>CM037933.1:12972944-13323141 GCA_021346845.1 Apeltes quadracus
GAACCAGAAACCTGGAAACATTTCAGAGTGATCGCAACAAAAGAGGGCAGCTTCCTCAGCCCCTGTATGGACATGAGAGTGAACGTGTGCCGCCTAGCTGTCCTCCCTGCTCCCAGGAGTGGAAACTCTCTCACTATAGTCAAAGCTGCTCTCAACCTGCACAGCGAGTTCATTACGTGGGTTCGCATTCTCTAACACGGCAAAACAAATAACCACAGTCATTATTTATTTAAAGCCATCACTAGGCTCTGGAGAACAAAGGCAGCCAATGGGGCAGTTAGTGCTTCTTACTCCCGCTCAGCTATTAGTTAAGTGCAGAAACACTCAACTAAAATTGAAATAATAAGGATAAAGGATAAAATATATTAGACAGTATAAAAAGGGCGCTAGGAAGCTAGTAAATACTGCCAATAAAGATGTCTCATATAACTTAAAGTTGCAAGCCAATTATAAGTATGTGTTTACTCTTTATACTGATTTTTTTTGCGATGTTCCCAGACTGGTTCTTTTTTTTGTGGCAGTTTGTTTTAAATTGCAGATGATCTCATATTTTTGTATGCTTTGACTGACTTAATATTCCAGCGGCAAAACAATGTTTTATTATGACCTACACTTGACCTCGGTTGGATTCCAGAACCAATGATGTTTTAAGTTCCTGATTTGGCAGTGAGCACTGTCGGCCATTAGACTACCATCATTTGGGAGGAACATTAAGACCACTGCCTTTTTCCAAAATATCTTCTCCAAATGTCAGAGCAACCCCTCCCCTCCAGCAGCGGTGTTATTATACCCAGCTGTGCCATTATTAGTTATTAGAATGAAGGAAGTTTAGTGAGGAAAGGGAAGAGAGGGGCGAAAAATACGTTAGGGGGAGTGAGGGGCTGCCTCCCTCTTGCTATTGTTTGGATACAGTTCCTCTCACGCTGCATTGACCACAGACAGGGCGTGGCCGAGGGAGGCCAGGCAGGGAAGGGGGAGGGTGGGGGGGGGGGGGGGGGGGGGGGGGGGGTATTCGGGTGGTGATGGATACAGGGGGAAGGTTGGAGCGCATTGCATAGTTTCTCTGCATGAGGACAACGGACAGGAAGGCAGGGGGGTGGGGGTCCCTGGTGAGCGTTACAGTGCGAGAGAGGGAGAGAAAGGATTTTGGCCCCCGTAGTTTGCCGCTGCGTTTCTAGCCTCGCTCATGTGCACAATGAAGTAATGAGAGACCCGGGGGTCTCTGACAAATTCAGGCCAGATGGGAAGAAGATTCTTCCCCACAATTACTAAGCAGAGAGCATTAGAGCCAGTGTGCAACCGCTCCTCTGCAGGGAAAAGATAATCACTGAGTCTTTTAGGAGAATACCTAATCAACCCTGGTTTTCAGTTTGGATGATGTCTTTCAAGGTCTCAACCGAGCTACCTTACTCTATCCCTGATTACAACACTCCAGATTGCTCAATAGCACCTATAATTGGGTTGGAAAATCAGCTGGCTGTGGAAGTAGCTTCTTATCTGAGAGATTCATTCGGAGGAATTTCTCTCCATTAACAAAAGGTACCAAAAGTACGTATATAATATATATACACACAGCAATTCATTGTTTCAGTAAAGGATAATATTTATAGAGTAAAATCATCCAAGTCACTCATTGATATTTAGTGGAACAAACACTTTAACGATAGAAAAACTAGACTTTCCTAAATTATTTGACATAAACATAACTGATCAGAAACCGTTTTGTTTGTTTGACGTTGGATAGTTGTTCATATTACATAACAATGAGCCTCTGTTCCACTCTCATAACGGAGACGAAGCCAGTCAGAGGCATCAATCGGATCTACAGCTAATTTAGAACTCCAAATAAACAGCAATAGTTGCCGAGATACATCCCCATTTTTCAAAAAACTGAAATCGACTGATTTAAACTGCTAATGAATTAATGCTGCTCTGCTTCCACTTCCTGTTCTGGTGGTACGGACTCAATTACTGGACGCTCTGTATTTTCTCACCAAATTCAGCCTGGAGGTAACCTTGTACAACCAACCAGATATATTTCCCAACGCAGGTGCTCATCTTTTGTTCATACAAGTCTTGGCGCGTACCGACTGCTGGTCAACAAAACATGGCCGACGCTGCAAATCCCTTTTACTTTCATAATCCTGAGCATCCAAAATAAAACAGCTTACTGTAAAGCTTTGGTCTTAAAATGAATTGTGTCATCCAAACGCATGCTGTGTGGGTCACAGCTTTTAGAAAGGTTTATGGATTAGTATTGGCAGATTCCCTTGAGTCTGCGATGAGCACTTCCTCAACAACCGACTGCAGGGTACCGATATACTAAGAGCACGGGAGATTATGTAATGTAATACCCCAAAGGGTGAGCACACATTGGTCTTAGAGGACAAAATATTTTTATATTGGGCCGAGCTAAATCTTCTTCCTCACAGGTCACACGAACAATAAATATGGCAGCCGTGCGCTCTCCAGGCGAGAAGCATCCGCGTTGTTTAGGAATGTTAAACAAGTCCTTGACATTGATGTCATGTATTAAGAGGACTGGCTAACGATAGCGGGCTGTCATTAAGCTGGCAATAAAAAAACGTTACTGTCAGTGTCTTGATTAAAAGAATGCAGGTTGTTCTGTTCCCGTTGAGTCCGGATTAGGAAAGACGGACACAAATAATCTTGAATGTTTCAAATAAACACACAAAATGTTCAGGGAACAGCTTCACAGGGAAACCACAAAAATTCTGTCATTTTGGCATCAGGTGATGTCTATAGGACGTCAGTTTATACAGTTCATCGTCTGTGCGGTTGCTTAAATCCTCCACAGAACAGACACACACTTAAATAATATGTAATCTCCCTGAGCCACAATGTGCTGACGCTCGCTCATCACACACCGAAACCACACAGTCGGAGATCTTTCTGAGGAATCATCTTAAATCTTAAAAATAAACATCCCAGTTCCCTGCTGTGCTGCTTTAAAGGAGAAGCGGGTGGTGGAGGTCTGTGTGGCCGTGTTTGGTTTCTGTCACCTGACCTGTGGGAACAGGAAGTATGACATCACTGACATTCAGGAATGCCGGAATGTCAGTCTGCTCTTTTAACGCCGCTGGAAACGAACCGGAGGGCGAACCGGACGGACACGACAGATAATTCAATGCAGCTGAGTTATTCCAACCCCGAAGACTCGACGCGGAGAGCGACTTGGGCCCTGTGGGGGAACAACGCTACCCTCCGTTTGCATGCAAGCGCACATTCCAAGGAGATTACTCTGTGATGTGAACATCATATTTCACTGCTTCTCCCTCCGACCCTCACAACCAAAAGATTCAATGATTACTGGCTGGGTAACTTGTTATTATAAATTATAGCATTAGAGTTATGAAATCCCTATTCTATAGCTCTCTTATAAGAAACTGTTTAGGGTGTCTGATGCTTCAAAAGCTTTCATCTGACCCTCAGACTAGACTTCTTGGATCATATTAACTCAATAGTATTTAAAAACAGCAAACCTTCGACAACCGTTGTATTTTTAAAACATGGCTGTTTTTATATAATATTATATTTAAGTGGACAAGGTGACACACCTGCCATAGTGTACCTGTCCAGAGGCTGCAGTTACTTCACCACAAGCCGTCTCACAAGCCTAGAAACCTTACCATACTAGTTCAAGTCTTATAATGTACTTGCTCTTAACAGCACACGTAGACAAGTGACTATGATACAAGCTGCCCCGTATGCGTACTTTGTGTCTTAAATTATATCCGCTATAGGCAGCGGATGAATCCACGCCGCTCGAAACTTGAATCTCCTCCCTGAGAACTTCCAGTTTGCACAACATAAAACAGATATAACCAAACAGAACAAGTAGCAGCTACGACCATCTTAATATGCTTGCCAGTGAGCCCACATTAGCTGGATTTTCTTGCCCTCGGTGCTCAAAGTTTGTGGAAACTTGAAAACCATTCAAAAATCAAATCAGTTATGGCACCATAATCTCTGTCTTTCCCATAAATTAACTTACGCGCAAATTGAATCTCATAGATCAGTGATTCTCAAATGGGCTCCCTCTAGTGGTACGCCAAAGAATCACTGAAATATATATATATTTTTTTTTACTTTTTCTTTTTTTAATTCTCCTATATTTAAGCGCAGTCTTACTGTTAAAATGTTACAATGGCTGACAATATTAAATATACTTCTTTAGGAATAAAACCTCTGCCTTGTTTTTGATGAATACTTAGCTACTGTATAGTGTTGGTCATTATGGTGGTACTTCGAGAGCCAAGTATTTTCTGAGGTGGCACTTGGTGTAAAAAGTTCGAGAACCACTGTCATAGATGACGTCATCATAAAAGTGGTGTTATTTGTGAAAAAGCCTTTCGACAGATGAAAATCATGTGTTAAATCAGTGAAGTGGAGGATGCATTAATGCACTAATTCCTGAGAACGGGCAACAAGTGTGGAAAAAGGCAGGACGCGCATTCTGCTTATGAAAAGATGCCATACACTCTGTTCATACTCTCTGAAAACAAATTTCACACAGATCAGCTCTCAGGCTTCATGGCCAGCATCCGACACAAGGAATCACCTGCTGCTGCAGCGCATATGCCCGACACAGGGAGCCTTTTAATGGAGCCTGACAGCACGCTGTCTAATAGGGTGTGATCTCAATAACCCCCTGGGCTTCTAAACCTACTCTATACAGTTGCAGTCCTGCAGCATCTGGTCTTTTTGTTCAGTGTTCTTTCTTCAGCAGCCAAACTTTCTGCACATACAGGCGACAAAACAAACGAATCCGTCACGTCTGGCTATGTGCTGCTGTAAGATTTGCGTTTGTCGTGGCTAATTCGTTGCTCGGTTATCTGATTTCTGATCAGTGGCGTTTGCTGTTCAGTTCAGGATAACAAGATCACAGGAACTTTCCCTTGCACGGGTGTTTCAATCGTTACAAAATAACACTGAGTACACAACTAACTATTGAAGCAGCTACAACGCTTAAGAATTCTCATGAAAACGTCCGTTTGAAGCCACTTTCTCATTCATCACATCTCTTTCCCAGCTGAGTGACGGTGCCATGGTGTCTGTGGGCGCGCCGACCCGTCGGAGATGGCGAGAGTTTGGTTTGAGGACTCCTTGCCAGAGTCTGGGAGGGAGCGGAGAGGGAGCCAGAGCTGGAGGGAGCGCGGCCCTAGAGGAAACCAAACTGGGAGCGTCTCTGGCCCACGCTCTCTAACCCCCGGGCCCTCTACAACAACAACCCTCGCTCTGCCTCTTCTTTCCATCTGCTGCCTTTTCCCACTGTCATTCTGGACTTTGGCGGAGAATGAGTCAGTGGAGAAGCGATGGAATGATACGAGTCTCCCCGCTGCACATTCCTCGAATACTTCCCACCGTTAATTTCAAAACACTCTCACACGTTTAATGTTCTCACTCACGCACCCACCCACCCACCCACCCACACACACACACACACACACACACACACACACAGTATTAGGCGTGAGTGCACTCACGCTCATTTCCATGCACACGCTGTGACACTCACCCCGGTAGTGCAGGCTGTCATCGCGGTGGTTGTACTGGTGGAGGTTCTCCGAGGCGGGGGGGCTGCTGGCACCCAGCTCTGCCAGTCGGCGGCTGGTGGCGGAGAGCTCGGAGCGGAGGTTGGTCACTTCCTGGCTGGCGGACTGGATGGCCCCGTCGATCCTCTGTGCCAGCTGCTTGTTGTCCTCCATCATTTTAAGAATTTTCCCCTGAGGACCAAATCCACACAGAGCAGCATGGTGTCAGTGGGAGGTGGGGGTGGGGGGGGGGGGGGTGCTGGTGGGGAGGGAGGGGGGGGGGTGATGCTTCCTCCTCCTCGTATCCCCCTCTCCTCCTTCTCCTCCACCTGTGCTTCCTCTCCCACAGTTTCCTTCGCGCATATAAAAAAAGCCCAAAGGAAAGTCCTTCTTCAGATCTCCGCCGAGCAGCAGCGAGGTGATGTCTACCTGTTACAACCTCTGTCCTGCCACACACAGCCAGAGAAAGCAAGTGTGTGTATGTGTGTGTGTGTGTGTGTGTGTGTGTGTGTGTGTGTGCGTTTGCCTGTGCAGGGCAGAAGAGAAAGAGAGTGAGCGTGGGAGAAAGAAAGGAAGAGAAAACGCAAAGAGAGCAGAGAGAGAGAGAGAAGGGGGTGAAAGGAGCTTTAGCGGAGGGGAGAGAGAGAATGTGCTGTGAGCAGCTGCTCTCACTGAGGACCCGGCGCACACTGAGATGACATGCAGCCTTTTAAATGGATTGTACCATGTGCTGGAGGACCAGGGGGAGAGGAGGGGCGGGGGTTTGGGACGCAGTTGGACTGAGCTGCTCTCCACCAACTCTCTGACCATGCAGCGCGTTGTGTGTGTGTGTGTGTGTGTGTGTGTCACACGCCCTGTGGGGGTCTGTCCTGAGGTAGCAATCAGTCTCAGGTCTCTAACAGCTCAGAAGAACTGATTGTTTCTCTTTTTTTGTCTTCTTTCTGTGTCCCTGCAGCCAGAGCTTGGCGGCAGTATTAAACCCTCTGACAAGCACTTGTCAAAGACTTTTTCTATTTTTTCAGTCCTGCTACCACTCTCCCTTCCTCCCTCTCACTAACACACCCGCTGTCTTTTTGTCTCTCCCACCCCCTCTTTTTTCACTCCATTATATATTCATCTCTTTGTCCCGGGAAAGCTCACTCCCCACATCGGTGGAAAGGGGCTGGCTCAACGCACCCGGGGGAAAAAAACATTTCAACGCTGAGAGCAAACTTAGCAGAGGGCCCGAAGCACGAACTCAAAGACACCCGGAGAATTAGAATCTTTAGGTGATGAATCAGTAACAGTTGGAAGGATTATATATTTCTGCCTATCCAGCAAACAACACCTTGTTATCTGTAGACAAAAAGGTTAGAGACCGGCTCGCTAGGTCGGGCTGTTCAGCTTAACATAAAACCATCGACCATAATGAGCATCTTTGGAATTTGCATTTCCCAAGAAAGTAAATCTGTCCTGTGTCCTGCAACTAACAGAGGGGGATGAGTGATGCATCTCTGCTGCTGTCATCCGAGGCTCAGGCGATAACGGCTCATCGCTCATTGGTATTCGCACAGCGGCCCAGAGGGAGAGACCAACAATGACACGAACGCAAGCGTGACACACTGACAAGACGCACAACTTCTTGGTCACACTGTCAGTTTGCTTTGGGCTTTGTGATGAAGTCCTTTGTTGCAGATCAGATGTTCATCAGATAGAGGAGCATTGGTGTGGCCTTATGGGAAATATTACCATTGTCCTGCCTCAACTTATCAGCTGCTCTCTAGAGTCTATGCGGTAATACTGGGTAATCAGAGTTGTGTGATTGCAGTCAGATATATCTATGAATCAATGCCCAATTGATTCTCCAGAATATTTAGTGTATTATAATGTCTTTGTGAGGGGGATGTGGAACAATACAATTTAGCCTTGAGAAAGTGAATTGGTTCCATGAATAAATAACAAAAGCCTCTGAAATCTTGGCTGCATAGTAAAAAAAAATCAGATGTTTCCAGTTTCCTGCAACCACATATTAAAAAAACTTGAGTTTGTGCAGCAACATTTGGCTTCCTCATTGCACCTGAGGAAAGCTTCTAATCTCCACTGTCAGAGATAATATGAACAATGTACCTAGTTATTAACTAGGTTTTTTCTGTTTCCTACAATTACAAAGAGCTGACTGATAAAAATAAAATAGGGCTGAAATGATCAGTCAGTCAAAGAATAAGTTTATCAAAGGATGAACACAACAGTTTCACATAATTGTTAATCAAATCGAAGTTGACAGCATTCTAAGATGCTCAAATTCAGTTTTATCATACACAATGTTAACCATGATCATTATCACATTTCAGCATGCCGACATTTGCTTCTTAGCACAAAAACATGGACATATAGCTTTACAGTTCATACACCAGAGAATTGTTAATAATCTTGTATTACATGTGCAGTACAGGGAACCATCAGGGACCAAAGTCAATCCGTCCAGCAGGTTTCTGTCTGTTTCTTTCTCCATCTGTCCTGTTTTGATCTCCAGCCTCTTCGAGTAACCTTTCTGTAATCTATAGCAACGTCTCCCCGCTTGTGTAGCCGACGACACACAAACACAACAATTATTGGTGACTAGAACTGGCTTGTTTTGATCGCATCACAAGCCAGCAGATCGTTATCGCCGTCTAGACGGCATCCGAGCCCCCGGTTAGCGCACCGGCCCCAAACGTAGTGCTGTCTGTACGGCAGAAAGGTCCCGTTATTGCTACGCAACTGGTTCCGTCAAACATAGGCCAGGTCCACCTTCATGTGAAACCACAACAACAACGGTCTGCAGGCTTCGTGAGGGCTTTCGTACTCTCAACTGTAGGAATGCGAGGAAATGAATGATTCGGAGGGTCAAGGGTCGGGGACGTGTCCCAGATATGCATCAACAATCCGATGAATACTGAGCGGATGTATAACTCTGGCACATCCAAAACACACGCCGAGGCGCTCCGTGCCCTCGATTGGAAGCACGTTTGACAAAAACACGAGACGTGAGATCACGGCGATCAGGTTGTCCTCGCCGCTTTGCCTCTACGTGGTTCACTGTTACAAACACTGCAGAGTTTGTGTTGTTAGTTTGCTCACTTGTTTGATGCTAATGATGGGAAGTTTAATTAAGTGTGTCGGCGGTGCGCAGTTTAAAAGGGGTATTGATAAACAGTCGCCATGGCCGTCTGCCCGGGTTAATTGAATATTGACTAATCCTCTGCGCGCTGGAATGCTTTCGAACTTCTCCTGATAGCAAAGTGCTGAAATCCTCTGCTCAACTATTCATACTAGTCTTATCAGGGCCTGGGGAAATATTCACCTCATCAAATACTATTAGAAAAAAAAAAAAGGTGCCTGCGGGGTTGTGAGTATGTGGTAGTTTTATGTGTGAGCAGAAGCCGAGGAAGATGAAACACTGAAGACCTGAATAAAAATAATCTTAAAAAGGTGTATGGAGACGTGTTTAGTCGTGCAAATGGTGTGTCCATTACTTTTTGAATAAGATCCATAAGAGTGACAGCTTGCGGCACAGAAAATGTGTTGCTTAACAAGCTGCACACAGTGCAGGATGCACGCTTCCTCCTCTGGAGAACCACGCTTAGTAAGAAGTGATACTTGGAACAAAAGTGAACTATTGGAATCTGGATGTGTGGGAAATGTTTGTAGGTCGACTCAAGGAAAACTCCAACGAGTGAGTTTGAACTGCAGGGTCGAAAATGCGCAGCAACATCTCTCGCTGCGGCCGCCCATGGAGACGTGAAGCGGAGCCGCGGCACAATGAAACAACAGACTGAGTCGCATGCTAATGAGGTCACCAGGTCGACAATGTGCAGCAAGATGCAAGACAGGAAGACAGGAACTGTAACCATACTATGATCACCCATATGTGGAGGCTGTTGTATTAACAGATTAACAGCCGACAATATTTGCAGAATATATACATATGTTATAAAATACTGTACACTTTCTAACAACCCCTTTACAGTTGATTATAGACCATTTATTAAATGACTAGCTACAGTGACAGTAAAGCGTTACTAGCAGGGTAGAAAGATATGTTGAGACAATATAACTTAGATATTCTTTGACTATTGTTTATTGATCATACCCATATTAACCCCTTCAGCATTTTCTTAATGGGAGCTTTAAAGAGAACATTGATAATTACTCCCTTAGTTAATATAGTTACAGTAAAATGGCAATGCGGTAAATTCTCTTGCACAATACATACTTTTGATTTGATTTCCAAGTCAAACGTTCTTGTTCGTGATCGGACAGGGCATTTCTTGGTCAAGTAACAAAGGGCCTCTTTGATTAATCAGTTCTAAAATAGCCAAAAATATTTCACCAGGAATGGAGCCCCTCGAGCAGACTGGAGGCATCACTGGATGTCTTCATAGCACACTCTTAACATTATGCGGTTCTATTCCAGATAGATACTTTACAAAGTCTCAGCCTACGTAGAAAGTACGGCTGCACCGAATCTAAATTCGATTTGCTGGAGACTGAAACTAAAACAGCAGGTTTCAGGACGCATTATGCTGGAAGTGAAATCTGTCAGCGCACACAGCACACTCTCCCTCTGCCGACATCAGAGTGTCCAGGAGGCTCGATTTGCTTCCTGCAGACAAGGTAAATTGTCACCGTGTTTGGATCTTACTTCTGTCCGCTCACAAGTCAGTGAAGTGTGTGATTGTGCGAGTAAAACCAAGTGACGACTCTCAAAAGAAGTGCTGCCTCCAAAGGATGAGAGGACGAGTTGGAGTGTGTTCAGTCCTTATCAAAGTTACACATTAAAACAGCTGTTTTCTGTCCCACTACCTCCTGCTTCTTGTGCCAACATTCTTCACTAACAAGACACTTGAGAAACAATTGTCCTGTTTGTTCGATTCGAGTGCAGCTTTTTCGTCCCTCGAAATGGCAGCCGTGACACTTTTTTTTAAACGTGGTGGTTGATTTATTTTGTATGTAAAAAAAACATGAAAAAGAACAGCAAGCACGCATTCCCTGACAAAGACAAAGAGTAAACGGGGGAAAAAAACTAAGGAACTAAGGAAAGCAGAGTTTCTGTCACTTACGGTTCACTGCGTTGAGCGTTCGCACAGACTGCAGATTTATCAAATGCAAATGTCACAGCTGGAGGATAAGAAATAAATGGGTATTTATGTGTGTGCAAGTGACAGCGAAAAAAAGCCTTTTGCTCCAAGTGGTGACACGCAGCGACAAAGGGGCATTGACAAAGTAAACAGTGACTGTCGGAGAGCGGAAACTCAACTCTTTGCCTTTCTGTGAGTCGGCTTTTCTCTTTCTCTCTTCTCGTTTCTCAGTAATTCTCTCGCTCCGTTGGCTTTGTGGTTAGCAGGACTTTGTAGGTCCATGATGTGAAAATGTAACCATATGGACACTGTCTTTGCTTTCACCACACCGCATAAATTAATGCAGCCACAACCCGTATTTCTATATGAACATCAGATCACATGATTAATAAACCTTAGCTCTTCCGAGTTAGTTCTAACTAACTACTTTGGTTTTACCGCCCTGGTCTTACTCTTTTGGTTCAGTTTGGTTTTGTAGATACATTCCCATAACCAACAATGTAACATCAGTGTGCATAGTGGAACTATTAGCAGCTAAAGTGATTCATATTTCCTTCATCAAATTGGTAGAGCCAAAGCTAAAAGGATGGTGAACACTGGACTTAAATGTTCCTGGTGCCAAGAAGGTGGTAAATCTGCACAAAGCCAACCTGATTGTCAAATGTTGAAGTTGAAGAAGCTCTTTTTACAGCAGTCATTTTTTGGTATTAAGAATCCAAAGCCAAGACACCTGATCATGAGTAGTGCTTGTCAGCCTTTCTACCTGTGAGCTTCTGATGTCGCTCTGCACTGGGGTCTTTAATCACCAAACACTCGCTCAGGCCGTCAGCCACGAACAGGTTGTTGAACAGGAGAAAGCAGCTGCTTATTTCCTCCTCTGCGACTTGAACTAGGCCGGTTTTAAGCAGGCTAAGATACGACCTGGAGAAGAGCACCTATTATCAGTTGCCCTGAATTGATCTTGTCCGTCGTCCCCTAGTTCCACCCAAACGCCTTGCAGCAATGTTCTTCTTCCATCTCTCACGGCCTGGTAATGACAAACGGGTGTGTCAGCCCCTCCACTAGGTGATAGCGGTCAACGGGGTTGAGGGACGAAATGCAGTGCCAGAGGTCTCGATGATAAAGGCTTGTCTGCAGGACTCTGGGGGTGTTGAAGGGACAGAGGATGCAGAGAGGAGGGTCTAGCTATTGACTTCAACACATGATGGATGGGAAATAAAAGTCTGCTGAAAAAAAATCCTTCCACTGTAGCAAAAATTATCCCTCTTTCCCAAGGCCTCAATTCTGCGCCCTGCTGGCTGTTTTTTATCATTGCCTCTTCTCCCAGGGGTCCTCATCGTGTCTCACCACATTGCAGCTTTCTGCTCAATTCCCCTTTTTTTGGATCATGGTGAGATCACTGAGCTGGCATCTGCAGAGAAGGTGCATCTATCAACTAGTTGAGTTCCCCACCCTGTCTTTATTCTTACCTTTTAACACAATCACACGTTGATGTTGAGAGAATACGAGCCTATTGCTTCAGGGGAGGATGTGAAACACAGCTAAAAGTGTTATAATCATCAACTCAATCATCAACAATAATTAAAGGAATGGGAATAACAGGTAACATGGTATCGGCAGCTTGATCACTGTCCTGATTCTACAGGTCACAACTATTGTTCAAGGGAGCCAAGTAGCCCTCCCTGGGTGATGCTACAAAAGAAAATCCTCAAAAAAGTTAAAAACTCATCCATTGCCAAATCGGGCTCCATCTATCTCTCTCTTTCTCCTCTCAGAGCAGCAGAGTGATTTTCAGAAGGAAAATTGCAGTGGAAGTCAACCTGACTCTGCCTGGTGATGTACGGTGAATGTTTAGTTATTTATCGGCCAATGATTGCAGGCTGCCGACAACAGGTGAGATTACAAGACTAGTTGGAGGAACGTGGGATGAAGAGATAAAGGGCGAGACTTCTACCAGGTTTATTCTGTGAATAACAGAGAGTTTGGGGGAAGCTTCTTCAATGTTAAACAATTCAATAGAAACGAAAGTAGTAGTAGAAAAAGGTAGTTTGACGTGTTGGGGGAATAGGCCCATTTATTTCCTTTGAATGATTCCACTCATGCTCAACGACATAACACAATGAATTTGTTCCTATGAACTGCCTGACATGAGAGTCCTGTCGATGGAACGTGCACTGACCAAATGTATTCCGAAGTGACCGAAGCCAGTGAACAGCTTGGCAGCAGCAGATGCCTCAGTCCATCTACACCGCAGTCAACACTTTTCAGAGACCAAACGGGGATTCTCTGCACCACAGAAGACCACTCCCAGGTTAAATGCAGCACTGCAGGCAAATAAGCCACAGACAGGTTTACTGTGCAGTACTGAGGACAGATTAGAGCCTATATGACGGAGAGCTGGTACTCTGTGTATTGATAAGGAGCTTATCTCCTTGCCGGTGTGTGTAACGGCAAATCTCCAGGGCCCATTGATTGAGAGACTCCTCTTACTATCCTGTGCTCCCACTTTACAGGACAATTCCAATGAATAGTAACTCTAATTTCTGCCCACTACGAGAAGAAAAATAGTCCAATTACTGTCTCGGTATTGTCTTAGTGCTACATTCTTGCACAGAATTAAAAAAAAAGATGATATGTTTAAAACATTGATAATATAATAACAACATGATATTGGTCATTTTAAATTGAGTTTCTGTGTTCCAGGAATGACTTCCTTTATTTGTTAATACTACAAGATATAACACTGGAACAAGTGGAAAAATGAGCAACAGGGGAAGCGGAGAGAGAGATAAAAAGGGGCGTGCAGGGGCATAGTGAGTGTGAGACAGTGTGAGAGAGAGACAAGGCTAGAGTCAAAACATGTGAAGTTATATATTATGTTCCAACATTTATCTGTGCGAAAGAGAGAGAGAGAGACGAGTTATCAGAAGGACTAAATTGAAAGACATCCAAGCGTGCAGTAGGAGTCACTAAAAGGAACGCACTCTCTGAGCATTCCAGGCTCAGCATACTGTTCTGCTTCGAGGGCCTTTCATTCGACACACAGCATATCCACCATACGCACGCACGCACCTGTACTCACATACATGAGCACACGCAGATGATGACTCGCATGCAAAAGCAATTAAACGCAAGCCACAACAGTGAGGAAGAAGCGCCAACCTGACAGCAGGACTTTGATTATTTTAATTAGAGGATTATGGCTGACTCATCCACGAATGGAATTGAAGGAAAAGGAGGCCTGAAAACCTGTTTCAGAGGGTACGACTACTTCACATGTGCTTTAGCACAAAAGGGCAAAGCACTTATGCAAATGTGTTTGCAGAGACAAACTATGCTGATGAGATACTTTTATAATACGTGTTTTATTTAATGGCTCCAACTTATTCTAATTGAAAATGTATTTGACTTTAATGTGCTTTATCGGCTGCCTCCTGCAGGAGCCGGGAATTGCATTAATCTGCATGATGTAGTGAGTTTGTGTGACTAGTTCGGCTCAGAGGGTTGGGCTCTTGCAAGGGATTATAAAAACCCATGGAATGAAAAACAATGAAATAATTGTTTTGGTTGCTAAAAAAATTGCATGAGGGCAAAGCGATTACTATAGTATCATTTTACATTCATGCTTCAGTGGATGTTCCCAAACAGTATCTCTGCAGTCAAGTTCCTGTGTGTTTATTGGCCTTGATGTGTGCGCATCTAATAAGATTTAGTCCGAGACGTGTTTGTGTAAATATGTCCGCCGACGTGTTGTCTGTAGCCGTGTGTGATTCCGCCTGGGAGATGAGAAGAAAATGGAGACAAAACACACCGTTAAGTGACAGTGGGAGGGAAGATGGAAGCAGCGGGACAAAAAGAGTATCTGTTGGTCCACAATGAAGGGCAGTTTGTTTACCAAATACAACAGCCACATTGGACTGCGGTTCTTCAACACTTTAAATAACGGGCCATTGAAAACGTAACGATCCTCCTGTTTCTCCCTGAAGAGAAAACCCATCTCTAAACATAAGCCACTGATGTGTGCGAGGAGCTGCAGAGTGAAGGGCTCTTACACTTACAAAATACACAGAAGCACGGATGCTACATCCTCTGTTTGCAATTGTATAACTTTGGATAAATATAGAAAATGTCCTCCTTCCTCTCTGCTGCCAAAATGGATGAACTCTCATTCTAATGTCACTTTTAATCCTAACAATGTTATTGATCATATATATTTATATAAGTAAAGTGCACTATAAAATGTCACCTTTGAGGTGACACACCCTCTTCATAAAGCCTACATATTTTACTCATCTTAAATTATAAGGCCAATTGAATTTAGACCTCAATCTTTCTTTTGTTTCTTCTTTTTTTTAAATCAATTACAGCTCATTCAAAAGCACCTGTCTGGTATTTTGTGTCAGGGTTGATCACACTGAAATATATTCTGTTGAGTTAATTAAAATACCATCTGCTCACCAAAATAACATCTCCAAGATTCACTGCAGAGCAGAATGTCTCTCCAGGGAACTAGAAAAGGATGTTAAGCCTCAGAAACCTGAGCGGTGATGCATGGCTGTGCATGTGTACGCGCTGATGGAAACAGGAAGCACGCAAACTACAAAAGGTGGACAATCCGGGCAGAGCAAAGTGTGGCATCTCACGGCTTCCAGCGATGGAGGATTCAGAGTGGTGGAGGGCAATCACACTCATGAATACTAACGAGGGGAAGAACGGAATGGCACATTAAGGACATGATTCATTACACAAGAACGCATGTGGCACAATCACAATGACTGCCTCCTTTTCAAACAATAAGCTACGGCAAAACATACTGAAATGAGTTTTGTCTGTTACGTGTTTGTGTTTGACATTTCGGATCCTATTTGCTGCATTTACGCTCTGTCTTGTTTCTCATGGCGTCAATATCTGTGGCCTGTTTACGCATTTAGCACGTCATCTTGTTCACAGTGAGTGAAGAGATGAAGCAGAGGATTAATGTGGGAGCAATGTGGTAAATTGAGAGGGGCCCGTGTGGATTAGGGCCAAGTTGAGCGTCACAAAATGACAAAATCAAGCCCAAAGTAAACACATTTAAACGGACTAAACACGGAAGACCGAAGAAGAATTCCCACAGATTTAAGCAGATTAAGTCTGAATTTATACTTTAAGCTGTTACTGTAAGGTCTCTAAGCACACATAATTATACGACTACATGTAGGCTTTTCCTGCAGTGGGCCTGAAACATGATGCAAAATGCAAGAGGTTGTTAACTTGATGTAAGATGGGAAACCATGTGAGAAGTTGAAAAACAGAAATCTGAGCACGTAGGTTTAAAAATTCACATGCATGAAAAATTCACACACACACACACACACACACACCAGAGTAGAATGTGATTCTGAGAAAATAAAACAACAAAAAAAACAACCAGAGCGACCGTGATGCTAATTTGACTGCAGCACTTTGATCAACATCATTTGTGCAGGCAGACGTGCAACTCCAAGGATCCTACGGACCCGGCCCAGCATCCGGTCCCTCTGAGGTCTGCTGAAAAGCCTTAATACAGACAAACATAGCACTGCATCCAGTCACATTTTGCAGTGTGCGACCCAGCATTATGCTGTTCTGGCAGGACGGATATGAGTAAGAGGGTCAAAGTTCAAGGAGCCATGTTATGATGAAGTACACTGCGCACTTTCTAACGGCAGCGTGTACAAAAGAAAACACATTTAATTCGGAAGGCCGTGTCTGTCAGCCTCAAGCTGTGAGGGTTTGGAGCATTTAAATCTTGTCTACAGTCAACGGGGAACTCAATGGCTTTGATAACAAGTATCCAATCTTTGATTTTACTCTCGTAAATCCTTCCTTTGATGAGGGTTGTGCAGAAGGTATTAAAGTAACCGAGACAAGGTGGGCGACGCAGTTGTGTTCAGGAGCCGCGCTTGAGATAAGGGACACAAAAGGCAAACCAATGTCGCTCCAAGACACGTTATCCGCCCCTACTCATGTCGGCTGTGAACACAGAAGCTGCTTCATCACGAGTTATTGTTATGATATAACAGCAGCATCACAAGGAAGCTCACCGAAGGCTGAATGCTAAATAATCCCCTAATAGATCTTTCCCTGGAGACCAGAATGTGTGTTCTTCTGTGGAAACGTCGACAGAAACTTTAAGGGTTTATAGGAAGGGAGGTGAGGGCGGGGGACACTTCCACGTGAGCAGGACACAAACAACCCCACAACAAAAGGGCTGCAAAGAGCAGCAACAGTCCATCACTCGGGAGGAAAGCGGCAGGGAGGTGAGGCCTCGCCACATCTACTCGAACTCTCTCAGAAATTGAGGTGAACACCTTTGCTCAGCGCAAAGATGTGAGCAGTTTCCATGGAAACACGAGCACCTCAAGTACTTTAATTTAAAGATCAGCGTGGTTTCTGAAAGAAATCTGAAGGGTGATGAAATCTCAAAATCTGGCATGCGTTGTTTTGTTTGACGGAGGCCATATTGTCACCTTAAAAATGTCCACAGTGAAAGTTTGGAACCTCCTGTGTTTAGAGAAATAGCCTCTGTTAACGGGATTTAACGTGTTCACAATAAAGTGACGAGTTTTGGGAAAACAGAAATCAACATGCCTACCTGAAAAACAATCTCCTCCTTCATTCCGTACCAGAAATTGAGTATCTTCAGTCGCCCTATCCCTGCACTCAGGTTGGCCTTAACATCTCCGACAGACGAGTTTTTATATTTTCTCTGCAGTCGGCTGATTTACACTCAGCTAAATGTGGGATCATTCATCTTTTTTGTTCCCCTGGTATTTTTCAGTTGGGGTACATGTAGAAAATGGTGGTATGTGACAAGCGGCTAAAATTGCAGTTGTAAAAAAAGTCCAGCTCACTTCAGCTCGTACTGTAAACAAAGGATGTGAGATTGAAATACAGATTAGGATTAGGGATGGATGGATTTCCAATAGGGTAAAACCTCCCTCCATATGAGGCCGTCTGTGTTTAAAAACCTAAAGAGAGCTGCACATGAAGATGATCTAACCCAGTGGTTCTCAAACGTTTTACACCAAGTACCACCTCAGAAAATACTTAGCTCTCCAAGTACCACCATAAAGACCAACACTATACAGTAGCGTAGTCGGCCTAAGTCTTCATCAAAAACAAGGCAGAGGTTTTATTCCTAAAGAAGTATATTTAATATTGTCAGCCATTAAAACATTTGACACAGTTAAAACAGTAAGATTGCGCTTAAATATATGAGATTTTTGTTTTTATTTATTTTTAAAAATAAAAATAAAATAAAAATTATATTTACCACTAGAGGGAGCCCCGCGTACCACTAGTGGTACTAGTGGTAAGTGGTTTAGTAAACCACACTTTGAGAATCACCGATTTAGCCTGATAACTACTTATACTGCGGCTTCTACGTTTGTCCAGTTGCTCACTGTAGTTTCGTTCACAGTGTCTCGTTATTCCTCTCACTACATTTGGACCAGGTGTAAACAAAGTGCAAAGAAGTCCAGGTTGCAACACACACCTTATGCTCTGGTAAACATTACTCTTTTATAAAAAGACAACAGTTGTTTACTGCACATGCTCTGAATATAGATATTCTATAAGGTATAAGCAGAAATTTTGTTCTGCTTTTTATTTTCTCTCTTCTCTGCTGTATTCTGTCCTGCTATTTCTATTTTTACATTTTGATGGAAGTCAGAGCCTTGCCGCAGTGATGCATTCGTGTCACCCATTACCGCCGTCCCTCCACCGTCCTCCCGGAGACACTTTCTCCGTCGCGGTGTCATTGATTAAGCAGAAGGTAATTCCGCTTAAGGCCATTGCTTTCGCCTCAGCTTGGTGGTACGCGGGCTGCAGTGAAGGACTGTGTCGGTTTTTCCATGCACAGCTTTTGGCAGGTGACGGATGAGATGCAAACGCACATGCAGATGGAGTGCCAATTATCTCCCACAGAAGTTGTACTTGGAAAAGGAAAGTTTGCCGGTAATTCGGTGTTAAGTGAAGTGATTCCGCTGCATGCTGGCCTTGTTTTGTGTCAGGCGGTACAGCCGCAACCTTTACGCTTTTTTAGTTTTTTTTCTTGGACGGATTGCAGAGGGGAGGCGTCTGTCAGATGGGGCTTGTTGCTTCTAAGCTGTCAGAGGACAAAACAGATCAGCGGAGGGAGACTGACATTTGACTGACAGTTGCCACGGTGATATGCTGGTTTACTCGGAGGCTACAGCCAAGTCTTACGTGTCCCGAACTGAGAAGAACATCTCTGCTCTATAAACAGTTTCCACTATTGTGTCATACCTCCACATATGACATTCATTTTTTACAGATTGAAATGGGTAAATCAAAACGAAAATAACTACATCTGTACCTAATGCACGTTTTTTATTATAATAACAAGAATGTTTCATAGCCTCCTCAAAGCGAGATCATATTTTTTTGCTTAATTTTGAAAACATTTCTATTTCTTTTTTTTCTATTTTTGACTCTTAAAACTAAAACTTCTTCTATTAAGATTTCTCTCAGCCAATTTGCCTTGACAACTTCTTTCATTAATTCATTTCAACTGTCACTTCACACTTTCATTTTTAGCACCAAGCATGCAGCACATTTATTTTTTCAATTTTTTTTCAATTCTAAGTCGTTTGTGATTTTGTAACCCTAATTAGATATAATAATGTTTCAAAGGATTATTGGTCAATAACTGCATTTGACAGTGAATTCCTACTCAAATGGGTTTGACACTGGGTTCCAATTTAACACCACAACACTCGTCTCATCAGATTATCAACATTGAGCTCTCAGGCTCTCTGTTATCACTCGGGCTGCATCAGAAACACAAAAGAATTGTTGAGATTATGCATCAGATCTCTTTGTTCTCAGAGTCTCAGAGTTCAAAGTCGAGTGGGATCTAATCTCGAGAAGAGCCAGCCTCGTCAAAAAGGATTTTCCATTCATAGGGAGGATTTAGTGTTTCTGCTGCCAGATAGAATATGACATTATCTCAGACCTCCTTCTCTTCTACTCTTCTGATCTTTTCTCTGCGCAGTTCCGGCTCCGATATGGAGTATTTAGCGCTGCCGGCGGCGTGGACTCGTACTGCCGGTCTGAGTGAGTTCTGCCAAAGTTTACCTTAAACTTTAGTGTGTCTTTGGAAAAAATGTTCAAACATTTAGTTTGTGGAAATCAGGTTAAATACATTCACATTTCGAGTCCACAGCAACTAACTGGCAGAAAATTAATTTAGAAGGGATTTGAATGGTTTCTTTTTGAATGTCGTCCCAGAGTTGATTGCCTCGTTTGTCATTTGCACAGATGAATTATTTATGTCCCAGATGCTGTGCTGGGGTGACTAATCAAATGCATTTCAAAGGGTGTGGAAGCTGTGAATTGATGTGGCGAGACGTTGCACTGCGTAACATACTGTGGTTCAGGAGTCAGCAGGGCGGCCTGATGACGGCCCCACGGAGAACAAAATGCGAGCACTGATTCTTTGAAAAACGTCTTTTCCTCCGATCCGATCAAAATACAATTTATAAAATTGAACAAATCCTCAGCTGTGCGCGTCAGATGGGGAATGAAATAAATACAGTATAATGAGAGAACAAGGAAAATGGTGGTCAAAAGATTGCAGCAAAAGGCCCAGTCCTGCTATTTGTGCCTTAGATCAAGATTCATTTAGTGGAACATTTGTCACACAGGGTATAATTTAATATAAGAGACCACCTTTAAGATAAAACAATAAAACACCACTGTATATCAAAAATATCAAAAATCAGGATTGGTTGTTTAATATTCTTTTTTGGATTTTGTTGTTTATATGTCTCGAGATTAATTTGTGAAGTTTAATTCCTGCTGTTTTGTAAGCTAAATTCAGCACAGTTTTATGCATGACATAACTAGAACATGCACTCGGTAGAGCGCATACCTTCGCCGCAGCTACTTTTGTTTCATTATATGGTTGAAACTGAAAAGTTCGAAAATTGCACATTTTCGTCATCTTGTGACGCCATTTTGACGCACTTGCGTCAGAGTGACGTCATGACGGATGTGGATTATTTGAAAGGTATTTCGTCATAGAACAATAGCTCGATTATGAAGGAAGTTATGGTCAAAAGTGTCTTTTTGACCTTTTCATGACCTTGACCTTGATTTTTGACCCGATCGCTCCCAAAATCTAATCAAATGTGCCCCAGATAATGACCAATCAACCCACCAAATTTCGGTTCAATACTTTTTGAGTTATGCGAATAACAAAGAAACAAACATATTTACAAATAAATAAATACATAAATACACAGCGATCAAAACATAACCTCCGCATTTTGCGAAGGTAATAAATACACAGCGATCAAAACATAACATTCGCTTTTGCGAAGGTAATAAATCTTTAATTTCTTTCTAAAGGTTGACATAGCAAACAAAAAGGCGAAACCTTAAACCATTAAAATCCTCCTGAGACTCCAAACCACAGCAAGGCAAGGAAAACCGGTACCTTAATCAGAAAGACCAGCCTGCACTGAGGGACCTTTGGCCTCGAGAGGACGGAGCCTGTACCTGAGCATCGACGAGCAGGTGCCTCATCAGAGTCATGGACTTCTTCAAGGTGTCTCTCTCCCCAGGAATGAAGGCCTCGTCCTCGTGAGCCAGGCTGCAGGGTCGGCTCACCATGAACTGGGCGATCTGGTCGTTCAGGCTGTTAAGGGACTGGACCGCTGCAAAAGGAGGCAAAACCAAATGAAAACACACAACGGTTTTATTTGCACTTTCCTTCTTCTGGCGCGTCGGGCGAGGAGCCTCTTCTCCGGATTACACTTGTGTGATCTGAGACACTTCCCACGTGGACTTCTATAGTCCAGCAGCCTCCATTGTCATCCTCTTCTGAATAATCCCTCTTTTGGACATGAGGGGCATCATTAGGTTAAATCCATTACCAAGAGACAGAAACTCACACTCAGCCCGCTATGTAATCCCTTCTTTTATGGAGAGAGTCCACGAAATAAAGTCTACTCTGTTGGGTTTGTTCGGTCAGATGCTGCAGCTACACAGTGTGCAGACAAATACTCAGCTCAACACATGGACGCAGACGTTTACCAAACAGCTAGTACATTTAAAAAAAAACAAGTTTGAGATTGATTGAATGAATCGTTAATTTAAGCGTGGTGATCCAGGTGGTAATCCACAAGTCAAATGTAAACAAGGACACAAGCAATTCATGATTGATTGATTGATTTCAATGATTGACGCAAACAGTGAGACACTTATTAGGGTTTTCAAAGAAACCAAAATAGCTGGTTCAATTTCAGAGAGATGTGTGTAAAATGATGGAGAACATCTAGAACATTTCTAATTGACGGAACGTTTAAACCATATCATATAGCTTCTATATGATGGAGATTTGGAAGATTTGGAAGATTTGGGAGATTTGGAAGGAACAGATACAGAATATGTACTTAAAATTATATTTTCAAACGTTAATACTCGAAGAAAGAAAAAAATCTTTAATTTATGATATAAATTAGAGAAAAGTAGCAAATCGTCTCGTTTGAGAGAACCAAAAACAACGTGTTTCGGTTCAACATATCAGCGTAGTAAATAACCAAATTGATCCGTTATCAAAATGGTTGTCAAGTGGACTTTACTGTCTACATTTGTCTCCGCGGTTACAGCATGTTTGATGGAGGTCGGGACACTTGCTCCAAGTCAAACATCCCCTTGCCCCTCGCAAACACAAGACACACAAAAGGGCAATTTGGGGGGAGAGTGACAGAGCGACCGAGGCTACTTGTGACTCAGCGGTCAAGGTCGACTTTCCAGCAGGACCGTCACAGATTTACGGCCACGGCATCCAGGGCTCCTCTGGAACCGCGGCAGAATGCAGGAACAAGCCTGTTTGCAAGCGCTTTATGCGTCAAGTCATTGAAGGGGGGGAATACAATGTTTACGAGAGAGGGCAACGATTTGATTTTCACATTTAACGTTTGCGAGATTCCACCTCTCTGTTGCGGAGACGTTCAGAAGAGTCAGGTGCTTCCAGACCGGTTGTCAAACTCTGAGGAACAAACACACACCTACTTCGCCTCTCCTGCTCCACTTTCGATTGATATTGAATGCATCCTGTCACACTCTGTGATACATGATGGCGAAGGCAGGTGGCTTTCTACAAAAGCATTAAACTTTGCCTGCCCTGAATATGCACACACACCGTGTCACACAGTTCCCGGCCAAAGCCTCAAAGGACCAAAAAGATGTGACTGAATAACCACGTGATGCTTTTATTTGTTAAACAATTGTGTAAATATTGTTTTGTGATTGCTTCTCACTCGTGAAATTGCAATAAAGGCTGAAACTACAGGCAGCTGATCCACGTTGGGCAGTAATCCACCGATATGTTTTCGGTTGGATCAAGCCGGACGAGGCAGGACAACGATCCTCTGCTCAGAATATGTAAGTGATCATCGCTGATCAGGTACAAATGTGAGCGAAACTGACCGTTTAGGACGTGAAAGGTTTTAATAATACACGGAAGATTTCGAGGGAGGAATCTTAAACAAACAAAATCCCAGATTATTGAGAAATATTTAAATCCCTGTGAAGTCCAGGTTCTTTATCTGTCAACTTTCTCCCAATTAATTGTTTTCATTTAGCACCTTCTAAACTATCGTAACCGGAATGCATGGTGTCCCTTTCTCCAGCAGAAACACAACTTGTTGTATCATCTTGTCTACATAACAAATACAAGCCACCCAACCTGCAATAGAAAATGACTCCAGGAACTACAAACGTTTCCAAATTATATACATATAACCAGGGTGCGATTTGATAAAAAAGCAGAGGGGGGGGGGATGTTTTTTTTTTTTTGGACATTGGACTTTTAGCTTGTCACTATTAGCTAGGCCATCACTCACAGTAATGCAGCTCCGCACTGCTCGTATTATTAAAGAGCTGGTTCCTAATCTCTGCTATACGGAACCCCCCCCCCCCCCCCCCCCCCCTTATGGCGTTATATTTGTGCCACAATCCTGAGCGCGTAATTTAAAGTTTTGAGCACAGAGAACTATATTTTAGCAAAGAAAAACCGTGCGCACAATTTACTCAGGTGCCCTCTCCACAAACTCGTTTTCTGCGTGCAGGCAGCTGCGCTCTCTCCACCTCTTCACTCTGCGCTCGCTCGACAGCGTTACATTTGTGCCACAAAACCAACCAATCAGAGAATTAAAGAAGGTCAATTGTGATTGGCTCTTGGTCTCCAGTGAAATTGCTTGTAGAACTTCTACAGCATCGCGGAAGCTTACAGCGAGTTCTTGAAGTTTGCAGCATTTAGGCTAAAAGAGGCATCTGCATTGGACACACTGTGCCCCAAAAGGTATCGCCTAAATCGGACACTTCACACAGACCCACAGTCCAAACCCAGAGCTCCACACCACCCTCCAAGATAAAAAAGAGCGTAGCAACGGCTGCCTGCGCGCACAAAACGAGTTTGTGTTACTAATACGCAGTGTTGGGACTAACGCGTTACAAAGTTACTTTTAGCGGTAACGAGCCTGTAACGAATTATTTTCTTAAATCCAGTAACGCAGTTACAATTACTAAAATGTAAATGAGTTCGTTACTCGCGTTACTCTCAAGAACTAAGCCTCCCAGACCGGCTTCCCCGCATATTTCGGCGTCTTTATGCCTACGGCACTTGCTCTCCATGGGCGCCGCCGTCTTTGTTTACGTTATGTTCATGTTCCCGGGCGGCAGTTTTCCGCGGGCCGTGTAGCTAGCTTCAGCGCTAGCAGTCGCTAAGCCAGGACCCCCAGCGGATGTTGGTGGCTGTAACTCACGTTTCATCTCCCCTCCTATCCAGCTAACAATTTATGGTTCCCAAACGTTCTCTCAACGTCAGCTTTTGATAACACTAACGTTAGCGTTTGGTTCCCAGACAACACTAACGTTAGCGTTTGGTTCCCAGACGTTACCTGAAAGTTAGCTATTGGTTCGCTTAGGTTATATAACACGTTCCCCTGACGTTAGCTAACGGTTGCAACCTTTAGATATCGTTCTCCTGACGTTAGCTAACGGTTGGCACGTTCCCTTCCCTACACGTTGCAACCTTGCATTCCGATTTTATTAATACTTTAAGCTAACCACATGAGCAGGAATGCATTATTAGATATTATCAAGAATAAATGAACAGGCAAAATTTATGGGATTTATAACTTTAATAAAAAAATGCATAAAAGTTATAATACCCTTAGGGGACGTTGCCTCAATGGTTTGGTTCGAACTAACCTTTATGGAATCATAAACTGTGTAACATGAAAATGTTCCCTTAATGTTTTGTGTTTGTTGGGTAGACTGTCCACAGAAAAACGCTGTCCTCCCAGCACTTGAACCGGACGAGAATATCCGTACTCGTTGCCCTCCTCCTCCTTCTTGACATAAAAAACCTCTGCCAAAAGAACGCTCCATTTCCACCAGAAAAAGCGTTCTCCAAACAGAAGTCTGCCAATGCCCGAGCGGTCGACTACGTCATTAGAATCCGACTAAGGTTTCTTCCGACACCAGTTGTAACGTTCTTTTCCAATAAAGAGCCAAAAACTACACACATTACGCCGGAAGGGGCGGTACCCCAACCCTGGCCCAAGTAATAGAGTAATCAGAACCATATACACATTTAGGAACTTAAGACACGCTACAGCATTTTCAGGTTGGAGATATAACCACTATTTCAAATTCATTGCAGTCAAAGGCAAGAACGTGCAAGTGATGTGTACATTATATCCAGGAGCAAAAACTTTGTCGACATCCGTTGCGCAACGCAAATAGTTACTTTCCCTGGTAACAAGTTACTTTTATTGTAGAGTAATTCAGTTACTAACTTAGTTACTTTTTTAACAAGTAGTGAGTAACTATAACTAATTACTTTTTTAAAGTAACTTGCTCAACACTGCTAATACGGCACAAATGATGAATCTATCATCTGTAACACAGTATTTATACATTTCAACGGATGAAAGTCCATGTCCAGTGAGCCACACGATGGCGCCGATATGAATAGTTCAACGTTTTAGAAATGTATTTTGGGTTTTCACAGATTTTCACCACATGACCACATAAATTAAGTGTATTCTGAGATGAATAGACAGAGATTACAGCACAATTGTGTACAACGTCTTTATCACTATGAATTTCCCACATTTCGTTCATCCTGGAGCATCATTTTTAAAGATGTGGATACACTGGATCAGCCCATATGGTCCGTATTGTATGTCTGATGAAAAGTGTACCATGATTGAAATCAGAGGGATATTGTGGTTTTGGTGAGCAGCCTCCCACACACAGGTGGCTCGGTGCCGCTGGTGGCCGCGAGGACGGCTCATTACAACATTCACCCATAGGAACAAAACAACACCAACAATGAGCTCTAATGAGGCATGTTGGGGTTTTGTCAGGCGGCGCAGTGTTTTTGAAAGGAAAAGATAAAGTACAGTTATAAAAAAAAAAGAAAAAAACCTCACTCATAAAACTTAATCTCTCCTTCGGGAAAAATACCATTTTAATTTTCTTCATACGATCGCTGTTAATTTGCGAAAACTATAACGAAGGGCCTTTATTTCAAGCTCAGGCGTGCTGTAATACGGTAAAATACATTCAAACGAGCTCAGTCAGCCGCCCACCACGAAGTGTGATGAGAAAATATTACAATGACTTATGAAATTTTAAAATGTTTTTTTTTTTTTCCACTCTGGGGACTGACTGTCAGAGCTGGAGTCACAGGAGCCAAGCAGCTGTTGCCAAAGCAATTTGAGGAAGCTTCCAAAAACGCCACTCTTCAAACCCAGAAGACGCAGAGCAGGATGAGAGGATGCGGGAGTCTGTGAGAGCGCGGCTACATTTTAATAACACCAATGCCAGACGCACAACACAATCTGGTCGGGGGACAGTAAGCCTGTGTTGACCAACAGCGGGCAAAACACCACAGTAAATACTCCGAAAACATGCCCGTTACTGCGAGTCTGTTCGGCAGCAGGGATTTGGACAGATCAATTATAGCTTATCAAAGCTCTGCTAAATGAATACCTCTCCGTATCAGACAGCATCAACACAAGCCTGTAATCTGGCTGTTTGCCTCCTTGTTCTGCATCGCTATCTGCAGCAGGGTCCAATTCACAACCCCAAAGAAACACCACTTCACTGTGCATTGCAAGCATGTCACAGCATATTCTGCAAATTGTTTTTTATCTTTATGTAAAGCACACACACACGCCACTCTTCACTTCGATGTCACACATCCACGAAATGCATTTGATCTTTTCCCTCCGGCTAGTGCAGAGCAGATGGAGGCCTTTGTGTGCAGCGAGCTTTGTCCGCCTTTATGGGCCAACATGGAGTCCATGATTGTGACCGTGGATTTAGAGAGAAGGACTCCTTTTGGAAAACAAACTGCATGGGTTCTGTAGGTCGTATTGAAGCTGTGAGAAGCAATCAGACAGGAGAGAGCTAAGGCAGACGGCCATGCGTCTCTCCTCCGTTCAAATCGGTTGGGTCAACTGCTGACCTAACCAGCAATATAATCCATATTTATATAATCCTATTGCAAAACCAAGAGTCTACAGCCGTGTGAGCAGCTTTGTGAGGTTGCACTTTGCACATAATGCATATTGTCATGCTCACAATGGCAATGCTAACAATGGAGATGTAGTTATAATCTCTACCGCGTTGATGCATCTTACAAAAGTTTCCTGCTCTCCTTCCAAAACGTCTGCACTGCAGTGTCACTAAGAAAGACCAAATCTAAATGTACAACAGAGCAGAAATACATCTTCACGTGCAGCAAAACTGCACTGCAGCTTGTAACGAAGGCCCATGTGTCATTTCTTTTCCGTGAACAAGCCTGAATGGATGTCGTCAACCTTTAGAAAGCATTTGCGGAGCCACAGGGGGCGTTACAGTACAACGTTGCGTACTGGACGGTTTGCTGCTAATCCTGACAGCCGTTTGTACGCGAGGGGGCCGGCAGGGTTGTCCACATTGCTTTGGCCACATAGTGAAGATGTGCTCGGACCATAACTAACATGAAATCTGAAATGATGCGATTTGTGATTTGTGATATCTGAAAATATCATCTAAGAGCAAACACATCAAACACTCCACACTGCAGGTTAATCTGAAGGTTTCACTCAATAGTCTGAAAGATTCTCTTCCACAGCATCAAAAGTACTAATACACAAATGTACGGCATACGCGTCCCCTAATGTGAAGCCCTTCAAGAAGACCCGTTGAGATGCAGGGAGATGCATCTCTCCAGTGTGGAGGCGGAGGCTGCAGGAGGGATTTCCTTTAGCCAACAGCAACATTGCCACCACCTGGTCGCCGTGATACTTGCTGCGCTAAGAACGTACCTCTTTGAGCCGCCTCACTTCCAGTGGCCTGAACGGCCGCAAGTGTTTCGCGGTGACAAAGAGGGACAGACACATCGACGCTCAGTGTGGCCTTTAGGAATGCAAAATATCACTTTAAATGATCATTATGGCCGATGCTTTGTCGACATTACCGTTGCAATTACGCAACAAACTGCACAAATGCAATTTTAACAATTTAAAACAAAGATGTACCACAAGGGAAAAGGTCAATTCTGGTGTCTCTGTTAGTGATGTATCATTTAAATAAGGTCTTTAACAGACGAGAGAAGGCCAAGGCGCCTCCCTGAAGTACCCTCCTCGGATTTCAAAAGAACTTTGATCAGCGTGCCGCCTAGTAAGGAGTACAAGAGATCGACACGGAGCGATCCAGGTTTCTCTTTCTTCCTTGGAGTCAAAGGCTTTAGAAAAAAAAATCTCAAGAGGGGCGCCGAACCACCGGCTAAACATTAAAGCCTTCGATGCCCCTTTGATAATCTGCCTGAGGCCTCCTCCTCAACATCTCATGGAATCGCTCGTAGAGGATTGTGGATCTCACTCAGATTTCTGCACTCACACACGGGCAATTCATGGGCAGAAAGGAAGCGGTTCTGATGGCGTATTTTATGGCAAGAGGCGGCAAGTCACTGTTTACTGGAAGGTCCGGGTTCAGGAGACAGACGTCTTTGGGTTCAAATGTAATCGTTGTTATCATCTCCAGATCAGCAGCAGGTAAACGCAGTGCGGATGGGACTAAAATGCCCTTGTGTAATTGTTTCACTGTGTTTCAATTCATCGCATCGGTTTTCCCGCTTTACTGTAAATTGTCCCATCTGCTCCTTCATCTGTGAGAACTTTATTAACCTTTTAATAAAAACAGGCGTGAACCCGTGGCATTGAGCTGTGGGTAATATGCGTGGGTGGAGAAATGTGGCATAAGTGCAGCGACTGAAACGTGCCTCTGCGTCGTGTTCTCTCGAGGTTATTGGAGAGAAACAGATTCCCCTTTTCCTCGGTGTCGACCGCCAGCGGAGGGTTCAAACTGAAATACCTTCAACACCACGTCACCGTGTCTACATTTATCCATACTAATGAGACACATACGGCGCCAACTGGACCCGGGAAATCAATGGTTCAGTAGAAACTTTGAAGATGCAATTGACAGCCACCAGAAAAGAAGATCTCTGCATGAGCTAGATCCTCTCTTCTTCTCACAGAGTTGCGGTAAACACAGCTTGTTAAGAGGAAACCTGTGTGAGCTCAAAGATGACATTTCACATCCCAGAGGCTGCACACCGCGATGACAACGCGGTGACAACAAGGCCGCAGCCAATTAGGCCGGTTTGGGAGCTGGTGCCTGAACCTGTCTTTCGGGGTGGATGAAAGTGGGTCAGCGCAGGCAGGTAGCACAACACACACAAACATACTTCAAATGAGACAGATGGGGGATTAATGGCTGAACCTCAAATTTGCTCAAATATGAGGTGACAGTTCTGAATCCATTAGCATTCCAATAGTAAATGAGCCAATGCGAGGTCGGTCGGGCCGCAGGTTTCACCGCTGTCACTCATTAACTGGTTTCTGCACATCGCAGAACAACTCTGTGAGTTCAAAGGCACGTCAACGCAACATTTTAGCAAGTTAGACATCACTGTGGGGAGAAAGCTGTTGCCGCCATGTTTCTCTGAGGTTTTTCCACCTCGCTCGCACATCAAACGTTTGCAAACTGCGTCGGAGTGGAGAGAGCTAAGCGCTGTTTGGCGATGCAGAGCAAGTACACATCCGTGGAGGACAACTCAGACCAAGAGGACATCAGGGCTGTGATGTAAAAAACCACTTGACATAATTGCCGGTCGGATGCGGTTGTGTCCAGCACAGAGCCCCTGCCGCCGCCGTCTGTGTTTAAGGTCTCTGATCTCAGCTCTGTCCACACGGCTGCTACAATTCACAAGTCAGGGGGCAAAACAACATGAAAAATGCATGCACACCGCCCGCTTCGCTCAAAAGGTCAATTATGTTTCAATGTTAATTCTAAAAAGGAAAGAGATTGGTAGACAATTATTAAGCTGTCATCACTGCTGTTCAATTTAAGGGACTCATCAAGAGGTGAATAGGGTGATAGCTATTGTAACTAATAGATAATTAGTTTCATTTAGACAATATTGTTTTGTAATGCAAATGATGCATTGATGCTAACTTCTGTTTCAGAGAAAGACACAAAGAAAAAAGGTAGCCAAATAAAAACACATGTGTGTATTTCTTGGATGTTCCTTGGCACGAGTCTGAAAAAATTACAAATTGAATAAACATTAGTCACATCTCAAAATAATATATTTCATAAAGCGATTAATAGAAGTTCACGATATTTATGTTTACAATATAATCTTAATGTATCTTCTATTTCCTGTGGCAGCAATTAGCATTACTTTCTCATTGTGGCCTGAAAATCATGGCTGTGTCAAGTAAAGTACACTTCATATTCTCAGTGATGAGAGCGTTTTCTGTGTCTGCACCAAAGTGTCTGTTTAGAGCACTAAGTAGAGGATATTTCATCCCGCCAGTGTACGCTGGGCGTCAAACACACAACAAATAAAGACAATTTTCCAAATGCTCACACTGCGCTTGTTGGTACAGAACGATGGGAGTCTCTTCACAATGAGCCTTTTCCTGTCTGACTTGCACTGACTTGAACACATCTGAAGAAACTCTCTAACGCAGGTTGACTCCTCCCTTTGTGCTGTATATTTTTTGCATGTACAGTCAAGCTGTGACTTACAGTGCGTATAGAGCCTCACTGAAGTTCACGTGCTTAAGCGGAACCTGTGCTTCTCTTTCTCAGGTATAAATTACAGAAATAATACATAATTGCATCTGCCGGTATTTCTCGATTTAATGCAAAAAAAAACGAAACGCTTCGGAAACCTTCTGGTCACATTGAAAGTCTTGACCTCTCGTTCTAAACGTTGACGTGCACGCAGTGTGAGAGCCGTCGCTCCCCCTCGTGCACGGCGTGCCCTGCATGTTAAGGAGAAGCATCCGGGAGAATAAGCTATATTTCATCACCACAGGAGCACTCGCACTAACTACTGATGCAAATTTATACAGAGCAGGGCCCATTCTGCGTCACAGTGCAGTAGTGCAGTGAGGGGTGAGAAGTGGAATAGGAGAGTATTTACAGCCACAGTGAGCTTCATAACAAAGATTCCACGTAGCTCACATCAGCTGCAGCAAGGGGACCGTTTAGCAGATGAGGCTTTAAAGCAAGTTCTACGTTGCTTTTGAATTTGAGTGGACTCATGTTATCTTGTCCCAAGCCTTTGTCCCTTCCTCCTCTGTCTCTCTGTCTCCGTCTGCTCTGTGGTGCATTGTAGAAGAGGAGCGCCGGTATTTGGAGGGAGGGGGGGGAAAAGGCGCAGCATGTGTCTGCAGAGTAACTGAACAGTGTAACTAAACGGAGGGAAAAGGAGGCCAGCAGTACGGGGCACATAGAGGAATATATGCTGAGTCAGCAAACACTCAGGTAGACGGTTCAACGATGCAGAAAACACACGGCGGGGATGTTATAGCTGCACCCTGCAAGCTGCTCTCAAAGCCTCTGGTTTCACTAAGAACAACGTTCACCGACGCAGCCGATAACGAGTGGCAAACCTTGTTGAAGTGGAACATTCTCTCAAACAACAAACACCACACTCACTTCATTCGCACAAACCCAATTGATACACACTCATAGCCGTACAGATCAGCCACACCTTGTGAAAACTAAAAATATCTCCACGCAGCTCGGACGCAGCGGTCAGTCTGCTTCAGCTGCTTCAGAGTGGAGACAAGTCACTGTTAAAGCCGGGAGACGTGTTCGCTCAGCGCACAGCATTCAGCTTATGTGCATCCACTGAGCATTTTTGTAATAACTTTAATTTGAGTGTGTGTGTATGCGTGCGTGTAGGTGTGTGTGTGTCAGGCAATGAAAAAAAAAGAGAGCAGGATTAAGATAAAAAATGGAGGCAGGCAGACAAATTGCTTTTTGTGCAACAGGGAAAAATGTGGGAATATAAAATGTTTCTGTGTTACTATACTGTACGGTTGTCCCGAGCGTTTCCTTCACACTGTGTTGGATTGTTTCGTCCCTAACACCCACCGTGTTAGCGTGTTGGGAGGTCCGACGTGCAGCACATGCTGCGTCACACTCCTCTAGCCGAGTGCCCATCGTGTCACGTTCTCAGTAACTGTTCAGCTGTTCATCAGCATCTGCAGTCAGCGAGCAGACTAATGTCACTCAAGGAGGTCAAAGAGCAAGCACGTCAATCCAGAAAGAACTAATGCGGTCAGTGAACTCTCAGCGGTTTATTGATCACCCCGAGGCAAAGCCTGCTAATGAAGACACATGTGCTCCCCTGCCATGAAGAACCAGAAGAGTGAACGCGCCTCAGTGCAATGTAATTATACCCCAATCCAACGCAGCACACTGGTTTACATTCATTTCACAAAAACAGTATTTAAAACAGTATTTACCTTAAACTGAACCCGTACATTTACAGCAGCTTGCGTAGATTAGTGGGATGAATGTGATTGGCCGGAGGCCGCCGCTGAGAGTCATGATGTACGGCCCACCACTCTCAGCTCAATGGGGCCCTTGAATCCAATATACGCGGATTACAAGGGAGGTGGATCTGTATCAGGCCTGGATGGACTGGTTGCCAGTGCTGCTGGGAATACGAAGGGACTCTGGGATCAACAATGCAAGTCAGCATAAACTAATGCGAGGGACGTATTGAGCCGATTCAGCCCTGGTTACAAATATTATTTGGAAATTCGATGTATCTGGTTGGGCTTTTCCCAAGAGAAGTAAAGCGCCTTATGTTGGGCAATGATTACGTTAGCTCTCCTGGGATTAGCTTCAGTACACACCTACAGGGAAAATGACTCAATAAAAGGAGTCATTTAAGGAGCTTCCCTGTCCCTCTCTAAATGATACGGCCGGTGGGTTCGATGGCCGGCAGCCTGGAGCCAAACAGGGACCAGAACGTTGGCCACAAGCCAGCACCTTGACCTCCCTGAGCAGGCACATCCCTCTCCATCAGCGGCAGGATGAAGATATTCAGAGCCATAAGCGTCCGTGGTACTTCTCCACTACACTGTTGACAAACTTACACCCTCTGTTTGGTCCAGGGGAGCAGAAAGGTGACTGAAAGCGCTGCAACGTCAGTGCAAAAGGAGCCGAGTCGACGCGCAGGGGGATTCGTGCAGACGCAGTGATGGTACGCATGAGGCTGTTTTTTTTTCTCACGTAGCTGTTTTAGCATTACGGACATTTCATTTCCGCGAGAAGAAGGGCAAGTAGAAGGACACAGTGTTTACGAAATTAACAGGAAAGATAAAGAGCAGTAAATTCCACCAGTAATGGGGAGGGAACAGTCATGTAGTGAATAATGCATGTTGGGCTCAGGTACAGGCTTTTTTGCCACTACAAAAAATATAGTGGTGGCAAAAGGTTCAGTTTGGACCAGAGCACGATCTTACTGCTGTTATGCTTAATATACGTTGTCCGTGTAAGATTTTGTCTAAGCAACTTATACTTCTTATCTCTGGAGGGCAGAAAATCCTGTAGCATATCTTTATTTTCAAGAGTTTGTGCATCTAACAGCTCTACTTCTACTACATCACCCCATTTCAGCTGGATACATCAACATCAAGGCACCCGACAGCAGACTATTTGGAGATGCAGTTTGCGTATCTGTTAGATTTGTCCGTCATGGTGTGAATCACTTCTGAAAACTGAGCCGTCCATCATGGCCCCGATCAAACAGAAACCAGTATCGGATACTAATCACATCCCACTTTGATTCACGATAACAATAACTCCACGGGCGGAATGAAAACAGATACGGCGTTTTGAGAGATCAATTATGTCCTAAAGAGAGGAACTTGGTTGTACTTTATCAGTAAACACCAGTGGAAAATTACAACTCTTTCGTGTCCGATTAGTTTAAAAACTGGCAATTGAGCGCAAACTTTATTCGACAGTTTTTTTTTTTTAAAGGCTGAACTGGCTCGGCTGTCGGCCATAAAGCGCTCTGATCGTCAGCGCTGCCACACCCTCTTCTTGTTTTACCTCCCTTTCATACTGTAGAGAGCTGCAGATGAGCTCACCCGAGTCACACATACGGCACCGTGCTGTGACAAAGGCATCCATTGCATTCAACACAGGCCCAGTACATGTGAAAAAATCAGGATGCCTGTAACCCTTTGTGGGGGGTGGGGCATATGTTTGACCCATATTATTTGCACATAAGTCCTGAGCGGGTCACCCTTTCTGCTCGCCATCCGTTCAGCGAGAATCAAAAACCTTTCAGTTAGTACAGATGATTCCAGTATTCTGCCCTGTATGAAGCAACATGGCCTCATCAACAGGGCATTAAACCCACAGATGCAACCAGACAAACTGTATTATCTATATCCTATATCATAAAAAAAACGGTGTTTTTATGCACATAGGTGACAAACAACATTGGCAAAGAGAGCAACAATCCATGCTTCGGTTGCGGCGCTCCAAGGCTGCGTTCAATGTGCCAGAGAAGAAATCTTGATATATTCAGTTTTCAATAATTCAGCCATCAGTCTGAGCTCCGAGAGCATCTGTGATAGTGGCACAGCCTGTCAGACGCAACCTACTGTGCACTGTTCAAGGGTCTGTCTTATTGCTCCTACACCTGACACTAAGACAAAACGAGGTTGGATGATGTGACAAGCGGAAAGGTTCTCAAACCGCCAGCACAGCTGAGCAACAGCCTGAAGTTCAACCCGAATGTTGCCGGACAAATACAGGCTTTATTGCTCCCTCCTTGAAATGAAACGGCACACAAGGTAATGTACCCAGCTCACAGAAACATTTACACAAACACGCACATCTCCCACATCCCTCCCACAAAACAACACAGTTTTTCCTTTTTCTGCCCCCCTCCCCAAAAAAACTCCAGTCATCGTTTGCAGCTTGAGCCTCTGAGCATCAGCAGCAATAATAAGTGCAGATGGTGAGGAGCCGTTGTGCTTCCATGCAGGACACACAGTGGGCGAGGAGTTAGTGAGACGGCGGCTACTCACTGGCGTGCATGAGCTGCCCCTGGCGCCCAAACACCTGGGAGAAGGTGGCATGGCTGCAGGTGAGGGTGTCATCCATGGCTGTCCCACTGGCACAAGCTGAGGAGGAATGGAGACGAGAAAGGGGGGAGGGAGGGGGGGTGAGGGAAGGTCAACACCACTGCGTCACTTCAAGACAGAAATGAGGAGTGGGGTTAAAAGAAAAACAATAAGAGAAGAGGGGGGGAAAGGTCTCTGTTAGGGGGGGGAGAGAGGGAGGGGGGGGCCTCCTTGCCTTCGGTTGCAGGAGCCGCGGTGTGATCTCTGGCGGAAGGCTGCTCGCCTCTGGACCGCTGCTGAGGAGGGAAGCGCAGCCCCTCGCTGCTCGCGCGGATAACGGAAAGGGGCTGTGGCTGCCTGTCAGCATGCGAGCGCGTGCGCGCCACAGGAACTTCTCTGAACGGGCGCCCGTGGGAGCATCCCTTTCGCGGTGCGCGTGCGCGTGAGCGCGGCAGAGCAGGTAGCGCGCAGCTGGAGGCGCGGTTGCTCCGCCGGCGCTCCGTCTGTTGCGGGCTGACGGTCCTCTGCAGCCCCAGACAGGACGCGGGTGAAGGGAAGAGCAATGACGAAGGGAGGCGCGGAGGGGAGGGGAGAGGGAGGGGAAGGAAGGAGGTGGGGGAGATGAGCGCCGCCCCCCCCCTCCCCGCCCCCCAACCCCAGTCACTGGTGCTTTCCTCTGGGAACAGGACGGGACTGTTGTTCTGTGATTTGTTTGACTGTGTCCTCTTTACTCTCCTCTCGTTCGCTCTCAGGAACATCTCCCCCTCTCTCTTTCTCTCACACGCACACACCCCTTACTACTCCATGCAACCCCCCCTCCTCGATCCATCTTAAAGCTCGGGCCGCTGCTGGGAGACTGAACCCCGGTGCTGAGGGGGAGGGGGGGAAGAGTTGAATAAAAAGTGAAAAGTAGGGCTGATGCAGCTTCTTCCAGAGGCTTCAATTTGAAAAGGAATTGTAGAAAACTTTGGAATACAAAAATAAAATGAGCTCGTACTAAACTGAAAAATAACATATACAGTCCTGCTCGCCTCCAGAGGGGAAATATGAGATGTTCTGGCATGTGAGCTAATACCCTCCGCACACTGCAGCTATACGGTGCATAAAGGCGTAGTGATGCAAAAAAGAACATTCATGAGATCAAATGGTCAGAAGGTCTTACACAACAGGCCTTGCATGCACATACATTGTACTGTATGTACTCCCTGTGCAGCCGTTGGCATGGAGACAGATGATCCCACATGTTATTCACAGCGTGTAGACCTGCATTAAACAGTGAGCAAAAAGAAACATGAAAAGCCAAATAACTGTGACAATAACAAATGTGTTTGCGATCCGAATCACAAGTCAGCAGCAGCAACGGGGCAGCGGGCGAGTGTGATAAGGTCAAGCAGAGTGCCGAGGATTTTTACAAATAAAGGAGACTTCGGACAAAACTTGACTCTCAAGTGGGAGAGAATGATGCCTGGCATGAAAAGTCTCCTCTCCGTCTTCATCAGCTTTGATGGCATTCTCTTTGAACGGGAAGCAGAGGCAGAGCCAGCTCGCCTGTGCAGGCTTTAGATTCGCTGTCATTCCCTCCAGCTCCGTCTCTCTCATCATCACTGGCGAGCCATCAAATAACAGGACCGTTTAAAAACCAGCCATTCTGTCTGATCCAGATGAACTATATTCCAGCCGACCTTTTGTTTTAAGAAATGGAGAACAATGGCACATTTTCTTTAAAGCTTCATTTGCAGTTAAGCTGCATGTAAATAAACAATAACGGCTCATATGAACAGAATGCTTAATATTCTCAATGAAGTAACGGAGTAACATGATAAAGGTTGTTTTCCTTTTTGTTGCTTTCATTTCCCCTCAAAGAGCAAGTTGACTTCCCCTTGAGGCTTTTCTTTTCACCTTTCTGCAGGTGCAGGTGCAGGTTCACTCCGACACCCGGTGACATCACTACCGGGTGTGGTTACAGGTTTAACAGAGCACATGGCAGAACACACACACGCACACACACACACACACACACACACACACACAATGAAGCTGGGTGTGTTCAGAGGTGAAACCGAGGGAAACATGACGGCTGCATAAGAGAAGGACTCTTTTTAACCTGCAGCTTCCAGTTAAATTATCCTGTTTATCTAAAGATCTGGAGACAGACAAGGTTAGAATCCAGTGTGCAAACACACTACATTATACACACTATACACACCAGTTATGTAGAGGAATATTACTGCTGCATCCCAGGCCTACGCTGAGTCCATTCCACAAACAGATGTTTGTCCTAACCCTTCTGAAGGTGGTAATCGAGCACAGAGCCCCTTAAGCAGCTCTTCCACGCGTTAAATCTGCCTCTCCGGAGCGCCGTGGTTTATTTCGCCGCGGCCTGCACCGAGCCGCACGGAATTACATTTTTATGAACAGGGCCGAGGCGCCACACACACACACAACAATCAGGAGAGAGTGTCGTGATATTTCACCCTGACAGCACGAGCGCGGCGCGCTTCCAACCAAGGGCCCAACAGCCATAAACCACATGCAGTCATAAACCACGCCATCATGGCACTGTGTGAGGGGGGGACGCGGGGGGGGGGGGGGGGGGGGGGGGGGGGGGCGTGCATCACATCCAACATACAGATGGCATTCAATCCAGAACCCCGTCCATCGGCATGATAACCCCGTGTGAAGATCCCCCCCCCGGTTGGTTCCCAGAGCCGGCGGCTGGTTCCTGCTCCACAGCGTCCGTCCGTCCGGTGGGGCGGATGGATTGGGCCCTCAGCAGGCGCGCGATGCGCCAGATGAGACTTTGGAAAGGTGTTCACGGTGACGAAGGTACCAGCAGCGACTCACTCAGACACTTTGGCGTCTTATCCAGGTCAACGCACCACCTTTTTCTTTTGTTTACTATTTTATCTGAAGAAAAGGGTTTCTTTCTAACGCTGCTAGAATATATCTTATTAAATGAATTATTTTAGGTTTGGTTCTGAAACATGTTGAATGTTTAACGTTTACTGTGACGAGGAAGTTTTTTTTCTTTCTGAGACTTAATTTTCTGTGTTTCTACACAATCATGTAATTGTTTGTAGGTGAGGATTACGGTTTGTTAAGTTAATTTCCAGTGTATTTCTTGCAGTCCAGTTGTGATTCATGACATTGGCTGGTGACAAATAGAAGTTAATAAAATCTGTGTTTGACAAACTACTGTTGCACAACTTGCCCCCATTTCCCCTGTGAGCTCGGCTTCACAGAAGAGGTAAGAATGTAAGGTGCCGTTGGACTCACATGTCAACCTCACAGACAACTTGCTGCTCCCAAAATAGAAGGCAGATCTCGCGGCAGGCTGGCGATGTCTGTGGCCCCTCGGCAGCAGCTCGTTGACCCGCGGAGGCAGCGACTTTAGATCGGATTTAGAGAAATGGAAGCTAAAACTTCCTTGTTTGTGATCGCACAACTTCCTGACGGGCGGCGAGTGGAGGAAGATCCGCAATCTTAATTTGTAAAACCGTATTACAAGTAGCAGGGTCATTATTGTAAGTTAAATAAAAAAGGTCTCTGAAAGAAATGGCCTTTTTTTTTACATAACCAGCAAACTATATATTTATTAAGACAGACTGTATGATTTGAAACCCAGTAAGTAAAAACAATAAGCTCAACCACAATTTGAAAAACTTTTTTTATTATTATGTCAATTACAGCAATGTTTTACTTGAGGTCATTTGGGATTTTTTGTCTTTGTTCATCCTTGAATTCATAATCTTGATGCTGAAAGGCAAACATGAGGGTTTCACATGGAAATTAAAGGAGTTTTTAAATCACATTGTTCAATTTTACTTTCCCAAAGCATGCTACAAGCGTTTAAGCCCTGCTTGTGGAACAACTGGATATGGTCAAGAGTGAGAACGTGGGATAAGCACTGGAAAAGAACTAAAAATAAGAAGCTGTCCACAGCCAAATATATCAACGCACAAAAACAAAGATGACTTTGTCCTCACAAAGAAAGTCGTTGCTATGGCTCCTGGAAGAAAATCGACACATGAAACATCTTTGCACACTTAAGAACAGGCAAATACAAAACACGGCTGCATTCATCGGGTTTGAGTTATCATGCATTTTGGCATCTGAAAGTTGGACCATGTGTCATTTTCTCGTGTCAAATTGCCAAACTGAAACAACCAACTTATTTGTGGCTTTTAAAAGTAGCATTTGAGATTGGATGAATGCTTTGCACCAATTTGGTGCAAATGACCAGCTTCTGCAAAGTGTCTGTTATTCACCGTTCAATTGAGCCAATCTCAGCGACACAGCTAGACATTTTGGCAGATGTTTTAAAGTGCTGTAAGAAACACTGGGCTGGAAGAGTGTCGCTCGTTATCAAGACTTGACAGTATTTTAGGAGACCACAACAATTTCGTAACTCAAATGAACTGCCAACGTTAAACAAGAATATGAGAAACCAAGTGAAAACATGACATACTTGAGATTTATCCAAAGGAATACCGGCCAGGCCACACACCCGTCTATGACCACACACATACTTACCGCACAGATAAACAGTGTTCCTGAGGACCAATTGTTGCAGTAAACTACTGCATTTTCATTTTTGTTTACCAAACAAAAATATACCAGTAAGATATATTCTACAATATAGCGACTAAAGAAATTCAAATCAAAACATACATACTTTGCAAATCATGTATAAACTGAAGTAGGTGCCCATTGGGAGAGACATGGAAATTGGCTTAATCTAGTTTATGCTCTATTCTGCACATGCATTAAGAGACACTGGAAACATCTGAAAATCTAAAACAACCAAATGGGAAAAATATAGAACCAAAAGAATAAACGATTTCCCCTAAACCTCACTGATACATGATTGCCATTTGCAATATATCAGATTTCAACATAACGGAGCCCTAATGTTACTGTTTTGGGTCAAGTAATGACTCGTATTGTATATATTAACTCATTGTCATTTACAGTTTCTTCTTCCGTTTTTTTTTTTTTTTTTTGCAAGGCTGGCTAAAATTGAGGCTCAGTTCAGTCCGTAAGATAGATGGAAGATAAAGAGAGTTTCCTCCTTTAAATCCAGCAAAGGCAGTTGAGAGATGTCACACGTTTTGAGTGAATAATCCCACCACACAAAAAGGTTGACCTCCGTGCTGTCAGTGCCTTTGATTAGTCCAGAGCGTTGCCTGAGAGGTGCGAGCGGGAAATCCAGGTGAGCTCAACGGAGTCCACATGGCTCACTTCAACAGCACTTCCTGCAACACACAAGGACAGAAAAGTTCACCGACAAAGAAGCGCCGAGAGAAGCAGTGGTTCAGTTTCATTCGAAATCCGCTTGTCTGATATTACTGATGAAACGGCTGGACAATGTTAATACTGAAATTGATATTCAAGAGCTTTAGAAAGAACAACATTACATATCGGCAGGTATTACATTTATTTTTACACAGTCCTGAGAAAACCAAAACAAACCTAATTATTAAGATTATCACAGGGCAATTTTTTTTTTTCAAGGGTTCTGACCAAGTTATAAAGTGAGCTGGACATTTAGCATTTAACGGGTTTCAACCAAATATCAATCATGCATTTCTTTTCTTGGAAGACATGCTGCAATGGCAACACTTGATATAAACATCAAACATGCCTCAAACACATATATGACAATTATTTGTTCTACTTATCAGCTGGCGTGTACAGTGACACCAACACACAAGGAGCTGGTATTCCCATGGCCACTTAATCCGTCTAGTCACAATAACAGAAAAAACACCAGTCAAAGAAAAGAATACAAAGCGTCGTCTCACCTGAGTCTCTTTCGGCTCCTCAACTGGCGCCTCTTCTGTCTTCACTTCGACAGAAGGAGTGGCGGTGACCATTTGTAAGCTCCTGGTGACCGGACCACCTACTCGCTCCCTCGTTCGAAGGGAGAACCGCTCCTCCTTCTTCAGCTGTTGTGGCGGCGGCGGCGATTTGGCCTCGGCTGATCTCTTAGGAGGGGCCTCTTTGCCCAAACGCTGCATTCTCATGGCCGGCCGGTGTGGTGCGCCATCACCGGGAGTGTCGGGGCCCGACGGGGTGGGAGGTAGTGACTGAAATTGGCCCTTCTTTGTTTTTTTGCTGGCAGAAACGGAAGCCGGGAACGAGGCGGGCCTCTTCAGTCGGCCCAGCGTGGCGGCGGGCTTCCCTCTGCTCCCCTGGGTGGGTTCGGGCTCTGCCGCTCCGGAGCTACGAGCCCGGGTCTTTCCGAGCGGTTTGGGCTCCGCCTCAGTCTGCGCCGCTTCGCAGTCCGAGGCTTTCTTTCTGAGCTTGAGGTTTTTGTCCACCGCCTCTTTTTTCACCTCCGCCAGGCCTTTCTTGCCCCTTTTAACAACGGGCTTCATGGGACAGCTGAAGGCCATATGCTTGCTGAGGCTTGCGGGGTAGGTGAACTCGCGGCTGCAGTGGGGGCAAGCGTTGGAGGCCTGCTCCTCCTCTTTAACGGGAGCCTTCTTTGCAGTGGTGGCAGCTTTATTTTTTTGTGAAATTGCCTTCTGGACGAGCTGATTTTTCTTCTTATTGAGGGCGCTCATTTTTGTTTTCCCATTTGTGTCTTGGCTGAAGTTAAGTCTCTTTGGCTGCCCCATCCGTCGGAAAGGACTCTGGCCCGCAACGGCCGCCGAGGGGGACGCGACACCGTTTGGACTCTTCACGATCTCTTTGAGGGTGATGGGGTTCTTCTTGGGAGTGTAGCGCCTCTTGTCGCTGGCACTGGCGCAGGCCAAAATGTGCTTGTGCAGTTCGGGCATGTTGTCAAAGCTGTTGCCGCACTTGGTGCAGCGTATGGCGGTGCTGAACGTCTGCGGGATGTTGTGGGTGGTGAAGTTCGTGGCTGAGGCCACCGAGCCGGCGTGGGAGCGGCTGTGGTACGGGAAAGGCGGCGGTTTGTAGCTGGGGTAGTGTTGGTTGATGCCGAGGCGAACATCCGGGGCTTTGGGCTTCCCCCCTTCTGAGGCCATTATCTTTATTGTAGTGTACAGCTCCTCGTTGGGATCCTCCGCGGCCTCCTCCGTGTGGTTGCCGTTGACGCCGGGCTCCTCTTTCGCCACATCCGTGTCGCTCTGCGGCGCCGCGTCGTCGGTCGCTTCCGGTGCTGGCGTGGAAGGACTGCTCTCCTCTTTGGCTCTGGATGGGTCCGTGTAGTTCTGCAGCCGGAGCTTGCCGCTTTCTACAGCCGTGTGCGAACACGTCTCGGCTGGGTGCGAATCCTTCTGGTGCTGCTCGAGGTTACAGAGGAAGGCAAACTCCTTTGAACAAACGGAGCACACGAAAATCCGGCCCACGCCGTGTAGCGCCGTCCGGTGAGCCAGCAGGGCGGCAGCGTCGCCAAACAGCTGCACGCAGAACTCGCATTTGAAGGGCCAGTCTGCAGCGTGCTCAGCGATGTGCCCGCTCAGCTCTTTGATGGAGTCGAACGGCTCCTCGCAGACGTTGCACACAAAGGTCTTGCAGTACGTCGAGTCGACTTCCTCTGCCTCAGAGGTTTTAGCAGGCGGTTTGTCCGGGGCAGAAGAGTCCGCCCCAGCCGGAGGTGCGTGGTTCATAACCGGCGGCTCATCGCCGCAGGACTGAGGCTCCTCTTTGATCCTAATCTGAGGAAAGGACTGTGAAGGCAGTGATGGGGACAGATCGTGAGATGCGGCTGTAGTAGACGAGGAGGATTCTGGCTGCGGCGTGAGGGCAGAAAGAGATTCCTCTGTTACCGAGTCATCGTTTTGGTTCATTTTGCCGTTTGCCAATGCGACGGCACTAGTGGGGAGGGAAACGTCTCCTTCCGTAGCAGCCAGATCTTCCGCTGCCGGCGCAGGAGGACTACGTGACGCTGAGTGTTGAACAGGATCTTTGAGTGGCGTGTTTGGAGAGTCCTGTTGCATGGAGACGGGGTTCTCGTCCTCGTTTTCTTCTGCGGATAAATTGTCCTCAGAGTCTGACGGGGGATTGCGGTCGACTGATCTGGGAGACATTTTTGGCGAGAGGATGGGCAGAGGTCTCTGAGACGTAGAGTCTGACGGCTGAGAGAGCGGGGAGCCGGGCATAGCTGGGGGAGACGGTATGGTAGGTAGTAGAGGGGGTGGCGGTGTCGGGGATGTTAGGCTGGAGTTACCGGGGGAGGAGGGGTTCATGGTGACGGGGGTCAAGGAGGGGGGAGAGGGGTGGGCGGACTCTGTGGCGATGCTCGGGGAGCGCGAATTGTAACAACTCAGATTTGCTAAGGCCGAGGGGCCCTCGTCTCCTGGAGGCGGCAGACTTAAATAATCATTCATAAGCACCTTCTCAAGCATGCTCGTGTTCGGCTTTCTCTTTTTTACCAGTGGCTGCGGTGCTGGACCGCCCTTTAGTTCAGGCTCCGCGCTGCTCTTCCGTTGGAAGCTCAAATCAAGAGCTGAATCTCCGAGCACCTTGACCGAGCTGTCCCTGCACCTGCTGACAGAGTTTGACAGATCCAGGGGCTGCTGATTGCACGAGTTTCCACCGCTGTTCGATGAGGTCTGGGCGTGCGTGTTGTTTTCAGACGGGTTGGGGCTGTCTCCATCTTCTTTCTCCGCAAAGCTCCCACGAGGTAACGCACTGAGGCTTTCCAGCTTTGGCACGTTTAGGGCAAATGAGCTCACCGCCTCGGATTTACAGCTCTCCGTTTTACATGCAGGACTGAGTTGTGGAGATGATGGGGGCGAGGACGTTCTTCTTTTGAATCGGCCTGAAGCCCCTGGAAGCTGCGTGACCGACAGTGGCGAGGCCAATCTATGGCTTTCTGTTATCAGGGCGATGGTGGATTTCTGAATGTCTTGTGTCTGAAGGAGCTGCTTCAGCTTCGGCGAGAGATAAACCGTTTTCTCCCGTTGAAACGCTGAGGAGTCGGCAGCTTGTTGGAACAATCCACCCACTATCAGGTTGGATGAAGTAGATGTAGAGGATGATGATGACGACGAAGAGGCAGTGAGCGATGCCGATTCGGTCTCGACTTTAAGGCTAGGGACAAATGGGGGGGTGGAGGTTCTTCTTTTTGCAGCCGGCTGCCCGATGCCGGAGATTTGCTTCGGCGCGCTGGTTCGGCCCTCCGTCTTCAGCACCTGACTGATCTGATGTGGAATGACCAGTCCGAAAGGCATCGCCGCAGAGCTGGAGTCCACCTCGATCACCTCACAGCTGCTCACTGAACTGGTGGACAGAATCTTGCCGTCAATGTAGAAGCTCAGATTCTCAGAGATGTTTTTGGATATGTCAACCGCGTAATCATCCCTGTCCACCTCGTCTTCGGTGTCCGCACTGGGCACGTAGACGGGCGGAGGGCTGGTGCTGGGCGACTCGTCAGGCTGCTGCTTCTTCTGCGCCGAGGCCTCCTGGAGCAGCATGCCTTTCCTGCGAACTCCCTTTGGTAATAAGTGCCGTTCGTGTATTCTACGTTGGTGTCGGCGCATGTTTGTGTGTGTGCCAAACGCTTTGTTGCAGTACTTGCAAGGATGGAGTTCCTTTGACTCCCCGTTTTCATCCAACATAAAAGGACGGTCAGCGTAAGGCCCCGACTCCTTTCTCTGCATCTCAGAGTTGTGCAGAGATGGTCCTCCCGTAAACTGGGAACCTATGGCCGTGCACTGACTCTTCGGGCTGGTGCAGTCGGGGCTTGAAGCATCGGTCAGCATCGCAGGACTGAGCAGGCTGGCAGTGCCCGCCAGAGAGCCAGGCCTTTTCTTTAGCCCACTCTCGTGACGCCTTTCATGCCGCCTGCGCCCCACCTGCGAGCCAAAGGATTTACTGCAGTACCGGCACTTGAACAGCTGCGTTTGCTGGTTGGTGATGGCGTGGATATGGATGTGACGTTCCAGACCCTGTCTGGTGGAGAAGTGGCGCTCACAGTGTTGGCAGGGATACGACTCTCCATGGGGGTCGCCCTCCAGGTCACCATCTGGGTCGGGGTCGAGATCGGGATCGGGATCCACCTGTGGTTCCTGTCCCGCAAGTGAGGACGAGTTAACCCGTCCCTGTGGCTCCTTATGGCTTTCTTTGGGGCACGTCAGCAATGAGCCAGATTTATTTGGGATGGAATCAGCCGCAGGTAAACGCTGATCCTCTGAGTCATCAGCATCCTCCTCTTCCCCATTTCCCCCATGAGTCATCGCTGTTGACATGTCCTCTAAATTGCAACGCTCAGTGCTTCTCATGGGATGGGCTTCCTGGAGTTTCTGTGAGGGCCCTACGGTTGACGGCCTCTCGTTCTCCTCCTTCAGACCTGTAAACAGATTAGGTCAAGTTATGCTCATTCCTCAAACCATTCTAGGAATATCTACAAAGGATAAAGACTTTTTTCCCCCTTCTTTTTATTTTATTTTTTAAATAGGCTAAGTTACTTCCTGAGTTATAATAATAAGTGTGTGAAAAACGATCCCCAACAATAAGTCACCTTACCTCCTTCTCCAGCCCACATCTCGTTGAAAGTAGGTTTGGTGCCTTTCTTGAATCCACCCAAAGCAGCGTGGCTGGCTCCCTCAGGCAGCTTTCTTCTGGCTGCAAGCACACACACAACCAGAGCCACACATACACATCTCTGCATCAGTGAGGGTCGAAGATGAAGAGCGTAAGAAAGCCAATATTACTATATGCCGACGTATTTATCCAGTGGTTTTTAGCCGTATTTTCCCCCCACAGATATTCAATGTAGAACCTTCCTCAACAATGCAGCAATGAAAAGGATATTTTATTGTTAATTAATTGTTGTAACATGTCAAGAATATGGTAATTCTGCATAGGAGCGTTATTTTCTTTAAATAATGAGATTACTTCCTGCTAAAAAGCAGGCTTTGTTTATTTAATGGCAAACACCATTCTACTACTAGAAGGGATGCAAAGACTTTAATGTTACTTAAAAAGGGGACCAACTGGTGCAAGAGATCCTTGTTAGACCCATAAAATCTTGTTCAATAAGACTAATATCCATTTGACTTCTTTCACCATGTGTGCAGCCTTGTATTGTCCTCAAACTGATGAATTTAAATGTCTAACCACTGCTTGACTCAAGATGCTTTACTGGAAACTCAGTATTAAAAAAAGCTTTGCAGTATGAAGAGAAACCTGCTTGAGTACATTACCTAACCCTAAAAAAATAAGGATAACACAGTCCTTACAGTTTGTTGTTTTTACAACAACTTTTTACCGGTTTCAGAAAGAGATTTGAGCTCTTCCATGCTGCCTGCATTTAGGAGTTTATGAAGCTGCCTCTGAATAACACTTGCAAGCATGTAAATGTCCCTTTAACAAATAGTTATTGCATTCTAGTGGAAAATAAATGATACTTTGATATCTCTGCAGGACAGGATCAGACAGCTCGTTCTGAAAGCGTGTTTTGTCCTTTTCCTCACGGCCAGGCGTCGAATTACCCGCACGATCCATAAGATGCAAAGACTACGTACAAAGTTCACACCGAGAGGGGAAAAAAGTAATTGACATGTAGCAGCCATGCCGACTTTAAACAAAAAGAAATCGTTTCACACGACGTACGTTCTTTGCATCGATTTGTTGAACACCAAAAGTTCCTTTTTCAAAATGTTGACGATACGACGTTTCTGCGGGATCACGATCCGGTTGTGGGTTTTTTTTTTTGGATGTCTGAAGTTACGACACGTTAATGATATCCAACAAGGCTATAACACTATAACGACCCATTATACTGGAGGCCGCAGAGTTAACACAGTTTCCATCACATCGGATTTTCGAACTTTCTAACGTATTGACTAAACTCCGTTTGACCATCTGCTCTTGTTCTCTGGGATTTCCGTGCTCTCGGGACCGTAGCCGTTTTAGCTTCATGCTAGCACGCAACACCCAACACCCGAGTCTGACAACTCGATGAACCGGTTATTGTGCACCCAAACCCGGGCGAAAGGTACTTTAAAACACTCGCTACAACACATGGTCGCCATACCGCAGGTTGTTATCCAGCACCGTGGGTCCCTAACCAGCCCGCCGTTGGACGGGGCAGCGGTGCTAGCTAGCCGAGCTGGTAGGCCATCATCAAGTAGAGAGGCTCACCGATGGATGGCGTTCATGCTTTAGGGAACTCGGGGAAGGTCACATCCTCGACAACGTCAGGACCCAGAGGAGGAGGAAAAGCGGCTTTAAAAAAAAGGAAGAACAGAAAAGTGGCCCCGGCCGCTGGGTTTTTCACAGCGTGGGGTGGAAGAGGTCCGGGACCGGCCCGCCGGTGGCTATTCGGAGCTAAACCTGCTCGCGGCGACGTTGTTTACGCTCGGGTGTGAAAGTGGCGAAAAGCTCCGCATATCGCAACCGTTAACGTTAGCTACCGCTAGCCTTCCTGCGCCTCTAGCTACGGCTAACGTTAGCTTCCCACCCCCCCCACCACCACCACCCCCCCACCGCCTCGCCTCACCCCCACCTCACCTCCCCGGTTACAACTTCGCCCGAGCAGCGACGGGTTTCGATTCGCTTTTCGGGCTCCGCTCGGTGCGGCGTTGGTGGCCTCAAAACCGAAGCCCGGGCGGCATCCCCCACACCCCCGGTTAACGCGAGCCAGGCCTCACCTCGCTTCGCCCCGGGTGAATTCTTCCTGCTCAGACTGCTGGCTCTTTCTTCCTCCAGTGCAGCTGTTATCTCGGGGTTGTCTTCGACAGTGTACCACACCAGCAGCTCCTCGCCCGGCCCGATAGGCTGCAACAATGAGAGATGATGTCAGCCACCAATCACAGCTCGGCTTGCTGGGAGGCAAGGGGGATATTTGGGCCACTGTGCATCTTATCTTGTTTTAGGTTAGGTGGTGGTGGGGGGCATTTGACAGTGTTTTTTCACCATAGTCTGCAGTACATAGTGAAGAGCACATGGTGAATGGCACGTTTATTGTGGGATGAAGTTGTCATAACTGTATTCAACAACTTTGTTTTTGCCCTACCCGTAAAACATTGTAGTAAATGGCTCTGTTGATCTCCAGAGGGAAAAGATTCTGCTCTTCGCCAGAGCGCGCCCAGTTCACGTACCGCAGCCAGTTCCCCTTGGCGGGGTCCGTGGCGTCAACACACATCCAGCCCCTTGCTGGGAAGTAAACCTATTGGACAGATGTACAATTGCTCTTTTCCCCCACCCCATCAGCAGCATTTTTCATAGCAACATAAAAACATTTTATAAAACTCTTACAGGTGACTACAGATGTAGGTTTCCTGCTGAGATCTGCTGAAACTATGGGAAGCAGTTTTTTTTTTAGCTATGCAGAGAAGTAAAAAAAAAAAAAAAAAGAGCAGCCGGTAACGTACCTCCCACATGTACACGTTGCTGGTCACCTGGGACCTTTTTTTCTTCTCCCCAACAAATGGGCCAAACCGCTTGCCTTTTGGGATGGACCGAGTGGCCCAGACGCCTGGAAATAAAAGTGTGAAACATCTTTAACCAGTTACACTTGAGATTTTTACATTTCTAAGTATTAAATATGAGGCCTTTTCTATCCATTCATGCACAATTATCAAATTTATAGAGCAATTTTGCTCAAACAATGGTGCACCTTGAACTTAACCTAGACTGGCATGGTGAGTCTTTCAGTCACTAGAGGTTATTTAAAAATATATTTTTTTTCTTTAATATTTCATATTCTTTTGCTTAGCCTTTTGTACAGATGAAGTCTGTTTACGGTATCCGTGGAAGCCTTAATCTGCCAGTTTCAAAGAAGAACCCTGCGTCCTTGAACAGCATAACTAATAACCATTTGTACTTCAGTGAAATTAGGGCGTAAATGTAGGATGATGATTGGTTCCTATAACTGTATATACATTATTTCTGCAATAAGGTCCTCTGTGGAGGCACCAGAAGGGACAGAACTTTGGCTCCATATGGTCTTAACATGTGTTCAAGGTTCTCCAGGCTGGATTCGGAGCATACGTTTTGCCTCTACACAGCCCTCAAAATGGAGCCAGCTGAGACCGCGATTAGCAGCAAATGGCGCTAAACAACAGTACAACACAGAAAGCACTTGGGGCGTAAACCGGGGAGGGGAGAGAGGAGGACGGGTCCTACGCTTCTGCAGCGCTGTTATCGGACAGAACCAATGTTTAAGCGCAGCACAAAGCAACGGCTTTGAGTCAGCCATTGGGCCCACCAGCAAGACCCAAAAGCACTGAAACGCATGGTTGCTCCATCAATAGTATCAAAGGATGGAGTAAGTTTAAAAAAAAAAGTTATCCAGAACAGAACGGAAACTTTTCTGTACTCACCGACACGGCTTCGATTTATAGCAGAAGGTCCAAGGCTCAAACCGTCGGGTAAACCCTTCCACACATGACTTGGGATTTCCTCCACAGTTTCCACTTTCCCTCCGATGACAGCCATGGTCTGCAAGTACATGAAATGTTGTGTCATCAGAATCCATCAGAGCCATCCTAAAATGTCAAACATTAATTAAGGGTGACGCGTTCGGCCAACACAGAGTTAAATGTTTGGATTTAAAAAAACAGATACTTGTGTTCAGGTAAGTGCCCGAAAGAACTAGCATACAAGACTATGATTAAACTAAGTCATTTAAAAGTAGCAGCAAACTTGAATGGATGCCTTTAAATGGTAGCATATTCACTTCAAAGAAGCACCATGCAAGAAGCAAGATGCATCACCAGAAACATTTAACCAGAAGAACAAAAAATAATAAATGAAGTGTCTTAACACATCTGCCTAAATTAATGTTGCTTAACTTACAGCAAGAAATGGGGCCCTTCAGATGAAACGTCCTTGTAATGAACACTTAAGTGCTGAAATGATTCAATTGACGAGGCAATTATCAGAAAAGTCAAGCACACTTCTTTCGACTAACTGATCAAAATGAAGTCAACTGTTTGCCTTAGTTTAATTATCATTTTTCCATTTCACTGCTCGACTTTTGTCTCTTGGCTTTTGGCTGTGTGTTGGGTTCAGGAGCACAATGAGCTCACTGCCCCCCATGTGCTGTGGGATGTAAAGCTCAGACAACAAACCCAATTGGTAAAGCAGACTTCGTGCTAGTGGAGCCTTAATGTGACATTTGGCCGCCTCCTCCCCTCCGCCAACAAATGCACAGACTTTTTTTTTTTTTACCGTTCTGTAAATTTCGGAGTTCCTTTTTTTTTTCGCTCTCACCATAATGTCTTTCTGCTGGAGCTGTGATCTGACGTGACCTTTGTAAATGTCCTGCAGCCCGCGTGTGTTCGTATCAGCGGGTTTCAAAGCGCTAAAACCCAACAAAAGTTGACAAAAGACTAAATAAAACCGGTGAACGATACAGACCGGGAAGGATGCGGTTTAGTTGTACTCTCGCACGCGCCGCTTTCTCCCCGGGGGGGTCCTTCCTACATTCAGCCTGTCGGAGGGGGGTGTCTCCTCGTACTTGCGCTTACCTGCTTTGTGTGACCGGGGACTGTTTTTTTGTGCTCAACCTGCTTCCAATCTGCTGAAAATGGCGGATGGAGGGCTTGAGTCGGGCCGTGGTGTGATGTAGTTGGGGGGGGGGGGGGGGGGAGACTCTCACACAGCGACGCACCCGTGTTGTCGTTGTGTGCAGACGGTGTCCTCCTCTGCAGGCAGCGGCTCCAGTCCGGTCCACAATGCAGCCTCGCATGAAACCCCGCCAATTAAGCACCTTGCCTGGATCCATCTGGGAGCATAGTGGGCCTGCAGGCTGCTGCCATCTGGGACTAACTTAATAAAAGGCGTAAAAAGCTTTTCATTCTTTTTTTTTTTTTTTTTTTTACCTGTTGCTTGTAACATATTGAATAATAATCTTACCAACCAACTGAATACAAGTTCAGCACAAATGATGTTTTAGTATGACTGAATTACACTGACTGAATTTCTGATTTCACCAAGAGGTCGTACACAAATCAGACAAAAAAGAAGACATTAAAAACCCATCGAACACAATCCAAGTGTCCATCTTCCAGTTATATCAGTTTACACAAAAGCAAAGATACACAAAAGAAAAGACTTGATTGCTAACACACAGCATACAGTCATTGTCATGTGAGTTGCGATGATGCCAAAGTTCCATGGTAAGTTCAAAAGAAAATTTCCTGTGGTCTAAATACATAATGTCATACGATGCATCCTTCCACCTTGAAGGATAATGTTAAAACTGTTAAAGCCTTGATCGCTGTGCTTATATTTAGAGATGTTTCTCTTATTTTCTCTACCGCCATTTATAAATGTGATGAACACAACGGGTCAGTATAATTCAGTTGTTTAATTTGGTGTAATTAATACATTTCAGGGGAACAAGGCCTCTAAAACCTCCTGGACACAATATTTATTTATATCACACTATCCTTGTACATCTTGTAACATAGTCTTCATCCTATGAACCAGACAGGAATGCCTGTATTGGTTGGTTACCTGACACGTTGAATCCCTCCAGAAGCTTTAAAGCGACGCTGCATCTTTGATGTACACTTATTCGAAATCTGCTCAGGGTATGTAACCACATTGTCTAACAGAGTCTTAATGGGGTAAAAAGATGAACATTAACATAAACAGCTCAGACAAAACAAAAGGGCATCCGTCTAGTTTTCGTCCTCCGTTCTGTTACATTTTGTTGAAATCCGAATGAGCTTCAGTGTGATTCAGATTCCTGTTTTGATCATTTGTCTCTTCAGTTCCCACATGTCACCTTGGCTCTCAGAGGCCACGCTGACCCAGACTGTTGCCATCATGTCTGTGGCCACTAGAGTCTGCTGTGCTACCATAAACAGCTCGCGTTGCCTTCAGGTGGAGGTCTGTGCCTGAAGGTCAGCACACCACGACGTCCCGGGTTTCATTGTCCCTCGTTCTGTGGCTGAAATAAAACCTCAGTTCTTCCTTGCAGGAGCTAAATGAAAACACAACTGCTGCCATTCAAAAGTATGAAAGCATCTGTGTTGCAAAGTTTACTCAAGGTTATCGAGGGTTCTTATCTTAAATGTTTGTGTTTCTTGCACGCCAAGTTATGAACCCTTCCTCTACCTCCACCTCTTCTTTGGAGTCTCTAACCTCAGAGCTTCAAGAGTCTCTCAAGCAGACGGGCCTCTTTTCACAAGTTTTTACCTTCACTGCCCCCCCCGCACCCCAAACCCCACTCCACCCTGATGACCTTCACATGCCCACCAGGCTGACACCTGCCACCGACAGGTCCTCCCTCCTCTTAGACTCATCTTCTACCACATGACGGTGTCTGTCAACTACTAGTGTTACATATATCATGATTCGATCGGGTCATCCAATCTCAAGGCCTTTGTTGTGTAAGCAAGTCTGCAGCTCTTCATTTTGTGCAACACTTTCCTCAAACGTTAATCTGAAACCAAAGTGATGCTTCAGCAGCCTTAGAAACCTTCTTTTTGTTGTTATCAGTCTAAGGAGGAACTTTGTACTGAAAGGAAGATATACACATGGTTTGTCTAACTCAGACTGCTGAAGCAACATTGTAGCTTTAGACAAACTGTAAAATAGTTCATCTCAAAATGGGAGTTTAGATTTGTGGCCCGTCCCTCATTGTGGTTCCTGGCTGAGCTGCTGGAAAAGCAAAAACAAGAAGACCAACGGCGAAAATATCTGGTTCTAACGGCACATGACTCCTTCCCATAAACTGATACAAAGAAATAAATAAACAAACAACAACACTTGGATATATACTTATTACTGTAGAACAGACTGAATTCATTTGGATATATCAGTTTCATGAACACGATAAAGAGACCAACAGAATCACAGCTGGTGCTAAAAAAACAAACAGATAATCTGGCCTTCATGACAAAATTCTGAAATCAATATTTTGACAGTACATATTTCTAATAATGTAGGGTTATTCTTCCAATCCAATATTAACCCCAAGTACACTTCCTGAATGTAAAATACACTTCTTATGTAAAGTTAAACTTTACATACTTTAATATTTGTAATCGTGTGTGTGATGAAGGCTTTGTCCCTCTGTAATGTTTTATTTCATATGTTCTCACCTCCTTCACAGATAAACTAGTAACTGTGTTGGTAGAAGTTATACACATTATTCTGTTGGAGTCTTTGCTCATAGGTTTTTAAAATTTGTGTCGTCCGCGCTCGTTAAAATAAAAAAAAGTGTGCAAGAATTACACCGGGATATGTTCACCAGAAGCGGGTGCAACTTTAACACAGCGCACATTTTAAAGCTTTCACCTGGTACTCGGTGTCCCCACTCACCATCCTAAAAATATTTACTCTTTGCAGGCCGAGCCCTCGACATGTAGCTGGTGCTGTAGCATGCCAACGTGTGATTGATAGGAGAGCTCTCGTTCTCATACTGCATGACAGGACAGGAAAAGTGATCCTAGACAGCGTGGAGGCGGCGTGTGTGCTTCCCACGCCTGCTGCACTGCACGTATGAGCAATGACGGCCAATGCAAATGCACAAACTGGATTAAAAAAAACATGCAATTCCTGGTTGTTGAACTATAATGTCATGCAAGGACGCGTGGAAAGGGGCCAACAATCCCCCCCTCAGGAAAGAAGATGACTGCACTGCTAGCATATAAATATAAAAAATAATAACAATTATATGAATAAAGCAGCTGATATTAGCACCACCTCAAGCAATAGAAAAATGCTATCAAATGAAGTTAATTTTTTGGGACTGATACTTGCTTTTACTAATACTGAGTACTAGCACTTGGGGCGTAATTAGTACTAATACTGATTAATACTGATAAGATTAAATCCTCCACCACTGGTTCCCGTTATGCTGCTTCCTGGCTGTCCAAACCCGGAGTCCTTCGGTGGGCAAAGGTCCAGGCAGAAGCTCTTTTAATGACTCAGTTCACAAGTCATCGAACAACTATTTTCATTGCCGATTCCATCTTTACCCCATCTTTTGTCCTGAAACAGGCGGAATCATTTTAAACCATTTAATGCTTCGTTATGGATTCATACCAATTTAACTTTCTGACGTTTCGTTTATTGTACTCACTAGCATTCAATGCAGTTTCTTGTTGTCCCCACGAACCCGATGATGATAAAAGACATCAGTGTGAAGAAGGCTGCAAGTACTGTTCCTCTTTTCACCAGTACTAGAAGAGCAGAAGCTTCATTAGGGAAATCAACTCTCTCACGGTGAGCTCCTCAGCAGGCATGAACACGTCCTCACAACGCCGGCTATTTGTGGCCTTTTTTCACTTTTTCAAATTCCATTCCAAATTCCACGAATGGCAATCATTAAATGCTGGAATGTTTTAACAAAGAGGCCCATTTAGTATCCAAGTATCCATTAAGACTATTTTTACACAGCTTATTGTTTCTTACCTACAGGTTTCTCCTGTATTGCTGTCACCTGCTGCGACCTCCACCAGGGCAGTTTCCTGCGTATCTGATGGGTCAACGTCTACTTCCACGTTGTACTCTGGAGCATCATCTTTTAGACCTTCCAGGCCGATGATGAGGATCGGGCTGGTGCTTTCAATGACGTCGGGTTCCTCCGGGACTGGTGAGGTTTCTTCTGCAGCTGGTTCCACTTGACCTTTCTTTTCTGTGTCAAGGGTTAGATCTTACTGGCACTGGCACTTGTGATGCCGTTTGTTCTGCAGCAGGTTCAACTATATCTCCATTTTGATCCACTATGGCCAAGACAGTTTCCTCTTGATTCAGGTCCTCTTTAGCAGGGTCGGCAGAAACAATTAAAGCATGTTCTTCTGGGGCTGACCCCTCTGCAGCAATTTGCCATTGACTTGCCTCTTCTCTCTCAAGTTCTGCAGGAACCGGAACAATATAATCATATTCTTCTGGGAAGAGCATCATGGGAAGAGCAGCAGTTTCCTCCTCAGTTTTGTCATCAGGGAACATGAGTAAAGGTTCTTCTGGAGCTCCATCCTCTGAACCCCCCACAGAAACAACAGGGATTGATCCTGCCGGAACTTGGTCTTCTGGGGATGCAGTCTCCACAGAAACAGCAGTTTCTTCTGTTGCATCGTCCTCTGGAATGATCACGGCTAGTGATTCTGGAGCTGTATCCTCCACATGATGCTGTTCACTCTTATTCGTATCTGGAGATGACTCCACGAAGGCAGCTTCTTCAGACACAGTTTCAGATTCTTGCAGGGCTTGAGCCAAAGGCTCCTGGGAAGCTAATTCATCCGCGTCATCCGAGCAGTGATCTTCGCTGGACGTTCTTTCTGGTTCTTTTGCAATAAACATGTTTTCCTCGGCAGGTGCCTCATCAGGAAATGGTGCTGCTTGACCTGGAACAGCTGTAGGGAGTTTCTCATGGTCTGGTTCTTTTTCCTCCATAAGGTTCCTGGCGTCTTCAGTTACTGGTACAGGTTCCTCTGGTCTTGGTCCACGCACCTGAACAGCTTTGGCAGCTGCAATAGAGGATAGATCTCTCGGGTAGAACATGTTGGTTGACACTGAAGCCATTTGGTATCTTCTAGGTTGACCAGAACAGAACCTGGTCTCTGACCGGTTATCTATGAAGTCAACAACCAATCACTGAGTTTAACTTCATCTGCAGTGACCTGACACAAACGTGGTGTGTAGCGATCCACGTGTAGTTCATAGCTGAAGTGTGTCATTGAACAGATGATGAAGGTATAAAAGGAAGATCGGTTGTTAATCACAACGGGAGTCGGGCACAGACGTTTTATTCCAAATTCACAAGCGAGATGAGAAAAAGAAACACTTTTCTAGCTCTGAGAAATAAAAAATGTGTATCAAAATAATAATTTCTCTTTCCGTCTTGAATGACCATTGACTCATTGTCAAGGCCAAATATAAGTCTACCTATTTTTTATTATCCACATACTTCTAAATTAAGTTTGCACTTTTAGTATATTGTAGAATACATATAAACACACCTTTAAATGACTTACATATCGGTGCTGATGAGCACAGCAGTAGATCGAGGACCAGCGTCAGCACCACTAGAGACAAAACTTTGAACATGATGTCCGTCTTTTCATTCATCAACGTTCCAAAAACTCAAACAGCAGTCGGACTGGTGCCACAAATGTGAAGGAATATCCCAGAGGGGAGTGTGGGGGTGGGCATGTGAAGTGTCAGGGTGGACGCATGTTGTGAAGTCCCACACCACATGGGAATACTGGCAGGGTAAAATAAGAAGCGCACTTTGAGATACGATCACATGGACTTCAGCTGTTCCTCTGACTGCCTAAAAACACAAGTTCTTTCTTCATTTTCAGTGTTAATGATAGTTTTCCCTCCCTCCCCCCCCCACCGTCACACTCCAGTGTTGGACATGTCCTGCCTTGTAATGTTGCCAAATGTAATTCAGAAAAAAAAGCTCAAACAGCACATTATTCCACAGTGAAGTTACCATATTTTATTTCTTTAAGTGCCATTCATGCATATTGGGGAAGGGGGAGGGGTGGGCGGTGGTATCGACAATTCTAACACTTGAGTTATTTTACAGCACTAAACGAATACAAAGAGTAGCTGTGTCACCTACTTGGACAACGAAAGTAATAAACCGTGCAATAAACAAAAAAAGACAAATAGGAGAAATAAAATACAAGAAATGACAAAGACAAAAATAAAACAAAACAAAAAAATAAAACACAAACCAAATATATATTATCAACACTAAAACACTGAATGTAGAACCATAGTACAGGTAAAAGGTAGTGTCACACAAAAAGCAAACGCATTTTTGTCACATATATACAATATAGATATATACATACTGTCACCCTCTGATTGGACAATAACAAAATACTCTATTCTTTTTGCTCCTGTCTTTTGTGAATAAGACCCACCCTCAGCCTTGATACCCAACCCCCAAGAGAAAAAAAGGGATGATTGAAAAAACATGTATGTACAGCACAACAACACACCAGCACTGAAAAAAATAGGCCCCAATCAGCAGTAATTGTTGGCAGTTCTCTCCCATAACATAGCAACGATTCTTTTTTTTGTTGTGTAAATCCTTTCATCTTTTCTTTCCCAATGATAGTAATCTCTCTGGCAGGTACATGTCCAGCGGTATTTAAAACCTCAATTGTCTTTCGGAAAATAACACACACACACACACACACAAACACACACACGCACGCGCGCGCACACAATTACAAAATTGTGATTGTGATCCAGTCATTGTCGTCACCTTTTTTTAAGCCTTTTTTTGTGTAAAATGTTTTGTTCTCCCAACGGGCTACTGTGCTCAAATATTAGGTTGTGTGTTCATAGTCTTCACCTGGAAGAACTGAAACGCACTTTGCTTTCACACCAACAAAAGGCCTCACTGGATCCTCTGTATCCTCGGTCAATCAGAGTCCCATCGAGGGCCCAGACGCCTTTTTCACTGCTGCCATCTGCTGCAGTCCTTTGGCCCACGCTCACCCAAGAGTCACGGTTCGGGCAGATGACCAACAACTTTTAAAAGTCGTCGTTATCCTCCACGTGGTTGATGTACGAAGACGGACAAAGCAGATTAAAAAGTAGCGGGTGCGGACGGGTGCGATTGGCAGAAAAATCTGAAAATGAACGGCAGGACAATCAGCTGAAAGAAGAGAACTCGACTCCATCTGTGGAAAGTTTAGCATAAGCGCCGCGGCATAAAACTGGGCCCGTTTTTAGTTCACATCAAACAAACTCTCTGGTTCTAAAATATCCAATAAAACCACCATGTGAGACTCAACAGGCCCTTTCCAACAACAACAAAGACATTATGTAATAAAAATAAAAAATAAAAAGTCCACGATTGTCTTACAAATATAAAAAGGAAACTAGGGTAAACACCGGAGTCCATGGATGCTAAACCAGTCTGACGTTTAGGGAAACGCGCTTCAGAGGCTGATGAGATCAATACCACTCTGGTGTCCGCAGGCTCAACACGAAGCGACAGCCAGCCAGCGGTCAGCCTGCTTCTCAGCCTCCCAGCACCGGGAAAGCTAATTAATTAACATGCTGTTGAGTTGGCAACTCCACCTGGTCTGGAGGGGTCTGACACGTAACCCTAACGTGGATTACAATAACGGATCAAATAAAAACTTAAAAAAAGATACAGCATGCTGATTAGCAAGCTTTGAAAGGTGCTGGCAGAGCAGAATTTGTCACATTTTAATGAAACCATTTAAGCCGCTTTCCTGATTTCCAGCCTCTATGCGAGGGCTCCTCTTAGTGTAGCTCCATATTCACAGACAGGAGTGCCATCACCCTTCTCGTCGAACTCTTGGCTTGGAAGCAAATGAGGGCATGTCCCAAAAAACTATTCCTTTAAACAAGGACACAGTGTTACAGGTGCAAAGCACTATACACAGGTTAGCAGTGCTGAAGAGGGGAGAACTAATCCGGTTCATTGCCATCGCCGATAGTAAATAAAAGAGCGAAGCCTTTGACATCAAGGAGGTGCTTTAGATCCTGAAAAAAAGGCAAAAGTGCAAAAGACTGTTTTTCTAAAGTTCAGCACCTGTCTGAGGAGTCCCTTGTTACACGTTTCCAAAGTGATCTCCCTGTTCTGTGCTGCGGAAAAAAATCTCAAATCTAATCCTTAATCACTGTGTGCATCTGCTTTTGTACTTCTAGATAGCATAGAGATGATCGCAGCAATCAATCACTGCCCTAAAATTACAATAGAACCAAAACACAGGCGCGCATGCACGCTCCATTTGTTCAACACACACACACACACACACAGTCACATTTCTCATTCCGTTATGATTGTATAATAGCAAAGTCTGTCGCTATCCCACTATCACAGCATTGATCAGTTTAAAAAAGAATATCCCCGCAATTTATCAGAAGTCCAAAACACTGAGTGTAGCATCCAAAAACTGGTCGAACAGGCGGAAAAGAAAGGAACTTAAATCAAAAACACAAAAGAACTTCAGGGTAAAACCAATGATTTTCTTGGCCCTTTTTCAACGGACACAACATCTGATGATATCCTATTGATCATTGACTAGTATTCGCATTACAACATGGTGTGCATACAATTTGAAGTCAAATTGTTTCAGGAACAATGAGCTGGAGTGTTGAGGTAAATACCGGGACCAGTGTTTGAAAGTTTAAAAAGATGAGCTGATGAAATAGCGGCCGATAGTTTTAACATTTAAGTTTTTCTGAAAACGGAGAATACCACTTGACTAACTAATCAAAACAGTTTTCCTCAAGCACTTCTTCGGACATTTATTGTTCCTTTTTAGCAGAGATTTACTGTTGCTTTGCTGATCAGTTCGTAATACTAATCAGACTTTATAACATTATTTAATAATCTCTAAATGATGATAGTTTAATGATCAATAGGACACTTGCCTAAAAACTGATCTTTACTCTTAAAACTAGCTTTTCAAACGTGACTTTGTTTAGTACATGACGTTATAACGGCTTCTGATTGGTAAAGCATTTATTAACCTACATGGTGCACAGAGGACCGAAAACCTCTGGTTACTTTGGATGACAATCCTGTCAATGAAAGACAAGAAATGTTTGACATCCCTCTCACACTCATTTTTTACTTAGCTTGAAGTGCTTGAGACAGAAGAAAAAAATGGTTGCTGTACTCCCATAACGAGTCCGTTGCAGTGAGCCTCGTCACATTGGGTGGCTGTGAAAGGCGATTACGATACCTTCTGTAATTGCTTCCTTTCTCCCTCTCTTGGTTTGTTTAATATCAAGCCTGCTTAAACATTTAACACCCTGTTCAAACGTATTGTAAACCTTACTTCACCACCAATCCAGCCGCAATGGGGCCCACTTTCTCCCAAAAGTGACCAACGAGCACCATCACATTACTCACAGAGACGGCCTGTGTTTCCTTAAAAACTAAAAATACAAAAATCATCTTTTTTTTTTTTTTTTTAAAGAGCGATAAACTCATCCGAGAGGCAGCTGAGGCCAATGTCAACACGAGAAGAATTACAAGCTGAACACGTTGCTCAAATCACATAACAGTTACGGGGCGGAGGATTGAGGGTGTTGGGGGAGAGGGGGTGGGGTTGGACTCTGGGAGACGGCTGGCTGAGGAGCTGAGGAGCACGTGGTTCGGATGAGAATGTGTTCTACTCGTTTCTCGGCGAGTACATAAGCAATCACTTTAACATGTCCAACTAAATATGATTGTCTTCAAAAGTAACATTATTCTAGTTATCTTTTGCTTGTAAAAATGTCGGGACTTGGAAGTCCGTCTTCCTCCGGAGCTTTGTCAAATGTTCTTCTGCATTCCGCCCAGTGGCCTCCTCCCCCTCCTGCAGCCTTTCATCTCAGTCGGGCTTCCTCTGGCTTCCACCTCCTCGCCTCGCTCCCTCATTTTTTTTTTTTTTTTTGCAAAAGGAGGTCTAGGGGCTAAACAATGGAGTCCCAATCGAAGTCATCCTGGATGTCATCGGCTGGCATGCGATGCATCTGGAAGTTTCTGGTAGGTATCATGTGCTGCTGGTTCATCTGTGCATGGTGTCCTGGAGTGAGAGAGAGAGGGGGGGGGGGGGAAGGAGTCAGACGCAGCCTGCTGTGACCCAACGTTTTATAATGGTCCTCTCTGTCTTCACGTCACCTGTCATTGTGGGTCCTGTGCTGCTCATGGGGGGCATGTGTTGGTATCCTGGAGGACCCATCATGGACATGTTCTGTCTGGTGTCCATGTAGAGATTTCCTGAAGAGAGAATAGGTGCAGCACTTTAATTTAAGCTTCAGCTAAACAAGTCAAAAAAGTTGGGAATCACAGGGCATGCAAACTTATGGTGCGCTAAATAGACAGTTGGCTGTAAGCGACAACATCATTGTCAGACAATGGACTCTTGTGTTCAATCTGTCAACTTTCTTTTAAATATATATATATATATATTTATTACACATATACACACACACACACTGCAAGAACCAAAAATGAAACATAAAATGGCCACATCTTTTAAGACACGCCTGTTATTTGGAGGCAGAGAAACAGCTGCTATTCACACGATGATGAACTGAACCCATTCAATCTCACAGTGGCTAGAGATGAGGCGGTGGGGTTCTGGTTAACCTGTGTTGAGGTGCTGGCTGGGTTTGCTGGGGTGCATGGGGCCATGACAAACAGGAGGCTGCACTGCCCCTTGTGGCTGGATTACACCGGTGCGGGCAAAAAACTGGTTGATGGACGAGCAGAGGTCGGCGATCTGGGTGGGTTCCAGGGACCAATTGTTTAACTCAGCTTGTCTCATACTCTCTCTCAATCCTAGGGGCCATAAAAAGGCACATTTGTAGACCGAACAAAAATACAGAAATACACAGTTACTATCAGAGCTAGTGAGAGTATGCGTCCACTAAAATGCCTTTGTGACAAATGAAATTTATACAACTGCACCTGCCGACTGTCCAAAGATTATCAATTTAGTAAATGAGAAACTAATTAACAAACACATGAAAAACTTGGTTGCAATATATATTAATTGTGTCAGTAACCTTCAGTGGGGGATATTTTAAAAACATCCTACCTTGCAATCCTAGACTGTAATTGGATAAACCGACCTGCTGAGCTCAGTGTTTTGGTAATTAAACTTGAAGGCAGTGTTATTTAATTGAAGAGCTCAGTTTAATTAAACTTGTAATCAACTACATTGTGTCAACACTTCAGCACTCAATCAAAAGCTGGGGCAGTCAGCTGCTGGATTTAAATGTTTGGTTTCTTCTGTAATCTAGAAAAATCGTAATCTCAAACAAATAAATCAAATGCATTATTATCAAATGTTTGTTATTTGTGTCCAAACCGCACCTTGGAAAGGTGAAAGGTCGACATCAGCCCAGTTATAGCTGCTAGCAATACGACAGCTTTCTTTCAGTGCATCCAGATTTGGGTACCAGTCTGACAGTAAACCTGCAACACACACACACACCCACACACACACAGCATACCATCTGTAACGTTTCAGGATGAGAGACCTGGAGGGTAAATTATCATTTTGGTCCGGACACCAAGTTCACTTTTGAGAAAAAATATCATAGCACATCATTTATGGAAAAGAGCAAACATTGCCGCTGTAATTTGTATAAACTGCCGGTCCGATAATGAGGCCAGATGATGCATTTTCATTGCAGTCACAGTCCTAAAGCTGTGCATCACCAAATGCATGAAACGGTAGCATTAAATGAAAGAGTCAAATCAAGAGTTTTGCAGGCTGTGAGACAGTTGAGCTCAGAGCTGCGACCACTAGGAGGAGCCAGTCGACTCTGGGAGAGCTGCCGGAGTCACTGGCTGCAGCGTTGCTTTGTTCTCACAAGAGCACAGAAAATAAATCAGAATGATTTACTGGGTAGCACCTTTCCACTCCATACATTTCCACAGCACATAACCATTTTCAAATGCTTTACGGCCAAAGACGGCAACAACGAAACACCGTACGCGGCTGTTGTGTCCATTACGTCGGTTACGCGTCTGAGTGACGAAGGTGATGAGGCGAGAACAACACGCCGCCGACAACAACGGCAGACAGGCTCTTACCTGTGTTGCAGGCCATCTGTTGCTGGGTAGGATGGGGCTGGTGGGAGAGGCTCTGATGCGGCTGCCCGTGCTGAGACGGGTGCTGGCTGTGCTGCGTGTGTTGGGAGGGGTGCGCCGTGTGTTGCTGCGGGTGCTGGCCGTGGGACGGGTGCTGCGACGGGTGCTGCCCGTGCTGGGAGTGCGCAGCGTGCTGCGGGTGCTGGCTGTGCTGGGCGTGTTGGCTGTGTTGGTTGTGGGGGCCGCCGTGCTGCGGGAGGTGCTGTGCGTGGGGGGAGCCGTGGCCGGGGTGGGCTTGGGCCGGATGGGACAGGGTTACCTGGCCCGTGTTGGCGGGGTGGCTGTTGGGGTGACTGTTGGGTTGGTTGTTTGAGAGGCTGTTCTGAGTGCTAATGGTGCCACTGGGGGAGTGCTGATAGGAGCAGGAGGTGTGGGACTGCTGGGGGGAATCAGACGGTATGCCCATCAGACCTGGGGGACAAAACACACCAAGACAAAGCTTTTAATAAATAGTGCTTAAACAAATGGGCGGTTACTCATTAATCATCAACAATTTAGATTATTTTTAATTGTACTGCAATTAAACTTTATCAAGGGGTCGACTTCATTGGCAAAGTCACTAAATCACTTTGTCTAACAAATGGGGGAAAAAAAAAAAAAAACCTAACCTTTTTTTGTTTGGTAGATATTAAATCTGCAAAATACAGAACAGGCAAATGGCCCTAAAGCAAATATTTGAAATATTGTTGGCTTAGGGGATTAAGTTGATTGGCTCTAAAGTGGCCACAGGCGTGTGAATGGTTGTTTGTCTCCGGGTTAGCGGACAATCCAGGGTGCACCCAGTCTCTCGCCCGATGTTTGCTGGGATTGACTCCAGCCCCCCCGCGATCCCGTATGAAGGATAAGCAGCTTTGAAGATGGATGGATGACAATTGATTTTCTGGAAAAAAAGCAACGTGCTTGCAGCACTTATTATGTCCGACTCAATTGAGAATTCGCTACTTTTCTGTTTCTTCTCATTGTAATTGTAATATATTTGGGTTCTGCATCACGCAAAAAGCTGTAATTTTAAAAGAATTTGAAAAACCAATTGAAATATAATTCAAAATGAATAGCTTGTGCAATGAGACTGACATCAAAATATACACAATTTGCAGAATGGGGTGTACATAATAATGCACTTCAGGACAAACAGAAAGGCAAGGTCTTTCCCACCTCGTGCTGCATAAGCCAGATGTCATTTATTCACTCATACTGCTTTACAAATTCCATTTAACAGACGTTTTGATATAGTTTTGTATTAGCAGCCGTCTTCATTACCAATGGAGGAACAAAAAATAATAAAAAAAAATAACGCTCAAATTCAATGCCACGTGATGCAAGAAAATTGATAAAAAAATTCTCATTATGAGGCTGAAGAATTCCTTTAAGCAACTGGACACTTGGGATGCACCAGCTGCCGTTTTTCTGTACCCGGGTGTGACTCAGCATCAGTCGCGTCCTCTGAGGCTCCTGAGCTGCTGTCGCCTCTCCTTTACAGTGACACACCCCTGGATCGTCTGACAAAATGTCATTGTGCCGACGCGCGGCTCTTAAAAACCGACACGACATGAACATCTGCACACCCGACTGCAATCATCTGAGTGGCAGGGAGTGGTCTTAAGAGGCCCCGTCCTTCACAGCTTTGGCACAGTAAACCTATTCCATTGGAGTGCTTTTAGAGCCGACCCCAACCCGGCACCTCCACAATCGGCACGTACCACTCACTGCCAGGGTGACAAAGGTGCATCTCTTATCGGCACAGAAAGCCCATTGTCCAACCAGGGAAATACAGAAAGCAATTAACGCGGCACCAGAATAATAATGCGAGCTCATTACCTATTATCAAAGCCAGTGAATTAGCTCACTGTCTACAGCGGCAGGGTGTGAAATCCTCCAGCTCGATTATTTACGCTTTTTTAATTGCTAAAGCTTGTCTGAGTAAGAGATTTCACTTTTAGGCGCATAAAAAAAAAAGGTAACAACTTTGAACTAATGAAACATAGATGATAGATTATAAGGAGAGGAACTCTTTGAAAACATTAGCATGAAATGCATTTGATTTGTGAAAGTAGGTTGTACACAGAAAGCTCCGTCTACTTTGCTCATAACCTGCTTGTCAAGTGCTCTTTGTTTATCAGTCAATCAGATTACAAGCAAAATGCATTTTGTTCTGGGGGGAATTGTAGAGTTTTGAAAAGCTGTGCTTTCTCCGCTACCATGCATTATATCATGCAAATGTTCCAGAATTATGACAACTGAACCTCAGATTCAGCAGAACTGACCTCCTTCACTCCTCTGATGAAACACTGCCTACACGAGAAAATATTTACGCAATAAGACGCAGAAAACTTTCATGTAATTTGAAAAATAGACGACAGCGTATCAGATCTGCATTGACCGTTAAATGAATGCAGTAACATCTCGTTTTACAGCCTCTAATGAAATATTTAAGACATAATCTCGCAGACTCGGCTTCTGAATATAAAATGGGGCCTTTTCCACAGTACTCTGGCAAAAGACCATGAAAATACTCAGCCTGTAAAATACCTGCTCACTTCACAGTAAATCTAATTAGTACATAAAGACTCTCCATAGCCCCAGCTGTTAAGAACAAACCAACATTAGGAAAATCACTTGGAGAATCATCGTATTCCTTGATAAACAAAGCTTAGGCTCTTTATTAGATTTCCACTTGATGCACCCGGGAGGCCACTCACCTTGTTGGCTGAAGGACTGCTCAAAAACAGACTTATAAAGGCTGCGGAAGGAGGCACTGAGATCTTCAAATTCAGAGAACAGGAGCTGCTTGTCCCTGTCGGGCATGTTGTATTGGGACTGGGGGGGCTGCTGGAGGCTCATAGACTGGGACACGGGCTCCGGGTGACTGCTCACCTGGAGAGACGTGGAGATAAAGAGCGCTTGAGATTAACAAAAGTAAACGTACGTTTCAATTTATTACAATGGGTGTATTTTTTTGCCTTATGACAGATTGTGAAAGTGCACTGGCTACATTGTTTACTAAATCTGCAACGCAAACTAAAGGCACAAAGGAGCAAAGGAGGAGCAGACTAATGTTTGAAACAATTATATACATATTATTCAAAAGACGCCAAGCTCATCTGGTCAGGGAGCCATAAAAACAAATATTAATTCTAAATGCAGAGATTCATCTAAACACGCACAGCTAACGCAAAAGTCAAATATGAGGCCGGTTGGAGTCTTCAGGAGCCGCTTAAATAGCGTTGTTTCTGTCTGAAGAGGTGTCCTTCACTCCGCTTATAAAGAACCATAAAACAGACCACAGTGATCCAGGTCAGTGCTTAGTTGCCGCCTTGGCTCACATACCATTAAAATACCAATTCAAATGGACACAAACCCAATACTCTGGTGGCAGAGCAAAATGTATTTAAAACAAAAATCAATAACAATACCTTGTACAAATAAGCAGCCATTTTATCCATGTATTTGTGTGGGCGGCCAATGTTTTGCAGTGGCCCCGAGCTGTGAGGCGGCGAGCAGCCCTCTCCCCCTCCAGCATCGAGTGAGTCTATGAGATTCCCCGCGGGGAGGAGAAAACCAGCGCTACTTCACAGAGGCAGGACCTGACCCGTGTCAACTACGGGGCTACTATTACGAGAGAAGTCACGTCCAATTTCGGATCGTAACATCTTTCTCTCCGAAGATGTAGCCGGGCTGCCGGAGTGCACGGCTCACCGTCTGTCTTGGCTGAGAGTGAAGAGGTGAAAATAAAGCCAGTGTGTTTATTGTGCGCTGCTGCTGCTTTGGCTGCGTGAGAGAGAGACGGAGCGAGAGCGAGCGAGCACATCCATCAGGCTGAGCCGATCGATGCTCAGCGCCTGGAGCAGGGAGCACTCAAGGATGCAGGAGGACCACACCAAAGAGGGGCCATCTCTGGTGGGAGGACATCAGAGGAAGCGCTTTCCTTTGTCGGGCTTCCAGGAGCGTGGACATTTCTCTCTGTTTCCCTTAACCCCCTTCCTGATGTTGTACTCTAGCGCATGTCCCCCCTGAACCTTCGTCTACTGCCGTCTACGGCTGGCTCCTCTGAAGAACGCCTCCCGGGGCTTTCCGATCAGATGAAATGTGGGATACGGTACACCTTCCAAGTCTGCCGGCGTTTTATTTTCATTCATTTTGCGGCTCGGGCTCTCCCACAGCTTGAACGATTCGTATGGAGGATGGAAGGAGGATTCATCAGCTGGCCTTGTTTGCTTGCTGCTAAAACAGATCATCGGCTACAACACATCCTTATAAATGTCTTTTTGTCACAAACATCCAACTAAGACATTCGTGAGCTGCAACATCGACATCCAGAATTACCAGCATCCTTTAAGTAACAGCAGGGCACCAGCGCACTGCTACAGCAGGACCTTAGTTATTGCATCTTTGTACTAGTGCAAAATGTAGATTGATGGCGAGCGGCCCTCGGTCTTACCGGCGTGTAACTGTGCACACTGCCCACACTGTTGAGATTGACGGAGGCCAGACTCTGATCGGACAGGCTGTTGTTAAGGCTGCTTCTTGGACTATCGCTCCCTTCCTGGTCTGTGTTGTACAGCGCCACCTGAAACACATACATGTGCATTAGCTTTTTATCCCTCACACACTCACACTATTTGAGCTGCTGTATGAGAGTTTGCACATGGATTCCGGACCCCTACAGTCAATACATTTTGAAATCAACATTGGCAGAGTTTGTGAAATCGGCAAACATCAAATCGCTGTCTAAAGAATGGACATAATATGTCGATATCATTCGAGGAGGAAACGAGTGATTTACATGCGGAGCTCCTCATTGTCATCAGCGACCCTGCTGGCATTAAGGCATTCCTCTGAGACACGGCTGTTCTGCACTGAAACAATATCATTCAATGTGAAAAATATAAATCCAGAGCGTGCGTCCATGCGTGTGTGTTGCCTGCAATGACACGTCACAACAGCAGAGGACTTTCCTCTCCACCGAGGGTGTGTGTGTGTGTGTGTGTGTGTGTGTGTGTGTGTGTGTGTGTGTGTGTGTGTGTGTGTGTGTGTGTGTGTGTGTGTGTGTGTGTGTGTGTGTGTGTGTGTGTGTGTGTGTGTGTGTGTGTGTGTGTGTGTGTGTGTGTGTGTGTGTGTGTGTGTGTGTGTGTGTGTGTGTGTGTGTGTGTGTGTGTGTGTGTGTGTGTGTGTGTGTGTGTGGGTGGAGAGAGACATAAAGTGCTGCTGAACACCCACCACAGCCACTGAGGGGTTTTTCGAGTTTAGCGTGGGAAGGGGTCTGGGGACAGCTGAGACATTCCTATCACTAAAGGTCACACGACTGGCGATGTCAGCCACATCTGCTCACCGAGCGCAAATACGTTCGGGACAGCGAACAAAGGACTTCAGTGCAGCCGAGACGCTGACCTTTCACTAAAGCGGCAAAACTAGCCGACGCACTTTGGGACGACAATCTTAATTATCGTCCAACAGGCATTCCAGCCCTTCCCAAATAAAGTGCGCTGTGGCACAATTAAGACAATAGATAGAAGAATCCAGATAATGAACATAATGACACCCGCAGAGAATAGCCCAGGCGTTGATTTCCGCGTGTGAGAAAGGAATGGCAGCAATGCACCGATTGTGCGGCGGTGGAAGCGGTCCCGGCATTTGATGGATTGGCATGTGTGTGTGTGTGTGTGTGTGTCTGTTCGCCCGTGACTGACTGCAGCACGGTGGCTTCTGCTCATCGCTCTAAATGGAACACAGTTGGCTGTGTGTCCTCTGCACAATGAGACAGCAGTGGAAGCCGGGCCTTCAGATTCAGCTCTGCCTGACATCCTGCCTGCCAGGAGGAAACCCAGGCCGCCTCTGACGGCCTCCTCTGCTGGAACCGATCAGCCTGCCTAACATGCTGCTACGACTCCAGGACGCACACATGCAGAGTGAGAGCCTTCCACTATATTAAGCTTTTAATATGGAGCTTAGCCAGCAGAATGAGATAGAAGTACTACACATTTTTTTTAAAACAGCACAACCGTTAAATCCAGGCATCACTGTACAAAGAAGAGGGGTGAGGCTGAGGGAGGTTGGTAAGAGAAGCTCATTACGCAACTCTAGCCTTCCTCCACTCAGTGTGGGCTTGGCTCTAGTGTTCATTAGCGTGAAGGGGAACCCAATGAGCAGCGAAGACTGAAGGCTTAAGCACGTCTACAACATCAGCCCCGCTATACTAATCAAAAGCAGCGCGCCGCAGAAATATAAATGTTATGTGCAATGGAGTCATAAAACAGGCTTTTAGCTGCAAGTCTCTCACCGCGATCTATTTTTACTCTAATCACCCATAAAGTTTGATGATTTCTAAACCTCACAGCGCCGTGGTTTACGCAGACCCCAGAGTCCCCCGAGTGAAGACACCAACTCGAGTATTCTCCATCACAGACGAACACCCAGACGCATCTCGCCCACATACGTCGACGCACGCACAAACATGCGACACACACACACACACACACACACACACACACACACACACACACACACACACACACACACACACACACACACACACACACACACACACACACACACACACACACACACACAATAACCCACAGACAGAGGCAGGCGTGCTTGTACAGGCAGGAGCAGCTCCGCAGTAAATACTGTGTACAGTGTTAGCTAGCAGGCGAGCGAGTCAGAGTTCTATTCTTAGCACTGAATTAAGTAAAAAGCCAGAGGTGTCTTTTACACGGGGGCCTAATCTGGAGCATGAGACATGGATTATGAAATCAAAGCCAGATTGGTCCAGGTGTATCCAACAATACCAGCTAGCGTTCAGCACAATCCCCGCATGCAGGGAGGAACAGACAGGGGGAGGCGGAGGGAGAGAGAAGGAAGGGATTTGTTAGACAGGGAGAAAGAGCCGGGGAAAAAAGCCAGACTATTCATCAGCAAACACACTTCACAACAATCCCCTCTTTCCCTTCATCATCACACTTCAGTGCCAGAGTTTCATCAAATTCAAGCCAATGTTTTAGGCCGCCCCCCCGTCCCGAAGAAACATTTGCGTACATGCGAGAAAGACACACAAAGGAAAAAAAAAAAAAGCACTAGGAGGGACAATCTGGTGAGGAATGTCCGACAGAAGAGAAAAAGAAAAGAGATTCCTGCTGGTTCAGTGTTCGCCCTGCCAGCGTCTCCCAAGGCGGGACTGAAGGAGAGCGAGAGAAAGAGAAAACCAGAGAGGGAATTCCTGTGGCTTGGCACACAGCACCGAAAGAGGCGTGGCCTGCCGTGTGTTTACAGCGTAAGCCAGTGAGAAACAAGCTCTCTCCGAAGAGTCAAGGCCTCAGACGTATTGCTACTTCACTCCGTGACGGTTCTTGTCACAATCAAATGTACAAACGGAGACAAACCACAAGTTGTTTTCATCAGTTGTCGCAACCGCACGCCTGTCACGTCTCGTTTCAATGTTTTCTGCTGGTTGCTGATGTGTTATTTGATGGCAGGAGTCCAAATTTTGAGCTGTCAGCTTTCTACACCCGGGCGTCATTATGCACCATCACTGGCGGGGAGACTGGTGCTGTGGCGAGTGCTTGTTCGTAGCAATCACAGAGAAGAAAAAATTCCCATCATCCCCCACACATGGAGTCTGCTGGAGCAAGATGAAAAACGTTCTCTTTAGAAACTTCAACGAGCTGACATCCACGTCCAAACGAGCTGAAACCCTGTGACATACTGTGAATGCATGTACACGAAAAACGACATATGATCAGTCAAATCTACACGTCGAATCACGTCAACAGTCCTGTTAACTTTTTTTCTTTTGTAATGCTCGCTTCAAATGAATAAGCGACTCTTGTAGGCTTTTTAAAAGTGCACTCGAGAGCTGCCCCCACTGGGCCCAGAGGATGAGAGCTTAAGGTTAAAAAGCCTATTTAAATTTCAGAGTGAGCGGCACACTCACAGCTAACTGTTAGCAGTCCCTGTAGCTTTGCTCTGTGATGTACAAGTGGCTCCAAGCTTTTACGCATATTGATATATAAAAAAAAAAAGAGCGGTTGGAAGCAGCAGGAGAGGTGGTCGCCTGCAGTGTCGCGGCGTAATGTGGTCACAGAATGAGAAACACGACTGAGCGCCAGCCTCCTCTACAGGTGTGAAGACAGAAACCCCACGCCTCGTCGGGCGTACCCTATTGTGAGTCTGCACGGGACTGTGAGGGGTCGATCGGGTTACAACGGGCCAAGTATCAGTGCGAGCATCATATTTCCGTGCTGAAGATAACAAGAGCCAGATGCCTGTTGTTGTGGAGAGAAAAGGTGCTGCAGTGCAGATAAGTTCTGTGTATTTTGGTGTGGGTTGCATTGTGGAGAAGCTTTAGGCATATGAGCGTGTGCATCTCCCCTCCACTCGAGTGCTCCGCTCTCTGTGGGGAATATTGCAGTAGGTGGTTGGAGAAGTGGGTGGGGTCAGGGTGCAGCGGTGTAGCCAGGTGTGTGTTGGAGCTGGAGGCTGGATGGCTGGCTCTAGTACCTTGTTAGTCACAGTGTTGATTGCCAGTGTTGGAGAGGCACTTCCAGAGATCATACACTCCATCCCCAAAGACTCCGACTCCAGGCTGTACGGCGTGGATGCCTGTGGGGGTTGGGGTGGGGTGCGGAGGCAGACAAAAAGATTATAATACAAATTCAGCATCATCTAATTATCAAAACACAATATCACGCTGCATCATGCAAGGAAAGAACCCGCATTATGTTTGTGACAAACCTTCTGCTTCCAACTGCACGGTAAAACAAAGATAAAGCAGGTCTATTGTCATTTGGCAGAGCAGCACCTTTATTTAGGTCACATTTGAACTGTGCTTTCCGAGACGTGGAGACAGCCTCCCCCGAACCCAACCCTCACCTCCCACCCGAGCACGCGCCCTCGTCTTGGTGTACAGGAGCGCTGTTGTCAGAGATAACGCGACCATGCGTGTCTCACAAAACTGCTTACTGTAAGAGGATTGACTGCCAACAATACCATTTTCAGTTCATGATAAACATAAATGAGATTCCTCAAACTCAATTTTCAATGTCTGACGTCTGATGTCTCTTGATTGAATGCCTTGTAGGCAGTGTCTAGGGGAGAGAGGGAGAGGAGGAGGAGGAGGGGGAGGCTTAGCACAGTGTATGCGTCCTACAGAAAACGCTCTTCACTCAGTGCGTTCCTTTGTGTCAGGCTCAAATCAACAGAGCAGCGTCAGGCAGAGCTGTGTGTTAAAAACAATGTGCTTTGGCCCGGGACCTTTAGGTTAACTGAATCTAAAATCTCACACTGGCGAAAGAGTCACACTTTGTTGAATGAAAATGAAGGGGATATGGCTTCGATGCTATGAGGTTTTACGTGTGTGCGAGTGAGTGAGTGAGTGAGTGAGCGCGCCTGCCTCGCCGGCCAAACGGGATTCTCCCGTCCCCGTCGCCTCTGGTCAGCCACATTGTGGGTAAGGAGGAGACGAGAGCTCGCTGTGTGGGGGATGCCCGAGGGCCGGGTCTATCTGAGCAGCTCACCAAGACCTGTGCAGCTGTACGTGCTGCTGGATCAAACTCATGCATGATTAAAAACACAAGCTACCGCTCAGAATAACCGGAGTGCACAGTTCTGCATTAATTTAGGTTTGTAAAAAAAAAAAAAAAAAAAAAGTGAGCGCAGAATTTAATGTATGTAATGGTTGCCTCTGGCATAGTTTATTATTAAGGACCTCACTTCAGGAGAGCGAACAGCATGAAGAGGCAGTTACATAAAGTCTGGATACAAACTCTTACTGAGTGTGTGTGTGTGTGTGCCTGTATACGTGTTTGCAAGTGGTAGAGAAAGAGTGGGAGCGAAAGGAGGAAAACAGACACAGAAGAACAGATGAATATTGAACCAAGCGGGGACTGAGGGCAGAGCAGTGAGCAGAGGAACGGCATAAGTGGATGCTGTATTTTATTTTATTTTTCGTCACCAGACTCACCCGTTCTCCGGACCGCGGCCTCTTCTTTGGCCGCGTGGGCAAGGCGTCCTCCTTTGGGTTGGTGTCGATGGCCCAGTAAGAGCCCTGCAGAGAGAAGAAAGGCCCGGGAGCTGATAAAACATTACGCATCGCCTTTTCACATTTGCATTGGACAGCACACACAGCTTCCCATCTCCCCTTTGTGTACGGCATTATTTAGAAATCAGAGAGCTCCTGCGCTCGGCCGATGTCCGTCCTATCGGCCCCGGTCTTTAGCAGAGTTGATAGCTGGAAGTTTGTGCGGCGTGTGGGTGGGCTTTGTTAGTGAGAAATGATTTCCTCCTGTGCGGCTGCTTCTCAATGAGAGGCTGGTAAGGGCAGCTGCTGGCGCTGAAAATGCTAAGCCTTTCCCGAAGCTGTACTTCCTCAGCCTCCGGTAGCGAGTCGCAGTGCTGCTGCCAAGGATGAAGGCTCCAGTCTCAGCCCAGGAACGGAGGCAGCGCCGGCCCCGCCGTGTTGCTTTCCTGTTGAGGTCTGAGCGAGGCTAATCAAGAAGAGAACGGTGGGGCTGGCTCTGGGGCTGCAGCGAGCAATCCCACATCCAGGATGCATTATTTATCTTTGCATTGAGCCACATTTAATTTATTTTTCAATGGTTCTCTTCCTCCAAACAAACGGCCGCCGCACACAGTACAGATTTTACCCAAGGGCGCTGCAAGAATTTGTTTTTAATATTTCATATGAACCTGGATAAAATCTCAATTGTCCAGAGGAGGGGAGGTCAGGACCTTTAAAATTACTTCCTAGGCAGGGAGAATAATTGTTATTTCCATGAGAAATTCTCTCAACTACCGGACAGGCCGCAGAACGAACGGTATCTTAAGTATCTATACAATAACCGCTACATAGTGACCTGCTCTTGTTATTTTATTTACAGCTAGCACACAGCTCTGCTGCGATTGTTAAAATGAAAAGCCAGGAGCCTACATTTGTCAGGGGGTTAAAATAAAAAGTTTCAATATGCGAGTGGCTTTGGGGTCAATTAACATTTTCCTCAGAGGGAAGAATAATTCACAGCACAATCAACCAGAGATGAAGAAACGTCTTGTATCGATGCAGGTTACCGTAAAAGGCAGCAGCCACATCATTACCCAGTTTATGTTTATACAAGAAGCTTCACCGAACAATGAATGTAAAAGGTGAGAAAAGATGTCTCGTGGATCTCCCCTGTGCAGGGGCCGAGTGGAGGAGGAGAGACGCAGATGTTTCAAAATGAGGGGTCACAAAGACAAAGCCGCGCTTCGTGTAGTTTATTTTAATTGGGAGGGGGGAGGGGAGAAAGCATTAAGTTAACCCTCATGGGATGGGAGTTTCTGCATTTCCCTACACCCACCCCAAGAGAGTTGACTGAAAAAAAGAAAGTCATTAAATTATTTAAAAATACACTGCAGTATACTGTGGCAATTCACATTAGATGTGTGGAGGCCTCTGCCGCCTCATAACAAAGGCTGCTGTAAAGACTGTAAAAGAAATAAAATGTTAAAAAAAGAGCCTAGTGACCTGCTACCCACCGAGGCTACCTGCGCTCTACCCATAAATGACGCAACTCATTTTCATACATCAACATATATTTCGTTGTCTAGTTCCCCTTTTTTTGTGTAAATATCGCAAGGACAAACACAACAAGTATGCTGGTTATCCTGGAAAATCCAGCGCAATTAAAATACTGATTACCAACCCTAGCCGTCACAGGCTGCGCTTCTACCTGCGAGGTGGACAGTGGGGGTGGGGGGGGGCTATACAAAACCAACAGTCATCTCTTACACCATCTCAGAGAGAGGGAGAGTCAGACAGAGAGCGGCGTGACTCTCCTATCTCACCCAACCAGCAGTTTTCATATTCCTGCCACATTACAATATTGATGCAACATATCAAGAGCGGCTAGCGCCTCTTTGAAGTTGTCTTCCAGGGTGGGCGGGGGAGGGGGGTGAGGAAAATTCAAAATTAAACCTAAGGGTGCGAGCATGTTGGCCATGCATTTGGAATGGGATCCATACAGCAATAGATTATTTTGTATTTAGTGGAGCAGCTCCCAGGAGTGTCAATATCAGAGGATTACAGCAAAACATGAAATTAGCATTCAGTCCCCATCCTCTACACAGCTAGGCGTAGCTCTTCATGCATGTGCCGGTCTGTACGTGTGAGCGCCTGTGTAATTATTTGTGCGGTTCCCCAAGCATATGTAGAGTAGGCTCCGACGATGCCGGGATGAAATCTGGGTTAGGCTACATATGGTTGGACCTATGCGCGCCATCAGACTAAATAAAGACCCTTAGGCACCTTCCTAGTGAGCTACTCGGCGGATCACGACTTATCGGGGCAGATAGTGAAGTAAAACGAGCTGAGAAAAACAGATGTAGACGGTCCGACTGAGATTGTAATGCCAATTGAACATGCTGGACTATATATTGTCCAGCAGAGTAGAAAAATGGAGGCCCACATTTGAGAAAATGAGGGCAATTTTAGTTATTTGTTATGAAATCTAAAGAAACAAACTTGATGGGAGAATTTCCAGGTGGATTGTGATAACAGTAACTTTAGCTGCAGGTGTGAGTATGCACGAGTCATGCTGCACACTTGAGTATTTTGTGCATACCTATGAAGGTGGAGGCATGACAAATGGAGCGTAATAAAAATATTTAACAGAATGATAATACTTTTTTATGAATGGGGACCTCATGTGTCATGATTAAGCAGTTTCACTGCTTTACCCTGAAAACAATATTCGCAAAACAAGGTTAAAATATTTTCTTTAGCAAATGTAAGCTTAAGTTAAGCTTTTATGCAATTTTAACATTTTCTATAGATATGTTGCTGATAAATCAGGGATACTACGAATTATTGTGCCATGGATAATCATCATATCATCCCATGCCTAGTATTCACGCACGTTTTTAAAATAAGACCCCTTACCGCTACTCTGCAGAGTCTCCAGTCTAACTTTTTTTCCCTCCATCACCCACATAGTCTGTCTGCGCTGGTCAAACAAACTGGTCTCTCCTTACAATTGAAAAGCAATTCTGTGGGGGCGGGAGGTTCATAATAGATTACGAGCATGCCATGAATTTCCAGACTGTCAGAGCCCTGGCAGCTATTCAAAGGTAACATTTTTCTACCAGAGATAGAATGAAAAACACCACAAAAATGTTTTACAGCTGATGTCAGACAGTTGTGTAACTAAACTTGACATATTCGTCTACTTTTAAATAATAATTAAACATTCCTTTTGTATTTAAAAAATTCTCACCTTTCCCGGGTCGTCTTTGGAGCGAGGCACTTTGAGAAAACACTTGTTCAATGACAGATTGTGCCGTATTGAGTTCTGTAGGAGAAAACAGACAGAAAGGTGAAAAGGTGAGTGACCTGAATAAAGAAAAAAAAAAAAAAAAAAAACAACACTACAAACTGCAGTACTCAAGTGTGGAAAACGTTGCACGTTCAACTTGTTTGGCATGTATCGGGTAGGTTTAGTCACTGCTCCTGTCATCGAGGTCAGCTTGTTTCAGTGGGGTGAGATCTGGCCTGCAACCGTGTCCAGATTTCACCACACACACACACACACACACACACACACACACACACACACACACACACACACACACACACACACACACACGCACACACACACACACACACACAGGAAATATCTTTCATCAATGTCCAACAAACTACATTTTGGTTGCACAACATATCAAATTCCTCGGGTGCCAAAAGTAGGAGCCAGAAGGAGTCCCGCAGTGGGATGGTTGCTGATACCCAGGCCTGATATTAATTAATGCTTCAGCGAGCTCCTGAGGGGGAGGAGGGAGGGATGGTGGGGGGGGAAATAAATGATTAACACTCGTTACAGTGTTACATGCTACTCAACAGCAGTGAAGAGAAAGGTTCAGCTAGCGGCCTCATCAGGGTTTTTTGGGGGGAGGGTGCGAGGTGCCTGAAGTAGCCACGAGGGCTCGAGAGGGATGCTACAGTCCCGGGTTAACCAGCTACCAGAGGCCCTCGGGAACCAGCTGCGGGTCGGTCAGCTCGGGGCGTACAAGAGCCAGCGCATGCCCACTTTTCTCCACTCCACTTTATGGAGGGGTATTGACAGATGGCAACACCATAAAGCTGTAGGATTGTCTGATGAGTTTAACGGATGCAGGCCATAAGGAGGGAGGGGAGGAGAGCAACAGAGAGGGGGAAAGAAAAGGAAAGATGGGAGCTGCTTATTCAACAGTATTATAGGCAATTATACCACAGGAGGGATGATAATGACAGCCTTGTTGTAATGCTGTCAATCTCTCTAGGTTAAATCGCTCTGAAATGCCAGTGTGAAACTGCTCACCAACTGAAGACACGGAGGGTGCAAAGTGGTGCCAGAGTCTGAACTATTTTGTTCCCGTGCTAGAATGGTCGAGAATGGACGAGAATGGACGACAGCAGAAGACACAATAAGGCTGCACAACTTTTTTTTTTTATCTGAGCATACCCATAGCTCCCGTTTCTGCAGGAGCAAAAGAGCACATAATAACAGCCACCTTCAAAAACTGCCGGGATGGCGTGTGATGCTCAAAAGATTTGGGTGGTGTCGCCCATATTCCTGAACACAGGACGTTCATTCATAGAAATTCAAAGAAAAGGGCACATACAATGCAACCTACAATAGAAGGGGGTAAAAAGATATGTGAGAAGCCGGCATTGTTTGCTTACAGACGAGATTGATACAAAACAAATGATTCTCATTAAAAATGTGTGGTCGATCTCACTATTACTCATGATTGTCTAATGCATACATTTAAATTATTTTATGATAGTTTACCGCTACATAAAAGGACATCTTTAAATTTCTTGTTATCTGAGCCCAAGCATGTTCACTTATTCACTATTCGCCTGAAACTGGAAAAAAATGTATTGATTGTCAAATCAATTTTCTGAAAAAGGCTTTTAGCTGTGATTCAATTCATTTCAAGTATTACACACATTACTGAGCAGCCTCCTTCCGTACTGGTGAAAAGGAGCAATGCTTTGAGGCAGAAAACATCCATCCGCAGAATCACATCTCAAAAGTCCAGCAGGATGCACAGGAAAATTTATTGTGATCTGGTGGAGCAAACGTACTTATTGATCGACAAGTGACAAAAGCTCCCGCCCACTCCGAAGCGCACAGACGCTCCTCTTGTCACTAGGCCCAGCGAGACTACCTGACACGGGCTGCAGTGACAGCACCATTACGCAGACTGTGTCCTTTTAGCCTCGTCACAGTTTGACTGGGGTTCAGATGAATAAAACAATGTAAATGCAGAGTGCGGTCATGCAAAGTGGATGGTGACAAATGGATGTGAGGCTCCGTGCTAACCCAGCTACTATGCAAACGGTGCCTGAGACGCATCCAACAATGGAGTGTCTGAGCGGGATGGTGCGTGATGCAAGCTGTTGTGTCACACACACACACACACACACACACACTTAAGTACTTCAAACCGTTTTCCCTTTACGGCCTCCGAGTGTGTATGTATGCCACTTGGTGCAAGGCGCACAGAAGCCTCTGAACTTGCAGAGAGGTGGCTCTATCCATTAAGGCTTTTCTGCTGGTCCTAAATCATTGATACAGTCAAGCAGCCCAGCCCTGACACTACATTAGAAGTTTACTTTTTAATGAACTCTGACAGCCCGCTCTCTTCTTTCCCTGACAGGGCCGCACGCCTGTGCCACATTGTGTCTGACAAACACTCTTTCCGCTCCTTTAAACACATTTGAGGAGTGAAGTTAACAGGTTGCATGTCACGTTTAGGTGAAGAGATGAACCAGAAGACGAAGGGACTTTGAAACACTCAGATAGCGGCGGGGAAAGAAAGCATGATGACAGCGAGAGCAGCTTTGTTTGACAGATCACAGTGCGTTTGCTGAGCAGGAGGGAAAGGGGAGAACAAGACAACGATAGGCCAATGAAAAATTAAGGCCAATTACCGCAGAACGTGTAAAGAATACGGCAGCATTTGAGCAGAGTTTAATACATTTGGTTTAAGGCAGAAGGGTATTTGACGTGCATGAGGGTACAGGTGGATGTGCAGTACAAAAAGGACGTGGAGTAGTTGGAAGAGGTCACAGGGTGCGAACAGCTATACACAAAGTGAGTCAGACAGAGCCCACTGCAGGGGTCCTGCCCAAGTGCTGCCCTGCATCTACCTGCAGCCCCCACAGAGCACTTCATATCCAGCCTCAGCGCAAGCCGTATGTGTGTGTATGTGTGTGTGTGTGTGTGTAGGATGCATCGCACACAGGTACCAGTCTCCTAACAAATGGCAGTGATTTAACACACCAGGACAGCAGTGAAGGCGTAAGCAGCTCCACCCTCGCTGCCCCATCTCCCCCCTGCTGAGGGGCGGTGCAGCTCAGCAGAAGGACCGCCAGGGGAAAGTAGGTCAGGCTGACCTCTGCGCTCGGCGTGTCAAACGTTCAGGGTGAGCTAAAGGGACAGGCCGTGTCAGAGCCCTGCTCCTCACAGCTGGGGAGGAGGAGGCACCCTGTGCACACGGTCAGGGACCAGAGGGAGTGAACTCGGCATGCTGGAACGGACGCGGTACGCACACATACCAGTTATGACATAGGGACGAACAACTGCGTCCAAGGGAGAGGAAGAGTCACAGTGTGGTCCACAGTGAATGAATCAAGCCCCTCGGTAGGTTCCTGGCCTTCCCACATTCACACCATCTCACGGAAACTTTATGCCTCTAGACAATGCTAAATAAAAAGGAAAAAAGTAAAAGTGAAGCGTGTGGGGGCTGTAACCAAACAAACACACACTCGGCCAACCTTATTTCCCACAACTGGACAAATGCAGTTCCGAGTTTATTTGAAACATTCATGAGATCTGTAAAAGAGTGAATCAGAAGAACCCAGCCTTGCTGGTGCACCCGCTTAGAGAATAGGACCTCAAACTCCATATGACCTGTCAGCGAGTGTCAATGATGGAGGGATGTAAAAGCACCGAGCCACTGCAGAGATGGATGCTTCAGATCCGTTTGTAAAATAGAGGAATAAGATGTGCTGGATAGGTGAATGGGGAGGACGGGAGAAGGAACGGCTCTTTGAGTGGGTGAGTTGAGCGAGTGAATGACTGAATGCGCAAAGCTAAAGAAATGGAAAGACAGACCGACCAAGACGAAGACCTTTGAGCTGGTTGCAGATGAACTCTGAGCACAGGTATTGCAGAGCGAGCAGGGAAATATGAATGTAGGAAAATGACTTTTTGCCAGCGAGGAAGCCTTTAAAGCATGACAGAGCCTTTTCTGCTACATGCTAAACACATGTATTAATACTGCGTCGTGATTGTTGTTACATTTCATTCAGCTGACGCTTTTATCCAAAGCTAACTTACATTGCATTTTTAACCCATGGCTTATACGTTTTAGGGGTTAGGTATCGTGCTGAAGGACACGTCGACATGGCACATGGGGGAGCCAGGACCAACCTTGGGGTTCCCAACACACCCTCTCTACTTCACACAAGAAACTGTCCCCACTTTGCAAAGAACTAAAAACTGGGAAAACAGCAAGGAGAAGTGAATCAGTAGAGCTACAGTACCACACATACACAGGTACATTACTATATTTTTAGGCCTTTGTTATTTCATATGGACCCTGTGACATGCCCACCAACACAGAACCAACTCGTCAGCCTCGGGGATCTGCACCGAGGCCACGGAATGTATCACCTTCGCTGTCTATTTGTAGTGGGTGTGGGAAGGCATGTGGGATACATTTGCTCCGCAAGGCACCGCTTAAAAAAAATCCCAGGTTTTATTGGACACACACACACACACACACACACACACACACACACACACACACACACACACACACACACACACACACACACACACACACACACACACACACACACACACACACACACACACACACACACACACACACACACACACACACACACACACACACACAGGTAGAGAAAGGCAAGTTTGCCGAGGTGCAATCACAAGATGATTTAATCCTGTCGGCTGTGAGGAGAGCGGTGACCCGGAGGCCATTAGAAGCCGGCTCTTCTCACTGACGGGGTGAGGGACCTGCAGCAAAATGACAAAGAAGTGCCGGGGGTCTGAATGCTTCACTATACCAATACTTAGAACCACCTTCACTTCTTGTTTAATACAGAGGGTATGTAGAGCGTTTCGCTGGGCCTTGAGGACAAAATTATTACATGTTGCAGCTGTTGAAAGGAATTTTTAGGTTCATGCCCTCCCGCCCCTCAGATTCAAGGAGTATGTCGACAGAGACCGCAAAGCTCCTGCTCATCTGGCAATGCTACCAAGAGACCCAAAGCGAGTACTCAAATACAAATGAAGTAAAGCATAACGATTTAAAAAAAAAAGTGTAACCATCTCCATAGGTATTTGATCTTCCTCCTTTGGCATCCTTTCGTTATGTATTGGCATGCCAGGTCATGAAACCTGTTGTCTGAGTTTCCTTTTTTTTGGGCCACATGCCAAGATGAAATCTATCATGAATATAAGAACTGGTTATTCTGAGCTTCATCTTTTAGTCCATGTCCATTATGCAATTAAAAATTGAGATATTATAATAATTAGAACACAACCACTTGCGCAGAAGGAGATGACACTATGGGGAAATTGTAACCCACCCAACAACAGTGAGCATTTGGCTAAATTAAACCAATTTTTCACTGGCCGTCTCACATAGTAAGGCAAGTAAGTAAGCAAGCAAGCTTCTTTTTCCTCCCTTTCTCCCTCCCATCTTTCCTTTGGACGTCACATATTATCATGTAACACTAGTGATATCAAAACTCCAAAACCTGAACATTGAGAACACTAAAACGCTGAAACTGCCTCATTATTCATGGGCTTTAAATAGTTATAATTGAAGAAATATAAATAATGCTAAATAAAAAATGAAACATGGCTGTCGTGGTTGGCCCACCACTGCAGGGAAGCCAGTTGAGAAGACAACTGAGGTCAGTGGTTTGCATCAACCTGCACAGGTGTGTGGTTTGCCACAGGGCAGTTTACATACATTCAGACGGGAGGCTGCAGGTACAGAATAGGCTTTATCCGAGGAAGAGCATTTATTCGAAATAAGGGGAGGGGTAGTAGTCAGGCCAACGAGCAGCAGCGGTAACGGAACAACGGGGAAGGAAAAGTCACAACCTTTCCAAAAAAGACTTGGTCATTACCTGACTCGGATCACTCATTGTAGTCAGTCAGGGTTGCTTTTGAGTGAAACGCAATACGTCCGCTAGAGAGCAAGCATCGCTAATTAGCACCCGTTTTCCGTTAGCTCCATCAAGCTACCACGGCGCATTGTGGCCCGACACGATGAATTGAGCACCCCTGATCTACATCATCCCTTCGCCATCTGTGGTATCTACAGCTGGTTACATTTGACCAGGCGCTCTACATATCAACCACCGCCTCATGCGCATTGACCAAAGAGATGTCTAATCACAAAGTAAATGCAGGTGTTACACAGCTTCGTCTGTTACCAACAAAGCAAAAACGATCCAACTTTATCTGCCAAGTAATTTCTCTGGGGGTAATCCTGAGGGTAATACCGCTTTCTATAGAACTCCGACAAAAGACAAAGCCAAAACCTCAAGAGTTCTTGCAGTGGCATAAAAAGTTTATGAATGTTACTCTGAGAAAGTTCCCTTTTTAACAGAAGCTTGAGGTTAGAGACCAAAAGCTGCAATATAAAAAGGTTCTGAATTCAATCTCACCGAGGCACATGTACCCACATCCCTTCCCTACTGTCTTTGTTGCTGCAAGACCAACCTTGGAATGGACCTGCAGGAATTCAAGTATGAAAAAAAAACGGCATCTTCCTTATATTCTGCTTGCAGTCAAGGTTTCAGCCCCGGCTTGAATGCCACGTATGAAATGCGAGCATTCCCGCTATAAATTGGGAGGCAGTCGCTGTAGATTTGAAAGGCTGTGTGTGGAGTGGGGGAGGGGGGGAGGGTCACTTAATTTAATACAGAATGGCAGGTCACACTGCAACAAAAGCCCCCAGACACTCGTATGAGGCCTATTTGATCACAGTCCTTCACAGAGCGATCTGTCTTTGTCTCTCTTTCGCTCATATTTGTGCCTCAGCCTCTCTGTTCCTCCCTTTCGCTTGGAGCCAAACGCCTCGTTTCTACACTGTTGCACGGCGCAGAAGTGTGGCATTATTCCATTAAGTACATTATTTCACAACATCTGACCTACGACATGGTTGTCATTGGCGATGAAGCAAGGAGAATTGAGAGGAGATGATGGGTACAGACCTCCGTGGATGTGGGAAGGAAAGCGATAGATAACATGTGATGACCTTTTTTTGAACAAGTTACATCAGCCTTAAAAAGGTGGCTAAAGTAATTGACAAATACCCAAATAGCGAGAAAAAAAGACGCTGCAAATACTGTGCGATTGGTCAGTCGAGGGAACTGGGACACTGGTTTGGCACAGACTCACGACGTCATCCGAGACCGAGCAGTCTCGCTGTGAACGGCGACGCAGACTCTTTCTGCCGTGCTACACAGTGCACACAGCGCTTTCCTTCTCGCTGCCGCCGAGGCAGCATGAGGCCACGAAAGAGTGCAGGCAAAGTGACGTCCTCCGGTTTATCCTCCCTGAAAGCCTTCGCATGCTCTCAGTTCCACATGAGGGATCTGATGAAAGCCGTTTGTCAGTACGCCACTTAATTATCGGCCAGCAGAAGAGCCTCTGATGCCATCCTCTGACAACGGCTCGGAGCAGCCTGCTGACTACAGTGCCCACTAACAATGAGGAACCGAATGCAGCTACTAATGGTGACGGGGTAGTGCCAGGCTTCCACTTACGAGTTGGACAAATTAAGACCACAGAAAGATTTCTGTAAAGAGAATATAAGTGGAAGCTTCTTTCACGTGGATTCTTTTCACTGTGGGCTTTAAAGCGGAAGGAACGAAGCACATCCTGATACCTAGATTTAATTTTTCCATGTAATGTCTAGAAGACAAACAAAACAATTCCTGCTGAAAAGTATTATATTGAGCACGAGGGGGGGGTGAGAAGTTTTGACCTTTTGGCTGTTCCTGTAGGTCTACACAAACACTACAGGGCTTATTGCTGCTGCTCAATGTGCACGTTACCAGACTGCAGATACACGCATTCCTTAACGCTCCAGCTTTGCGCAGTCATATTCTCGTGACTGCCGACTTGAGAAACAAATAGTCACCGTGGCTGCATACCACCGGCATTTCTGAGCTGATGGGTAAAAAAAATACGTTTTAGCATTTTTAAATAGATAAACATGACACCAGTCAAAAAAAAATCTCCTTTTGTCTTGTACCGTTTTCTTTTCTATACGACTTGGTGTGTGTATCACACAAAGAAGGTTGGCCTGTCAGTAGAAAATGTGAGCCAGAGAAAGAGTTTTTCTTTGTGTTGCAGCTCAGTCATCCTCATGCTTCTGAATACACTCAGTGAGTAGAGCCACCGCAGTTACCATCATTTGTATTAGGGTGCTTGCTGATAGATCAGACTGTCTACAGAAGACAGGGTGCCTGTAACCGTCACATAACATGTGAGCAGCGCCACATGTTGAACCACTGCTCCGCTCTCACTGACCAACGAGGAAATAGAGATGCCCTTTTTACTGCGTTATGCATTGCATGTGATGTCCTTCTAAAAAGAAATATCACAGGCAGCCAGCCTTCAGTCCATTAAACAAGTTAATGCAGAGCTGCTGACCCATTAATAATACATTGCAGTGGTCAAGAGAGGCCAGTCACCTCTGTGCACCCCTCCATCCCTCTACACAGACACATTAATGGACCAATTCAGATGCAATTAACTGGTGGGGAAAGGCTGTGAGCTTGAGGCTCGTGGAGCTCCGATTACAATCTTTGTGGCTAGACGCATGCAGAAATACCATTTACATATTACCAAAATACATTTAGTACTACAGTTTTTTGCCTTCATCATCAGATACCAGAAGCTAAAATAAATGTACAACTGCATTTACACTAAAATCATATACATCGTAGAAATGCTTTTTTCCTTTGTTTCAGCCTGTTGGATTCCTGATATAATACCACCATCGCAGCAGATGTTACCCAACATTTGTTTTCACGTCGAGTTTGTGACCACCCAATGAATCAAAGTCCAACATTTCCTCTTCACCAAGAAAAAGGTCTGGCTGCTTAGTTCACCTGGTAACATACAGTGGCTTTTTACAGCTTTTCTTGCTGACAGTTGGCGGCTGCAGATGAAAACGGATAATAAAAGAGTGAACCAAATGCAGTTGAGATATTTTAAAATTTTAGAGAAACCTACCATCCAATCAAAACCTTCTTTAGGGTGAAGTATGAAAAGCTTACACCACCATAATTAGGATTTTTAATTTTTGTCCATCACAGCTGGTTTTATTCAATAATGTGAGAGCGCCGAAAACCGCTCTTTGAGAAAGTGACGTTGACAAATGAGCAATTACAGGAGCGAATTCTCGCATCACATCTGCGGCCGGCGTGACCCGCGATTAGCCCCTGCTGATGCTGAACGGCAGACGCTAGAGCCGTGCCTGTCACCACAGGCGCCTGGGTAGGCAGCGCCGCCCACTCCGGCATGTCATCCATCACCGGTTCCACTCGGCTGCCACAGTTGTGTCACCGTCCCTTCTTTCGCAGACTGCTGACCCCGCTGAGGACACAGCGGCAGCGTGATTAAATATCTTACTGGGATAAGGGACAGCCATCCCGCATAACTGATGAGGCAGGAGGACACAAAACACATCCTCTGCCGCGGTGACATCTTTATCAATAAGCTGCATTCAGTGGCGGGGCGGCAGAGACACACCGCTGCTCGCCTTGCATTCCAAACCAGAAATATCACCTCTACAAACCAGTCATATTGCAGTGCACAGCACTTCAGAGTTATTGCCAAAAATGTGCATTATCTTTTAGTTTATATGTGTGAAAAACTTTGCTACCAAAATCAGTTCACCCTCCTTGAGTCAGGTTTAAGGTAGTGCCAAATTCTGAGCAATTCCTTTCAGGTCGTTCATAAGCCCACAGCGGATGGATGGAGAGAAGGACGGACGTCACTAAGACACGATGCCTCTGGCTATGGCTGGCGCCGGCATGAAAAAAAAGGTAAATAGGATGAAAAGCAGGCACTGCGAAGAGTAGAGCGAACCCATTAGCTGCAGGAGGCCGCGCTGAAGGTGATGTGGGTTAAGTGATTGTAGCAGAAAAGAGAAGGTGGATTAAAACAAAGATAAAACGGAACAACATTGTCGAGGCGCATTTTCGACATAATCACTCTTCATGCAGCATTCATCAACATGGCAATCATGAGGGCTAAAATCACGATCAGATGCGAATGACCTACATTGGGGGTGTAAGGCGGCGCGGGGCGAGCTCGCAGTCGCTCTAAGTGGATATTCAGAGGAGGGTTTGCCTCAGTCGAGCTGCAGCCCTTTGACCCATGAGCATTCTCAGGTTGCCGTGTACTTTTTCAAAGACCCTTCTCCAGACTCTGCTAATTAGTCCTGCAGCCTCTTTCCCTTTCATTTCCAAAAAGGAAACGCTGTGTGCACGCTACAGCACTGGCAGATAAATTGGCTGCATGCTTCACAGGAGGCAACCGTTCTTTAGGGAGAGCGGGCTACCTTAATTATGAATATTATTAATTACACTTCTGAAAAGAGCAGGAGACGTAGGAAATGAAAAGAAAAAAAAAAGAATCAATCAAAAAGATTCATGCTAAAAGATATGAGTTACACACCGAGTTTACATGGAACACAGGGACGGAGCAGGCAGCGGGAGCTGCTCTAACCTACCTTGGATTCATTTAACAGGGCACATTCAGAGTTAAAGGCAGATTCCAAGGACTGTGCTCTATTTATAGCTTGTAGAATTCATTGGCGTTCCCCTCGCTTTCCTCCGCCTCTTTGTCAAGGCAGAAAATCAGTGCACACACAAGAGGCTATGTTAAAAGGCACCATCTGTGATCCCAATGTCAACAAAGGTAGCCTGATATTCAGAATGGTGCAAACATTATGCTGCAATGCCATTATTCAGTCTGACATTGGCTTCCTATTAGCGGTTTCCATACAGAGGGGTGAGGGGAGGATTTGATTTTACCCGCACCGATGCATCCAGGGGCCCACTTGGATGGGCTGCGTATAGTTAATGTTAATGTGAATATTGACAGAGAAGAGCAGTTGATATTGAGATACAAGTTCGCAAAGAGAATGTTTACCCGAAAAATAAATCACACATGGCTTCTTGTCCAGATCCCGAAAAGTGATAAGATAATGAAGACCTCAAATCACCCCATTGTTGAAAAATGGAGGGGGCCATTAAGATTTATTGAAGACTGCTTGCACCACGCAGTTTGTGTGTGCTGCACTCCTTTTAACAGTTGGAGGAAACTGGTTTGCCAAGATACCCAACTCATATTTATGCTGAAGTAAGACTTTAATATTGATTTCTACAACCAACTGCTGTGATTTTACAATATATTGTCAGTTGAGATTTGAAGAAAAAATAATCTCATTTGTGTCAAAATAACGGTCTTATTCTACTTGGCAGCAGACGCTTAGACTGTATGTAAAGGATTGTTTGAAAGGGCGAAGACTTGAGTACACAGACATCATCAGTCCATATTAAGCTCTGAATATATGGACAGTACATGTGCTGCATTACACAAAAGTGACAAAGCGGAGCAGAAAAATGATAAAAAGCAAAAGGCCACGGGCCTAAAATACAGGGAGAGCAAAGTACTATTTTTGTCTAAATGTTTCAGGCCTCAGAACAATGACTAAATATTTTGTAAGCAGCTCCCCGTGGTCCTTTCACCTTCCGCTCTGAGAAGAATCTGAGAATCCTTTTGTCAGTGTGGACGGAGATGGGTATTATTTTAAAACAAAACACAAATTAGTGTGGAAGAAGTATTAGAGAAAAAAAATACTTATAGGTGGCTTTGTCCAGGGGCTTATCCCCACCTGTAAATCAGATATCGACTTCAACAGACGTCATTAACGCAGAAGAGGAAGTTCATGATAACCACAGTCAACAGCGTTTGCACACAGTTTGGGGTTAATGATTGTCTAAAAAAAAAGGATGAGAGAAGCTACACCATGAATTCTATGAAACAAGGCATGTCTGCCGCCAAATTAAACTCATTAACCCAAACCGGCTCATACAACCACATCCGTGACAGTCGTGAAGGACAGTTCCAGTTTCAAGTAAAAGTGAAGCCGACTTCCCCACACAGGCCTGCAGGCCACAAGAGGAAGCGATGGAAGCCTGCGGCCTTTCATGTTCTGCACTGCAGTCAGCACTCCGCTCGGCGGAGTGTGGGGACAGCGGCTCCTGCCAAAATGTATCCGTGCCAAGGCCTGCCAGCCTGCTCTCCCCGCCCACTCTAAAGGGCCAGAGCGTGAGCGGTGGGGCGCCGGTAGGCGGGTGCAAGGTGAGGCTGGTGGGCGGGCTGGCCAGGCTGAAGCTTCCTGACACGGGAACCCGCCTCACAGCAGGATCAAACTGGCTGCCGAGTGAATCACTGCCCCTCCCACTACCTGACACAGCGAGCGGCGGGCTGGTGCGCGGCCACGAACGCGGTCTCTGCTAATAAAGAACACCGGAATCTCAGCTGACCGCCCCACAGACTGCGTCGCTCTTGGCAAATGAAGGTCACTGATATAAGGCTTTGGCGAGTTACAGAGCCGCTCTAAATATGCACCACCGCTACTGAAAAATTCAGTATGTAGCCAAGTGCTTGAAATTGAAATGCCTGCTTTACGGTGTAATGATGATACAGGCTAAGAAAGTAGATGAAGGTATCAGGGAGTCAAGCACCGAAGCAATTTTACACCTTTAGATTTCAGGCCCTGCAAACCCAAGCTTGAAGTGCGAGATAGGGCAGCAAGCAAGCCCAAATTCTCATACCTGAAGAATCTTATTTAAATAAGTAACAGGGGCAGCGATTTTCTGAGCTGTGGCTACTCACTACTCAGAAGCAGGAACATTATCTCCAGAGTAAATAATGTCCTGGAGGACCAGTAGCTACCCAAATCGCTTCTTAAAAAATAGAAAACTGCTCCAGGCTGCTATTATTAAGCCTCAGATCCAATGGGAAGTTGAACCTTTGATCTGTTTAGGGTGCTGTGTATTTGCATTTTATAATGAGATCAAAGCCAGGTCCAGGGCCCCTGCAGAAGGCAGCCCCGCGCCCGTCTCCGCACTACATTCCCTGTAAACATCATATGCCTCAGTGAAAATGCAACGGGAGAGTCAATGTACGTTAGGCAATCAAAAAACAGCTCACATTCTTCTCCAGCTAATTTCCTGCCCTGTACACAGGTGTGGCAAAGAAAACGAAAAGAAAATTGTGCCAGTAGCAACAGTTAAAGATCAAGAGGGAACATTTCAAGCATTTCTAAACTGGTTGAGAATTGCTCCACATTTTCTTTGGCATTCTTCACGTGGAAGAAATGCAGAGGGGAATTTACAAAGTGCCTGAAGTGAGCCTACAAGGAGCCGGGAGAAGGTTTGGGATCAGCGTGGAGGGCAGCATTTGAGAGTATATGTGGACTCTCTACTCAATACTGTTCCTGACCACTTTTTTTTTAAGGAAATATACTAGAAAAAACATTGCACACATTGTCACTCCTTTGAAAGAGCCGAGCAGTCATATTTTCGAAAGGCATGATCAGAGATGGCGCCGGCAGGAGGAGTGCATGCAGGTGCAGATGATTGTGGCGGTCTGCTTGCTTGAATTAGAACGTCCGGTATTCAGACGTTATTGTAGAAGCACCCGAGAGCTCGAATCCATGATGCGTGTGAATACAGCAAATGTATCTGCAGATAACAAGTTATTAGTTTAGTACCTACGGTTTGGCAAAGCTCTCCGTTACGAGTTTATCCGTTTTAATCAAGATGATACAAAAAAGTTTTATATGCAACTCAATCCGTGTCATGAAGGGAAAGTTCTTTAAGCAGTTATCTTATGATGTCATTGTCAATGTGTGTCGGGCCTGATTTTAGTGCACGTTGGTGCTTGTGAGCACAGTAGTAATTGGCAAAGCAACACTTTCACTAAACCCAATAAAGTCTTAACCACTATGGTCATGATGCATGCGCCAAGAGGTTGATGAGGGGAACGTCCCCTCCCCTGCGTCGCTCTTGAGGTGTTTGAAAGTTGCGTGCCAGCCAAACCTTTATACAGCAACTGCCCCGCGAAGCGGTTGCTGTGAAAGTGAGAACGGCACACTCATGACACGCGAGGGGGCGTCCGTGAAGAGACTGAGCGCAGAGGTTTGACCGACGTGAAGCTTAATATGTCCGTGCCGCTATTCATAATTAAAAAGAGAAAGCGCAGTTTAAAAAAAAAACATATTCCAACATGTATGCTCTTTGAAAATTCTGAAACCGACTTTGAGTGAAATGTTTTTAAAGTATTTCCCCCTCAAAGCGGGAGAAGACTTTTCTCCTTTTAGTCTCAGAAGACTCATCCAGGTCGTCTGACATTTCCCCTCATGGCTTCTGAAATGGAAACTGGACTGGGCAACAGATTTGAATTGCAATCAGGAAACCGTACACCGGATTTGACTGCAGGCCGGTGCTGCAAGCGAAGCGAGGATCCTTTAGGCAGATGTTCAAATAAGCCCCGCACGCAGGGCACACGGGAGCTACGGCGTGCGAGCTGAATAGCACAAAAGACTGCTTCGGCTGACCCGCAAAGTATGAATCAAACGCACCTCGGAGAGCGAGAGCGTTATGAAAAGCAGCGGCTAATTGCTTGCTCATAGATGCCGAACGCATATTCTGCACCCTCGTATGCAGCGTTCACATTCTTTGACCTTGATGAATTATCCGTCTTTATTGACAGCACTTATTGATATTTCTTAAAGCCACAGGCTAATGGAGTTCTATTGAGATTATTAAATGAGCTGCTGGTGCCTGGATTAGCCCGTTCTCGGCTCGCCGGTGCAGCCTGCATTATCATACAGAGCAGATGCGTGCGTGGAGTACCAAATTCCTGCGACCGACATCTCCAGGGGAACGGAGGAGCGATGACTACATCCGACCTACATTTACCCCGCCTAGGAATGCTTGCCTCCAACTAATTACAGACAAAAACATGCATACTCAGTCACACCATAGTTAGATTCCCGCTATAGAAAGAGTTAACAGTGCGGGGAAATGGTGCTGCTGTATGCGTATTACAAAATTACACCATTTCAATTAGGTGTGCATGCAGCTTTTTTAAAAAGACGAAAAACACTCCTGCCTGTAGAAGCTACTGGAGACCTCCTGAGGTTTTGGAGAGAAATTTACCTTTGCTTTTAAACAGGCTTAGATTAAAATATAATTTGTGTGATGGGTTGTGAAATTACGCCTAGCAGAAAAAACATCAGAAACAAACCTTAAGCTACTGGAGCTTACTCAAGTGCCCCGAGCATTGAAAAGGCACATTGGATTTCATTTAAATGTCTTAAGCATTAAAAGGATTTTATAAATAGTCTCTACACATTACTTGAGGTATTTACATAAGACAAAAACTACTGCCGGAAAAGGAGCCCATTAACAAGAAGCGAGACAGCAGAGTGACGCAGGCTGCAGCGTACGAGCGTCTGCAAACCGCCGTGTCAGTGCTTCCTGTGTCGTACAGCATCCTGGTTAGAGTAATGTGGTTTGCAACTATTTCAAAATGGGGGATATTTCTACAGATGCAGCCCACATTAAGGTCAGAATGTGTTGATCTATGCAGTGCTTCCCTAAACTAGAAAAGGACTTGAATGTCGATCTCAACCAACGCTGACTGATGCCGGAACTTGCTCGTTCACAGCATTGTTGCATTTGCGTCAAGTCTCGGTTAGACGACTATGAAAAAAAAAGTGTACCGTCATCACTGTACAGAATTTTTTTAATTTCTTTAGTTAAAAAAAAAAAAAATCAAAATCAATTCTTCATTGTTTTAATGCCCATCTGTCCACGGCATTTAATAAAATCTGATAAACAAGGATTTCATTTTTGAGGGTTATTACATGTTCTTACTGAAAAACCGCTTTCTGTACAAAGTGGATTTTCCTATGATAAAATAAAGGAATGAATTCAATGCAAATAACCCTGTACAGTGCTGGGGTGCAATATTACTAAGATGCAACCCTTACAAATAATTCATGGTAAAAAAAAACAAAATAAATGTGTATTTTATGACACACCTTCACTACTTTCTGAAAACATACAAAGAAACAAGAGCAATATATTCTTGATTCATGAGAAGTGATTAACACAATCTGACAAAGGCCCTTTGGAGCCGTGAAAGGTGGAACTTTTTTATTTATTCATTATTTTTTTTACAGTCTTTACACGTCTCATTTACTACTGTCCAGATATAGTGACAGTTTGAGCAAATATGAAGGGAAAAAAAAGTTGTTTATAAGTTACCAACTGAAGCTATAAAAAGTGGATATTTTCCATTGCACTGCTTGAGACTGCTTGCTTACTTTCAACTTAGAAAAATGTGTCCATGTCACTTAATTTCACCAGAGTTCATAACAGACCCACGGATAAAAGAAAAGTACAATAAAATAAGGCTGCGCTGCTGCGTTTCGGCCACACCGAAGATGTTGCATTTTTACAACAGCTATTATTAAAATTTGTATTGTATGACATTTCCAAATCCTGAATGCCATTTATTATTTTTTAGGTGTTCAAAACAATGTTTTATATAAAATGTTTGATATCCATGGGGGTTTTCCGAGCAGTAAATCCCCAACCCTACAGCATCATACACACTGAGGACACCTACTCTAAAATCTGTAAGACGGGTATGCATTTGACTGAAAATGTTGTGCATCGTCTACAGTTATTTTAGTTGGGCTTAGTTTAGTTTCTCAGCAATAAAGTGTGTGATGTGCGCGGGACCTCTCCAAGTCCACTTCAACCCACATAAATAATTATCAACTGCCAATTTGAACAGGTACAGACTGAGCTGTGAGCGCTACGTTCTGTGCAACCAGATTCCTTCCCCTGATACAGACAAACAGCGCTGCAACTGGAGATTTGTCAGCTTACAGTGATCGGTATGAACCTAATGCTACAGAATGTGGGCGGTGCACAAAACACAGCGATGTCGACTGGAAATGTCTGACACTCAAAAGAGGAATCCAAGCGGACTGACGGCAAACACGCTGCTACGTTGATGCCAACTAAATAAGGGATGATGAAGGCAGAAGCGGTAACAAATGCTGCAAAGTGAAACAATTCATTTCCCTTCAATGGGGCCTTGCGACGAAAAGAACCAAAATCCATCCATTTATAATAACACGCTTTCGCATCTCGCGCACACACACGCACACACACACCTCCATGCAGCCTGTGCTTACGACAGATCTCGTCACCCCAGGAAATGGGCGTCATATATCTTGTCTGACTGCAATAAAGCAGAGCCTAAGATTCTATTTCCAATAAACGTCAACTGATTGGAAAACTCATTCTAATATCAATTTCCATCTGGGCCCTTTAAAAGGCAATCAGCATAGCTTCATCTCGGTATATCATGGGCTCCTTGAGATGATGACACAGCACTGGCTCCCTCTCTTCTGCATAATGGCTTTCTCCTACCAAGGCATCTGCAATGAATAATACCACCCATGAATGGGCTATTTAGTCCGTGTTCGCACAGATAGGGGCCACTTCTCTGAATATTAATTCAGAGATTTACACCTCATATGGTTCTCTCAGGTCCGCATTCGGAGGAGTAAGGCTACTTAGTGTGATTCGGCGCACTCAGCTTTTCCCTGCAAGCTTTCTCAGAAGTGACAATGGTGATTAAGAACAGGATCTCGCTTTGTTGAAGACGCCTGGCGACCACAACGCCTGGCGACTCTATACAGTTTACTGTAAAAAATACTCTGGAGTCAAAGAAACATCTTTATCTCAATTAACGGATTTGAATTAAATGAGTTAATTGCTAAAAAAAAAGCTCACATTTGTTTTCGACAAAGTTAGCTCAGGTGAGGAGCCCCGGTATAACCGGAATGCAACTCGATCATCACCACGACAAACTTTAAAACCTGCCCATTCAGCTTAAAATGATGCTCTGACAGCCCTTTTTCTCACCTTCCAGCCACTGCCCGCCTCCCTGTAGTAGGGAAAGTTATCACAGATCCACTGGTAGATCTCGCTCAGTGTCATCTTCTTCTTTGGCGAGCTGTTGATGGCAAACGTGATGAGGCTGGCGTAGCTATACGGCGGCTTGCCGTCCTTGTGCTGCTGCACCTCCTCCTGGTCCAACGTGGTGTTAGGATCCAGCAGGGCGCTCTTCTTACCCATGCCGGGCCCGTGGGCGCTCTGAGCATCCGCCTTGCGGATGGCCGCCTGCATGGTCAGCTGAGGAAGCCAATCCATGGAGGTCAGGCTGCTCTCCAGCTCCGACGTCATGGCGACGGCAGGCCGGGCAGGAGAGGGGCGGGGAGACTGTGGAGCTGGACGCTGCCCGCTGACTGGGGCGGAGGGGACCAGGTGGGGAATAACAAACAGAGGCAGGTCGAGGATGAAGTCCTTCCTCAGCTCAAGACATCAGCATGACGTCCTCTGAAGGTCAACTCTGGAAAAAAAACAGGGAGAAGAAAAGCCTTCATATGTCTTTTCTCTTTGACAAGGAAGAAAATTAGGACAATTTAAATGTTAAAAAAAAGCAGCAGTGCTACAGAGGAGGGAAAATAAAACGCAAGCCAGGAAGCAACTATGAAGAGGTTACCAAACATCAAAAACCAAGTGTCTCAAAAGTATGCTTATATCAGCTGTGAACCAGATCCCACCACTTTCTCCACCACTTGCTTCTCTCCAAGCTGACTGACTCATGGCTGGGACTCCATCCACACAGCGCGAGAGCCAGCGAGCGAGCGAAAGTAAATGCCAGGCAATTGTTTTCACAACTGCCAGCCAAATGGGTACTGGCTCAGGAGGCATTTCAACTCTTGAGGGTAGTAAAGCCCCTCTCCCTTCTCTCTTCCTCCCCCCCAGCCCAGCCAGCCAGCCTCCCCACCCCAGACGGAGCCCCTGCCGTAAACAGGCCAGCAAGAGTCGTCTTGCAGACCGCCCTGGGCGTCCTGCACGTCACGGCCGTGCAGAGAGCAGCCCGCCACACAGCTCGTCTCGCTGTCCCTCCCAGCACACTGTCCTCCCAGTCTTAAAATAAAGCAACAGCGTAGAAAGGCCTGAAGTTACAGGTGTAGGTCAACACGGGAAAATGTGTGTGCGGGGGAGAAAATCCTGAGCGGGTTGACACTTCATTCTGGCTGAGGGGAGGTGGTGCGGGTAGAATGGGCGGGATCCTCACCAAGTTGTGGGATTTTTGTCTTGACCGAGCATGCTCAAATGAGAGGCAGAAAGAGATGGAGTGTGCACCCAGGTTGGGAATAAATACTCCTGACAGCACTCGATAGGTCAAACTGTCCGTCAAAATAGTATCAATAAGGAGTAATTTTATTTGTTCAAACTGTGGAGAAAAAAAAAATGTTTAGATCATAAAGCACTTCTAAATACAATTTTTCTGAAGGACAGATTCCAAACGAGTTTGTAAAAATTATTACTTGTTTTTTTAAATATTTTTCATGTATTCTATTGTACTTTTTTGGTGAATCAAAAGGCATTAATGGATGTTATCAAACTGAAATGCCGCGGTGATAGTAAGAAATGGTGGAACAATTGGACAAGCTTCTTCAGCAGTAGGTGGTGGTGACAAGCAGTTTGTAGTTGTGCTTGTCAAATGATCTCACACCCAACTCAACATCCACTACCAATGCACAGAGATGAAGGCATTTTACATTCATCCAAACAGAACTCAAAGTAAACAAAAATAACATTTTAAAAGAGCTCATTGTAAAGTTTTTTTTGGGGGGGGGAAATACATTTTCAATGCAGATTAACTTTCTTTTGCCCATTATTGTCCACCCATAAAGTGAGAACTAAAAAAGTTCGAACTCTTAGAGGACGGTAATGGCGAGAAACAAAAGCAGCATATTTAGCCAGGATTTGTCTTATGACGGCGGTTTGAGACGTTTGGTTGTTGTGATGTTTCACCTTTAAAATCTATTGCAACCGACTGAACTAGAACAATTTATGGCAGCTTGATTTCAATCAGAAGTCTGCCGTTGCTCCTTAGCAAGGAGAAAAAAATTGGCACGGGCTTCCTCCTTCATTGACAGCTCAATCGTGCTGCTCACCAGGTTGGAAACCTGGATTAAAAAAAATCATTTAAAAAAAACAAAAACACTTTGAGGCAATTCTCCAAGCCTCTGCAGGCATGAGCAGACAAAGATGAGCAGATTGGCTGAAGGACTCTTGACAGGTGGGTCAGTCTAATTGATCACCGAACAGACAAAACAAATGATGCACCAAATATCTCCACCCTGTGACTGAAATAAAAGTGACTCATAAGCTGCTGCTGACAGTCATTTTCCTCTTTGAGTGGCGCCCTATTGCAATGTGAAACTAATTAGATTTTGAATGTTTGTCTACATGTTATCATCCATTGGAATATCTGCTCCCACCACACATTTAATAAATCATAGAAGTCCGACATATTCCATGCATAGGAAACCTTTCACATTTCAGTCAGTCACTCAACAAATAATGCGAGTCAAATATATACATCTTTCAAGTCCAAAAGTTTTAAATTAATAACAATCAGTTGCTTTAGAAAAAACAAATTGAGGAACCTTTTGAAACCTCATGAATCATTCCAATTATACCAAAAATACCTGGTTGCAGCCTCTCTAAAAGTGTTGATTTTTCACTTAATGTCATTGCAAATTGAATAACTACATATGACAAGACAACCTGAAATTCGACTCAACAATTCAACTTGGCAAAGTAATAAACACTTAATAACTTTACCGCACTGAACCGGTAAACCGCCTCCACACCGTTTTAAGTCATCACTCATCTGGTTATCAAGGTGTTCCTGATGACGCAGAAGCTCAGCGTACGGGTCTGCATCAAGTTAAGCCTTTGTGGTTTGGATCTAAATGTTTCCATTCTCAGTATGAACAGGAGTTTCAAAAGGAGAGGAAGCATGCAGAGCCTTCACGGGGGCCACCAGAGCCGAGGCGACAAAGGCGTGAGCTGATGAAACCCGCTACACAGAGACGTATAACATTTGACCCTCAGCACTAATGATCCAGCTGCTACATAATCTGCAGGGTCGGGTCGGTGTCTTAATTAGAGGACCTTGGGCTGTTGCACGAATGATTAAGCGCATCGCAGGCGGGCGGTAAGGCGCCCAGCCCCCCAGGCCCGATTCCCTCCCCTGCTGCTGCCTTCGGTACCCTGCCAGGCAGCGGGACAGTCGGAGCGGGGACAAGCCCCAGCCTGCTGCCACATCAGGGCTGACTGGGAGCCTGCTTCATGTCAGGAGAGCAGGGGGGGGCGAGGATGGGGGGGGGATGAAATAGTCGGGGCGGGCGTCAAGACCACAGCGGTTCCCGGGAATTGCACAGAAGGGGGTCTGGGAGTTTGGGCGCTGTGATTACGAGCCCGAGGGAGCAGACGCACACGGAGCTACTTTGATTCGGCTTGATGAGGATGGGGGTTCGTTCACTGTCAACACGAGGAACAGTAAAAAGACTCTTCCTTTGGTTTTTAGAATTGAAGCACTAAGTAGATGAGGGAGAGAAATGGATGGTCAAATACATTTTCTATTCGGCACTCTGTGTCTTCATTATTTAGCAAATTCAGTGCTGAATGAGAAATTTGAATGCGTTGAAAACATCAACATCCCTAAATTCTTGACAGGAAGAATCATCAACGTTCCTGCTGCCGACAGCTGCATTGATTTTGTTTTGGTAAAGTGGTTCACTCAAACTGACAGCATGGTTATTACACATGTGGCAAGCCCCATTTCATTCAAGGAACTCCAATGGAGGCCAACACGTTTTGTAAGAAGGGATTACTTTACGCAACAGATGACGTCAACGGCATTGTGTTAGGCTAGTACCTTCTGAGATGGCCAGTCAGCAACTGCGTTACAGAAATTGTTGTTGTTCCCCATCTCCACTGTTGCAAAATTTATGTGTACTTAGCAGCCACTTAAAAGTTTTATTACCCCTAACGATGCTCGGGCCATGATGGAATTAATATTTCAGGTGTGATACTTCTACACTGAAGGGCACTTTGTGATTTTTTTAATGGTTCATATAATGGAAATTAGTATCCACCCTCACATTATATCTAATGCAGCAGGTATGTTCAAGTTAACTACTTATATGCAATATAAATATTTCCTAAAGGAATACATGACTAAAATCATGGTTTTCTGCTTGGTAAACCTAAATGTGCTTGGTGTACCTAAATAAACCGTAATGTAGCTGTATTTTGTAAGCTGTGAGGCCTTTTCTTCTTCGCAGTGACGGTAACACTGGATGTTGTTGCCAGCAGCCTCCACTTCCATGTAAATTCAATCAATCACTATCCCCACAGTTGGGATACTTGCACGAGCAACCTGAACCGGATTATACTGTCCCACACTTTAATTATCATTTCACTGCGCATTGCAGCCCAGCAGCAACCACACATTGTCAGCCGTGTCGATATTTACGCAGGTGCTGCAATTTGTCCCGACTTCATTAGTTTTCTTGAAAGCCAACTGTGGGGAAAGAGAGCGATTGGGCGGTGAGGCCTTTCTACCTTCATAAGTCCAGTCTGGAGATCTGCTTTAATTACAGTTTAATCAAATATTAGCATCTGACGAGTTATCTGGATGATTACAGTCTGATGACTCACGGTAGATGCGTTGGTTACAACTTATTTGCTCATGTAGGGTTTAGTGTTAACCGTTTTTACTTATTAACATAGAAATGGATTTTATGCTATCATATTAACAGAATTTCCACTCCCTCCTGCTTGAGCTCAAGCGCTTACTGAGTGGACCCAGTAAATGCCCTCGCTATTAAGTGTATTTGTGCTGAAAACACTGCACAAGTTGTTGGTGCTGGTTCAAATTACTGAGTTAAAGTACAAATTACAAACCGTTTATTCTTTGTTCAACAATCCGATATGAAAATCATTTAAATTAACTTGTGAGGTTGGTTATCCATCTCCAATACAACAATTTAGCTTTTATAATAATAATGATGGTGCATATTATTATGCAAGTTGTGAAGATTCCGGACATCAAAAACAATATAAAGCGGTTGTTAAACATTGTACCTCATAAATGGTTGGAAAAACTAGAATTATAAAAACAAAAATACAGGCAACCATTTCAAACCGCTAGTTTCAAGATCTGACTACACGCAAAATATACAATATATTATAATAATCTCTGTTCTCTTGTCACACACAAGCTTTTCTCAGATGAATGAAACCAGCGTTGTTCCTCTGGTACGCAACGCCCTGCAAACAGGAAACTGCTGAAGTTAAAGAGGGGACACTAAAGGGAAGGGTGTCGGACTAAAAAAACGGGGAATAATATCGGTTTTACTATTTGAACTAATGTACCAGTCTGGTTGCTGTGCCTTCCCAGCACAGAGCAGTATTTAAAGAGAACCGGACGGATAGTCAAGGTTGAAGAACCCGAAACAAAACAGACTCCACGCACCTTTAGTGCCGTCATCCATCGATTGAATCATTTAACTTAAAATAATAAATGAAGTGGCACCATCTTTGAGGAATGCAAGCAAATCGGATTCCACGCTTACTTTGGGGTAAAATAGGTGTTAAAAAGGGGGGGATATACACGTTTGTCATGAGTAAACAGGTCTTATTTGATACGAGTCGATGACCCTGCTCATGACAAGTGGTTCACTGTTAGACCTGTGAACCACTTGTCATCCAAAGACGACACAAAGGATTTAATCCACACCAGATTTTAGTGGTTACTCGTATCGTTACCACTCGAACATCGGTGTCACAATAAGAAGTCATGGAGTTTCTTTTACAGACCGACCAGGAAGTTAACACCACAGGTGTTTCTAATCACTAAAATCTGGATTATAATAAACAAACATCACTAGTGAGCAACACTCCATTAGCCAAGTAAAAGAAATATGCCTACCAACCACTTCAGACTTGTTTGCCCTGTACACGATTTTTGGTTTTAATAGAAGTTACGTAGTGGCATGTTGTTGGTGGTTGGTCAGTGCAATCTATTGCCCTGAAGATTTTGCATTTAAAAAAAAACAACTGCATTTTGTATCCCAATTTCCTCTGTTGGGTGTGATTTTCCACTTTGTTTGCTTTCTAAGATAACTGCATTGATATCAAATACCACTTCACTACAGCTAACCTATATCCTTCTCTTCCCAGAGCACCAAGCTGCATATCCAGAACGACGTCCCTCCAAATACCTGCACATTACTGTCATCTCTGAGAGGAGAGCAGGCTACTCAGCTCAGATTCTGACTCCCAGTTGTGGACACAAGATTGTCAATGGGTACCAGACCAGCGCTCTCCCGCACTCATCGGCAATTTCAGCGATTAATCCCTTTCACACCAGCCATGCATCCATCACGGGCAACCCTCCAACAGCGTGCGCCTGCTCAGCTACATCGTTAAGGCCGGCGATGGTTGTACTGCCACATGCGCTTCAGCAGAACAGTAGACGTGATGAAGGTCACTGGAAGTCAAAATAGACCAAAATAAATATCACTAATTGTTAAATGCTGGCAAGACTTTAGTGTGAGCGTCTGTCTGCATGCGTGCCTGGAGAGAGAAAGAGCAAGAAAGACACACGTGAAGAGGGAGGGAGCTTATTATGACACAAATCTTCCTTTAGTGCAATGGTAACTTGGCAAATGGGAGGGGAAGCGCTAAGTGTGCTCCCTCTGTTATGCCTGAAGATTTGGCACACGCACTCACAACAAAAACAGTGATGTAACCTGGTAACAAGCCTTTGGCATCTTTACTCTCGACTGAAACCCGGGTCATACCTTCCATATCGACGTCTTTATATCCAGCGTGGGAGAAGCCCTTGTTTTCCTAGCGATTGCGAGGCGATAAACAAGGAGGGTGGGAACTCAGGCTCACCTGTCCTTCAGTCAAAAGAGACTGCTCACTTTTTCCAGCAGTGAAGGCGAAGGACTTAGGGAAGCGGTTATTTTGGAGTTCTCTCAAAACTAAAATAGCAGTGAGTATTATGATTGCACGTGAGCTCTAAATCGTGCAGCAAGACAATACACCTCCCACCCCCCAAAGCTAGTCAGTATTCCTTCTTAATTAAAGGCTTAAGAGCATTAATAACACAGTCCTTACATACATTTTTTTTAGGATCTGTCTATTATCTGTTCTTGGCTCACGCAGCCGGGCACATTGTTCAACCTACTGCAGCCTTCAGCGGAGCCGGGTGCCAAACGTGCCAGAGCTTCTTCGTTTTACAGTCGAATCTATGTGACAGCGTCATCAGAGGGCCAAGTCGTGTTAATGTTGGCTTTTGCGGGCCCCTCCACCGCGCTCTTAAAAGAGGGGAGAAAAAGAAACGACACACATGCTCTTTCTGCTCCTATACTGGCGCAATCTCATTTTGCTTTTCTAACAATTTGATAATAATTGTGGGGGGGGGGGGGGGGGGGGGGGGGCAGTTAAAAGCTGGGAAAGGAGAGTAAAGCAAAGCTAAACCTCAAGTTCTATTTAAACTTGCCAAATCTTAAAGTGGAAAGTGAAATCTTGATCTTGTTAGTCCATGCCAAACAGAACGGACGTCTTCCAAAAAAAAAAGCTGCTGCAGAAAGAAAACCCCGACGAGCCGGCCACTCTCCCTGCAGACGGACACAGGATCAGAGGAGTGGAAGATCGGGGAGCTGGCTGTGGATCAACTGAGCCGCCGCTTCAGGCTGTCTGGAGAAGCCACTAAGCGAGCAACAGGGTTTGTGACCCTTGAATGCTGACACAGTCATTTCAAGAGGGAGGGGGGGCGATGTGAATAGACGCAACAGAGTTTGACATTAGATATTCCAGAGATCCTCTCGGCAGTCAGCCACTTTCCATGTTAATGCGAGTTTGGTGGGCAGGCTGTATAGATTAAAAATAAAAAAACATATATATTTATTTATTACACACAGGAATCACAGCAGTGATCGGGAAGGGGTTGGTCTCGCTGTCCCCGAACAGCTCGCCTGCGAGGTGGCAGGGGCGCTCTGACACTGACCATGCAAACCCAATTACCCTGGTCCCACTGCCTCGGGGGCCTGCATTCACACACGGCCCCCTGGGAGGTCGACTGCATGACAGCCAGCAAGGCTCTGCTGCTGAATCATGAACAGAGCACTTAAGGGCCCCGGCAGAGCGAGCGTCTCGGGGCAATCCTGAGGCGAGTCCTCATCTGCATTCGCTAGGTACACGTCAGCGTCAATGTTAAATATTGAGCCGCTTTCTGAGGCGAGCAGTGTGGTAATGGGTGATCGAGTCTGCTTACCTGGAATTTGAAGCAGTCCATAGAACAAAAAAATCGGTTCACTTAGGAGGACAATTTATCCCTCTTTAGCTATTTAGTTAAGATTGATCGGCAACCATTTTGATTCTTCAGTTGTTTTTGTAACAGGATATTTGGGGGTTAGCAAACCTCGGAAGGCCATTATACCCTTTATTACAAACTTAATACCTCAGCAGATGTATTATTTATAGAAATAATCATTAGTTATAGCGGTGATTTGAACCCTGAGTGACAGGCATTTTAAAATACTTCTGTGATGAGAATTTTTAAAAGCTAGTCAGTCTAATGAACAGCACATTTTAAATTATTCACATTAAACAGTGCACTGTGACAAACAACAGTGTACGAGCCTCATTTCGTAGTGCAACATATACTCTCTACAACAGAAGCCCTGCTAGAGTTACCCAAGCGTGATTTAAAGGAATTATCGGGGTGGGCTATGCATGTTTCGGAGTGCTACATGCAGCAGGAATCAGGTCATGAATTTTAAATTCAGACAGGGGATCAGCATCGGCAGCTATGAAGCAGGAGTTGAGAAGCAGTGAGTCAGAACACTTAACTTTCAAACCAAAAAAGAACAAAGTTAAAAAAAAAAAAAAAAAAAATCAACTATATGGTTGATGTAGCTTGAGGTTTGTTAGATTATCATCTCACGTAAGGCCTAAAATCGTCTTCATTGAGAGAGGCACTGGAGCTGTAATTAAAACCATTTTGCTTTCTAATCAATATTCAATCTCTCAGAAATAATTAACAGCATATTAAAGAGTTTACTGCCTGACTGAGCTGAATGCCTCCACATCATTAAGCTGTTGAATCGCTTTACTCTTTTGACTCCTCCCGTCTCATTTCCCTGGTTTACAGGCTGCCTGAAAAGCTCCTGGAGTCGTACTGTACCTGCAGATAGTAACACAGCCCAGTGATAACATGTCGCACGTTATGTGTACGCCCCCACTTTCACCCAGATATAGCTTTTAACACATCAACATCATCAGTGAACCGACCTGTGAAATGTCATCCGAAAAAAACATTTTCTGAATGAAAACGCTCCACAGGATCTGGTAGTAAATTATGATACCGGTTTTCATGGCGTACTGCTGAGGAGCGGCCAACTTGCCATAAATTCATGCCCTTTCTCCCTGAGTGATTATGCAGCCTGCAGTGCAAGTTGCACAACACAGCATGTTGTTAAATATGTACTATATTAAGATTAGCAGTAACAGTTCAAACTGTTCAGATCAAACTGCTGCTTTACTAGAGCCACGTAACCACTTACAACCACAGACAGCACTCAGTGTCCCTGACTAAATCACTGCATTAAGCACATAATGTACAGGTGCCCCACACATAACTACAGCCGATGTGTAGCCATAACCACAAAATGAAGCTTAATGTAAACCAGCTGAATTCATTACCTGCTTGATCAAAATACACCATGTACCGCAGGAGACATGCAGAGCATTGTGCACTCCAGAGACGGTTTAACAGCTGTTGAATATACGTTTTTACGTCAACGGGAATACAATGATACTGTGTTATACAATCTGAAAAATTCCTTGGCTATTCTCCAGATGACTTCTACGGTAAATTAAGGGCTGCTTGATTTTTCTTCCATTGTTGATTAGAAGAGCAGTGGAGTAAAACATGAAACCAAGGCTGTGTAGGAATTTGCTTTTAACGCCAATCAGGCATCCGTCGGTGTCCATACCTGTTCTCACCCTGCTCCGTTCCACATAAATTCAAATAATTGGGTTTCCTGGAGACAATGTTGCTATTTATCTGGGTGTGGGAGGGGGAGCAGTGTAGCAGCAGTCATTGTTTGTTCAAGCTCTGCAGTCAAAATCTCTCCTGGCATTAAATATGGAATCATCACTGAGAGACTACTACCTTACAAGAGCAACAATAGGTCACCACAAAACAAGAGGATTTAGAAAAACAAATAGACACGTGACTTGGGCCCAGAGTCAAGTGTGTTTGGCTTCCACTACTCAAACCGAGTGATGAGCGAGAGGAACACACCAGAGTTGGAGAGGTGCTGACCGAGGCGAAAGTACAGGTGCGAAGGAAAGTAGTTGTATTCGCAACCACGATACAAAATAATATTTCATGCCAACCATCACAACTCCACCAGGCCTCCGTTAGGCTTCAAGTTATGGATCCACTGCTACATTATCTGGGCACAAAACAAACCTAATAAACGCAACACTGAGATTTTGCAGAGGTACCAAGATAAGGCTTTTAAATTTAAAAGTTTTTGAATTTAATAGCTTTTGGGTGTAAAAAAATAATTTCTGTTTAGCAGCGGACCCCCTCCCCCCCGTCCTCCCAGAACCTATGACCGCTCAAACACGGGGTACTACATATACAACACTAAGGACGTCCTCGATCTTGAAAAAAAATCAATAACTGCAACAACCAACTGTACTAACTAAAGCATTTTAAGCGTAAAACGTCACGCAACACTGAACCGTAGTGTCCGTTAAACACTCCGCTTAGAGAATTTAGCTTACGTTTCAGTGAGCCGGTGACAAATAAACACCTCAGCGTAGGACGCTGTGAGGAACTCCTATGGTGTCCTCGCCCTGTTAGCCCAGCACGTCACAAAGAGGAAAGAGGAAATACCTTCAGTAGGACGAGGCAGCCACGGCTGATGGCTTTCTGACAGGAGACATGAGTACAAGGAGAAACTGTAGTACTGTTGTGAAATTAGCTGTGGTGTTTCCGATGAGGAACTCTGATTTCAAAAGACGGAAGGTGGAGAGCTTGTGTGGGCTGCTGACATTTTATTCTGAGCCCTCGCATCATATTGGGCACGATGGGTCAACAACTCACTCCAAGCTTGTGAAATAGCTTCATTTTAACAACGGGGAATTCTGTTCATGTCAAATGTTTGGTCGAATTTCACTTCCTGAGTTCTGCCAAGTCTCTGCTCCCCAAGTACTACAGACTAGTGGTTGGAGAGAAAAAAAATAAAATTAAAAAAAATGTTTAACCACAACCATGGATTTGGTATGAATGCAGCATAAGTACTCAATGTAGAGACTAAAGAGACACGTGTACAGCATTTCATATATTCACAACTGTGCAGCCGGCGGGTAAATAACATATTTGAAATGTAGAAAAGAACATGACATATTACATGTTATTTGGAGTGGCATTCTCTGGTGGGTTCTCTCTACAACTATGGACATTTACCATCTACACAGCCTTTAACACAACAGTGCAAGGAAAAAAAAGGCTTTTTAATTCATTCTCCAATGGCCCAATTGTCGTGGACTTGTAATTTGTGTTCAAACCCCAGCTTAAGACTACTATGACATAATGTAAGTCTTGGCTTATTTGAAGCGGCTGTTAACTTCCATTTGATCTGCAGAGGCCATCAATAACCTCCAATCGATCTGCAGAGGTCATCAATATCCTGAGTGCTTTACATTCTGGGATTGAGGCAATAAGACATTGACTGGAAAATGTAATTCTTCATGAGTGAATAAAAGTTGCATTTAACCCACTGAGGTTTATGACACTTTGTAGACCGCAGTGTGAATGCATGTCAGTGGAAGCACCCACTGACATCACAACAGTTTTACTGGCGTGAAAGTGAAAACGTTACCTCTTTGTAGTAAGCTGTTAAACATGCTCAAACCTTGGAATTAAACATTTTAGAATGCTACACTTTCAGTACAATTCACACAAAAGCCTCATTACATTTGTTAACAGTGATGATGGCGCAGAGTGCAGTTTTTTTTTCCCCCGTCTTGCTGGTGTAAAAATTAAGGCTAATTAACGTGGCACCATTTGCATTTTCACCTCGATGTTTCAACCGCAAAAGGAGAGAAAGCAGCCATAGCGGGCTAATGAATGCTTAATTTGAGAGGGAAGACTTCCTGTCACTTACAGCACTCACAACACTCCCACCATAACCCGCTCATAAACCCCTTAAATTTCCATGCCCCGCTATCTTGATCGGCTGTCGGTTGTCATCCCCCACCCCCAACCCCCACCAACCCCCCAACCCCACACGCTAAATTCCTGAGTACATCCTCGCCCCCCCCCGGCCCGGCCCTCTTCCACTACCACCAACACCACGCAGGCAGCGCTCATTACAGCAGATTTGCATGTCTGCTCCAGAGCTGTACGAGAAGCGATGAAACACAACTCCCAGTGGCTGCCTCTGCAGAGCTTCACTCAACTGACATAGAGAGCTCCACCTTGGGCCCCAGACACAGCGAGCAAACAAATGCATGCTTCTTTAACAGGCCACTCACACACACGCAGACACACAAAGATAGAAAGACATTTAACAGCACCTTGTATTAAAAATTAACAAACTATTAAAGTCATTCATAAAGGATTTTCTCATTGCTGGTTGCAGCAGTTCAGATATTGAGTATTTCTAGTTTTAGGTCATTGTGTATCAATGACAGCCAACTCTCCCTGATTCCAAACATTACGGAGACAACGCAATCCTGTAGATACACGCTCTACAACAGGAGAATACCACCCCTCCTCACTCAGAAGGCGGCGCAGGTACCAATTCAGGCTCTCGTAAACTCCCGCCTTGACTACTGTAACTCTCTCCTGGCAGGTCTCTCGGCTGCTGCCATTCGACCTCTGCAGCTCATCCAGAATGCAGCAGCTCGACTGGTCTTTAACCTTCCTAAATTCTCCCACACTACTCCACTCCTCCGCTCTCTTCACTGGCTACCGGTGGCTGCCCACAACTAGTTTAAAACATTGGTGCTCAGGTACCATGCTGTGAATGGATCGTGTCCGGTCTACATCCAAGACATGGTCAAACCCTACATCCCAACCCGCGCATCTGCCAAACTGCTTGTTCCTCCCTCACTGAGAGCAAAACACTCAACAAGATCACGACTCTTTGCTGTGCTTGCTCCGAAATGGTGGAACGAACCCTCTGGGGACATCAGGACTGCAGAGAGTCTCTACATCTTTCGGCGCAAACTAAAGACACACCTCTTCAGACTGCACCTTGACTAAACACTAACACATTGCATCACTTAAATTGTATTGGCTCTTAAATTGTAATGGCTCTTATTATTATTTTTGGGGGTTGAAAAAGTACTTTGTTGTTTCTTGTTCTTTGAGTTTGTATCCCTATGGTTGAAATGCACATATTGTAAGTCGCTTTGGATTAAAAAAAAAAGTCAGCTAAATGACATGTAAAATATCTAGCCCTTGGGGAAATTGTTACGTTAACGTTTGAGTATTTTCTGGCATTTTAAAAACAAATCAGTTTATTTGTAACCCTCCTTCATAAAGTTTTTACAATTTACAATTGTAGTAATTAATGAATACCATAACACAATTAACCAGGCGAACATTAATAGTCTCAACTTCTTGGACCGCAACGACCAAGTGTCACATACGTTACTGAAAACAAGAGAAATAACAGGGGGAGGGGGTTCGCTTTTTTTCGGCTTTTGTTCAGCATGACTCACGCAGAGAAAGTCGTGCATCATCAGTCATGACTCACCCTGAAAGAGGGCAGATAGACACCCAACGTGCTGGCTCCTGACCGGACCTGAATCAGTTTCTCACTGACCTCACCAGGCAAACGGCAACATAGTCAAATTAAACTAATAGAGATGGCTTAATTAGTCACGGCCAATACGTTTTTCAATAAGCCTGTAAAGCTAGTACGCCAAAGCCGGATGAGGCCTGCGAGTTTGAGAAGTACGCTGCAACGCTTATACCGTATAGCTAGTAGCCTGTAGAGCTGGTAACTAGAGATAGTAGCCTGGGACATTTTTTTTGGTGACTTCATCCATCTTTTAATAATGCACAGTATGCCTACTTCAAGCATCAGAAAAACGCGGGTAAAACGGAAACTGCTCTGACATGCGACAAAGCAAGTGCTTATCATAACTCAGCACATGATGAGAAATGTCAACACACTTTTATTTTTACCTTAGCTGCTATGTCACTAAACGTTTTCACTTATACATCACCCTTTATGACGCAACGCAGTTGCAGCACAAACTACATTCTTCAAAACCGTCATAAAGTTGAATAAACACCTCGCTTGAAGAACAAGTACAGAACTTTATAACCTTCATAAAGGGATTAGTTATTGCAGAACTGTTGTTTGGCGCAGCATTACTTTTAGCTAGTTGTAAGTGATGCCATGTGTTGCAGAAGATGTACTAAAGAAGCCAATGCCATTTCTAACTATCATAGCATAAGTTGTATTGCATCATTTTTTATTATTAGTTCCGTTTGTTGAATACAATAGGATACTTACAGTCACTCACTATGTATTCATTGTGCAGCACTGTGTGTGACCTCCACAATGCAGCTCCTTCCAGCTTTAAAATTCATAGTGCATGTGCTGTGATTGAAAAGCATATGCATGATTCTGTGTGGAATAATGTGTGGTGTTGGAGCAAATATTTGGCTGCGACCCAATTTTGTGCTTCCCAGAAGGATTCCACTGACACAAAAATAAACTTGACATTAACGCTGGCACTTACAAAAAAAGCAGCCAAAACACCAATTCATTGAAGACAAAAAAAAGTAAAAAGTAGTAAGTCAATTTGGATTACCTCTAGGGATTATCGAGCATCCCGGGAAGCAGCAATAAGCATTAACCAAAGACTTAATAGCGTGTTCCTCTCCAATTATTGTCCATTTTAAAACGGAGATTTCCATGAATGGACTCAAAGAAAAAGGCAGAAATGTGACCACTGCAAGCTGCCTGCAGAACTTGAGTATCCAGGCTGTACAGCGCACATTAGGTCATTAAAGTACCCATGCTCACAGTCCCCACCCACCTACCCCCCACTGTACACACCAGAACCGCCCCCCTCCGCCAAATGCTAAGCCTTTCAGACCAAACGCTGCTTTGCATTCTGCATCTTAATAAGAGGAGGGAAACTAGGGGGAAGTGAAGGCATGGCAGTCTTTTGGAGGAAGCTGAATAAATGACTGAACACACACCCTGGGGCGGGCATGCCAGGGGGTTTCCAGGAGGTCGGAGCTAGTGGGGCCAATCGTGTCGAAGCAAAGGCGGCAGACTAAAACAAAACTGACATATCAAAGCCGCCAAGCCTTGTAGAAGGGAAAAGAGCAGCCAAGACACTGCATTCAGCTGCACAGCTTGTTTCTGCTTCAATGAGAGACAACACCACCAAAAAACGGCAATTAGCGATTAAAGTGGAAATTCCATCTGCTGCAAGGCTGCAGCTTTTTCCCCAATTTAAAAAAACGGTTCAAACCATCCGGGTGATCCTATGGCCTCTGCTCCCTTGTTTTTTTTCCCAGAGGTAGGCAAACCATAAATTATGCATTTTAAACATTCCTTCTAAAACCAAACATCTCCTGCCTTGATCCAGGATTGATGGTATTTAAGACCAACTGTTCTTTAGCATCCCAGTGCAGAAAAACCTCAATCATCGCAAAAACAAACAAAGCGTTTTACGCAACTTTCCCTGATATAGATAAATGCTTTGTCTACATGTAGAGACCACATTCTCTGACAACTTGGATAGACTGGGAATGTACGATATAAAAGCACACAGACATTTCAGGAGTATGAGAGCACCTAAGTGAGTTATATTGTTAAATTAGCTTGATGAGAGCCAGTGTGGCCTTAAACTCAGTTTGCTTCTAATGAGATACCAACTGTTTACTACATATCCTCTCTCCTTTTGATAATGAAGGGATTCCTCAGAGGTTGCTGCCATGCTGACACAGCCTTTAGAAGCTTAAATCCAAAACTTGGTGCATTAAGTGCATTTTAATTGACTTATATTTACCCACTGTGTTTTCTTGCAAACACAAAAAGATCTTCTGGCAACCCTTTAAAAAAAAAAAAAAAAGAAAAGTAGGTCACCCAGTCTCATGTGAGTCATAGATTTTGGCAGGGGACCAAGCAGAGCAGGTATGGGAAGGACAGCGAAAACTGAGATGCTTAATGGTATACTGACAGCATTTCATTAGTATTAGTATTATAAAAAATACATCAGGTTTATTCAACAACAGTGTGGTAGTAGTGGTTGGCCCAACCGGTCCCCCGACTACTACTACTCCCTTCCCTCCTGAAGTTGTAAACCATGGGGAACACTGAACAACTGTGCATTTTGTGCTACAACGCTGTATACGTTTAGGGACTTCAAACTAAAAAACAAAAACTAGAGGGTTACACACTTAACGGCGTCATGAATTCATATAGTAGTCAGGCTAGCCAACTCCTCCACAGTGTTAACATCCCAGAATTTGCCTTCAGTGTAGCAGATCTCTCAGATTACAGGTGCCTTCTCAATTCTCTCCAGAGCACAGGACCCCGGGGAGACAAGTGCAGGGCCCAACAGCACCTCTGCAGCGAAGGTCAGGGCCGGGATGAGATTTCCAAACACTTGTTGATGACTCAGCCTGGTTAAACCCATGGGTCCCACAGCCACCTTGGGACGACCACATTTTGAGGTGGCACTAATGTGCAGGTCTCACGCCCTGTGACCAACACACCGATGCTTTCCTAATTATATTGGGCAAACTGGCACAAACCACGTCGCCTCAGCTATGGAGCCCCTCCTTCGGCTAACCTCTCCGCCCTCTCATTCATGCAACCGAGGGAGAGGCATGCGGGCCAGAGGAAGTATGACTCATCGGAGTAACAAGATGCATTCTTCTGAATTCTCCACAGACGTGTTGTTTGCTAACATAGCCGGCTTAGAGGGGGATGAACAAAAATAAGTGGGGACACAAATGAAACAATAATCAAGCGAATTACTTTCTGTGAGGGGGAAGAAAGAAAGAAAAAAAAGGGGACAGGGTAGGAAGCAATGGGGGCAAGATCAAGTCCTTTTTTGTGTGGGCTTCCCAGTCCACACAGATCCCCATTTCCTCCAACTCCACCGAGAGAATCCTTGGCTTCTCTTAAGGGTTTTCTGAATCACAGATGCAGACTCCAAGTACCACATTTAAAGCTAATCCATCAGGTTTGCAGAAAAAAAGCAGCATGTGACAACAACAAAGAGGTTTCGACGTGCAATTCTGCTGAGCGTGCAGGCGACAACGAGGCACAAAAGAAAAGAAAGTGTTAAATCAGTGTCAAACAGACCCACGACAGCTCCTTCCAAACAGACACCACGTCTGCAATATTTGGCAATGGCCGCGACAAATCATGAGCCCCAGATCCCACCGTCTCCAACTTCTACACGTAGCTATTTTTGGATCGATAGACAGTGACGTGGTCTGAAGTTAAAGGAAAAAAAAGGAGGAGCTACACATGACTTTTTAAATGTGCCCCGTTTTGTGACGTCATGGTCTCAGCAGTGATACGGGAACACACATATACTCCCCCATTTAACCTACCAAGCAGATTTAGGACTGTGCGCCAAATTAAACTTGACCTCATCGGACTTTCCCTTCGAAATCTGAAGTTTGACATTCAAACATGTGAGAGATGATTCACTCGTACTACAATGCTGAACACACACACACACACACACACACACACACGCTAATAAACTCATGAGGCCCACATAATCACAATTTATATCACAAGCTTTCTTTACCAAAACTAATAGGTCTGCAGTAAACTATCAGGTATCTGTTACAGAAGGGATTATCCCACCAGACACCACTGACCCTCTTCTGCAGGTAATTAAAAGGGGAACTTTATTCCCGCTTGGCTCCAGGTTTGTTACACTTGTTGGCTTTAAATTCACAGCCAAGAAGACAACCTGTTGTCATGTTGCTTTATATTTAAGGGTCAGTATATCTAAAGGTCTGGTGAACTGTACACTGTTTATCTATGCTAGCCAGCATGCACAAATTACCTCACAGATTACCACATTGTCAACCAGGTAATTTTCTCAGTCTCTAAAATTGTCACGAAATGCATGCAGTCCACAGAAGGGAGCAGATTGTGAATATAATGTTATTAAATTCTCATTTCTCTTTGGGACTTTAGTACAGGAGCGGTTGCGAATTACAGTTCTATGGCTGCTGATGTTGAAACAAGGCAGCTCTGTCCGCACTATTGTTGAAGCCACTATTTTTGGGGTTTGGGAGGAGATGTTTAAAATGCCTTAAAAACGACCAGAAACCGATCTATTCTATTTTTTTTTAAATGTTGCCTTTTCGCCTGGAAGTGGATGTTCTGTCTGCCACAGGAGCCGCCGTAATGATTAAAAAAGATACTGAAGCCCCGTTCTTATTACTTAAGCTATGTCAGCTTAGCGAGTTCCTCTTCCTGCACACATCTTGAAAGTCTCCAAAGAGTGTGAATCATAAGCATATCAATTACTTCTACCGAGAACAAAAAAAATATATCCTATATCAAAGTATAAATTCCTTCAAGCCACCCTAGGGTCAAGCCAGTCTTATTCGTTACGACATGGTTATTCATTGCTGCCTGATTAAGTCAAATCTAAAATGACATAGCAGTGCATTTACTCTGAGATCTTTTGTTTTTTACGTGTCATTAAGCACCACATTAACTCCCCCTTAATGAAGTAAAATTTGTAAGCTTTGATTTCATTTGCACATTCATTGCAATAAACAGATTTTAATTTTATAGAAACACTCCTGTTAATTTACCTCCTCTGGTCCCCAAAGATAAGATAAGAGATAAGATAGAGCCTAACAGTCATAAGAGAATTTACCACCAAATTTATTAGGTTTCTTTTCTACTACAAAGGCTGGAATGAGTCACAGAAACCATAGAGCACTACAATAAATACCAATGGCCAACCAAGCCCCACTCCTTTCTCCCACACTTTGTAAACTTACCCAGCAGGCTCTGGTGGGCACTTACAGTAGTTCCCCAGCAGAGAGAAAGGCTGTGATTATTAACGAGGCTCTGGAAATAAAGAGCTAATAATAATAATAATAATAATAATAACAACCAATAATATTAGGCACCAAACTAGCTGAATTAATCACATACTTCCCACACAGGATGGGAATTGGAACATATAGGCTAGGACTAGTTCCCTGACAGATTCAACTCAATAGAGAGGGGGGACTAGGCAGTGTATTGCTGGATGAATAAAAAATGATAGTGCCTTAATAAATTTGCTCCCTCCATCTGGTAAGGAGGGTGGGTGACGGTGGAGTGGAGATTTGTTTGAAAACTGAACCAGTGCTGTATTCCCACATCCACCCCTATCCAGCGAGGGACTCTTTAAAAATTCATTAATTTACAGCAAAAATAGATTAAAGCACCAAGCTGAGTGAATCTCAAAATTTGGCTCCCGAATAACATCATAAAACATCTTTTTGCTTCCGGGAGGGAGGGTGGGCTAAAGAAAGCACACTGGCTTTTTTGACCTTACAGCACCTTCGGATTAATTTATTTCAAATCATTACTAAAACACTGCATTTCCAATTGTCATTTTTAATTATGCTTCTCCCGAGTTGGAAAAAAGAGCAGAGTAAAAACTGCATAAACTAATTAAAATCCATCCAAGGATCTGCCATTCCCATGATGCCATGCCAATGTCATTTTATTCCCCATTTGATATCTCAGCTGCAGAGACTCAATGACAGCAGCTCCAGGCCCCAAAAAATGCCAAGAAGTGCAGTTGCAGTAATTGCTCTGGCCAGCGCTAAATGAGGTTCACTTAAGTGCAATTATCCCCCTCTGATCCATCACATAAAAAGACTTCTTTAACATAGAGAAGTAGGCTCACACAATGTGACTGCAAACAAGATTCATATTGGAATCAGGGAGGCATTTCCAGCAGATGAATGGCTTCATACTCATCTGAATTCTACTGATGCACAGGCTTGCTAATGAAGACCGATCCAGTCCCTTCTAACCGACACGGCTTCCGTGAGAGAACAACTTGACATACTGGATACATATTAGGCTGAGTAGGGGGTGACATTTCCAACTAAACTGTCCAGCCCGTTCGGCCTGGACCAACATACCTTCCAGAGGTAAAAGCTGTTTAAAAAAAAAAAAAAAAAATCATTTTTGCCTAATGCAAGATTAAAATACACTTGAAAAAAAGGATGAGATAATGGGAAATGGAGTTTAAAGCAAAGAAACTCAGACCAAAAACAACTTCACATTGCAAAGTGGAGAGGAATTTAGACCGTCCCATTTTGGGTTGAGACCAAAAGTAAGTGGTCGTAAAAATACTAAACAGAGGCCTTTGAACAACAGCATCGCCATTACACCATGCCAAACATCAGACGCCCTCATGAATAAATTGCCATCTGCCAATCACATAACTTAATGGGTTTTCAGCCAGAGGGGTAAGATGTGGTGGCCTAATAGGAGTTGCTACAAAGAGTACCTGTTGGGTGAAGTCCAACAACACAAAGGTTGGGGGTGGTTGGGTGGGTGGGGGCAGGGGCTGTGATTGGCCTTCATGTTGCCACAGGCTCAACCACCAGGAGTCTGATAACCGTTTCTCGCGGATAGCCATTTGAATAATCACTTCAACAAGGGGAGAAATTAAAAAGCCTCTCAGGGAGATGGGGCCAGGCAGAGGGCCACATGCTGAATTCCAAATGAAGAGCTTGCATTTAAAATGTGGAAACCTGTTGTATGGCATTCTGCACTGGCTCTCTGTACCCTTGACTTCCATCAAAATTTGCTCCAAATCATGTCACACCTCAATTTAATCTAATAAATGATACACCATCACTTGACGAAGACAACGCCATCTCGCTTTAGAGAATGTAGACGAAGGTATTACAACACAGACCTTTAAAATAGTAAGTGTTGAGTTTTAAACCATTTAACAACAGGTTTAACAACCACCACCGCGGGCCAAAACCACCATTAAAAAAGGGGAAGCTGCAACACATCATCTCATTCACACTATTAAATGGTTACTGAGAAAATAAACAGATGTGTTTGTCTTCACAATCCATTCATCAACACATTGGGGTTTTAAAAAAAAAAAAGAAAAAAGGTAATTAGAAAAGATTAACTCCGCTTGATTTGATGCAAATTCAGAGACAACTACTAAAAAGGTTTATAAATCAGAAAAAACATGCATTTTATCTGAGTCCGAGGAGCATCTACAGTCATCAATGAAACAGCATAACTACACTTAGTAAAATAATTTGAACAGAAGAGAATTGTGACAAAGTCCTTTGTATTTCTGCATGCAATCTTTTGAAAGCAAACATTAGCTGCATTCTCAGTCTATTCTTTAACATCAAGCTATAGCCGCATCTTACATCAGGTTACATACATTTTTGCTTCTAAAAACTACACAAAAACATTTTAAAAAGGTGAATTTTATGAATGGCTTTGAGGATTCAAGTATTTCACATGACTGAGTGAGATGTCCGCGAGTGTCAGACCGAGCCGAAGGACACTACTATATAAAGCCAATTAACAAACTGCACATTGAGCATTGGCGTAGGCAAAAGAAAGTAAGGCAGCGGAACAATTCACAGGATTCTAATGGCTAATGTTCTTTGTGAATTTCCCTAGGAAACACAAAGTTACTCGGCCTCTGTTTACCTGGATGGAGTGACATCGAATCTCAAAACATGTGTTATTTGGGGGCTGCATGCACAGATAGTCTGGATCCAGAGAGCCAGTTGTGGGCCTGCTATTTAAAGGATGGGTGATGAAGAAGAAAACCAGGTCTGACCTTTGATTGTGGGCGCTGACTAACACTTTGGGCATTTTGTTAGTCGAAGCAGAAGGTTTGCCAGGGGTTGGGGTAATGTGGGGAAATGTAATGTTTTGTTTTAGTCATAAATGCACCCTTTTTATGCTGGCTGTGTGACAAAATAAACTTAGGAACATATGAGCAGCTATTCATTTGCATCCCGGTCTTTAAAATAACACCGTGACATCATTGATAAAAAACCTCGCGCAAGTTGACAGCGGGGGCAAATTAGGAATTCGGTCATCCATCCTCCAATAAAAGGGCCGTCAGGATAAAGCAAGGGCACCGTTTTGTACGCGGCTGCACGCAAATGCCACGGCTGTGTAGCTTAAAGTGGCAGCATTGACTGATCAGTGCCTCGTGCGACCATAACGAGTGGTGGGACCTCAAAGCAAATGAGAATCATCCCCAGGGAAATGTCGTCTCAGGTAGGTCGCCCAGGTCAAAAAAATATTGAACTGCAACAACACCGTTCGTGCCATCTCAGGGCAATCCCAGAAGGTTACACCACCCACCGCCCCGCCAGAGGCAAAGACAGAGCCGAGAATAAACCGAATCGCATACAATTCATCCAGAAACACGCGTTGCACTTGTTGATTGTTCAGCCACATGACAAAGCTACGCCTTCCCATAAAGACGGACTGGTCTTAAAGTGCGAGGGTCGTTATTTTTCCGGGAGGAGTTCACCAGCCGCCTGAGAAACAGACGATTGACAGACGAGAAAACACACTGCAACAGCTGTGAGTCGAATACCACCAGAGCGTGCAGGAAAGCCAAACGACTCTGGCGCGCGCGCGCGCATACACACACACACACACACACACACACTTAATGCAGTACACACAACGTCTCACATACCAAACAGCTAGCTAACGATAGCTGTGCGCTGGGATAGGTCATTACAACCACCTTATGCGAGGAAAACACGCACACACGCACGCTCCTAGCCCCGGTGAGAGCGCGAACAACGCTCAGCTAAAGTTAGCTGGCTACCAAAACTGGCTAGCTAGCTGTCAAAGTTGCCCTGTCAGTTGTCACCGGTTGCGCGGCGGGGCTAGCGGGCTAACGCGAGAGCTGTCAACTTGGGAGAGTTACGGCCACATCGGCCGGGGTGTAGCAACACCGACCAGAGGGGAGACGCTGACTGGCTCCCGGAGAAAAAATAACGTTTTCCCCTCTTCCCACCTCACCCCCTCCCTCGACCGCCGCCGCACGCCCCGCCACGGTGGGCGGAAAAGCCGCGAGCAAAGGCCTGTTCACCAGGGCTCAATCCCCACCACAACTTCAGCCCCGCTCACTTCCCCGTTAAAGTCGTCCATTTGGTGGGCCTCAGTTTAACTTCCATGCCCGCGTAGCTCACTTACTCTGGGTGAAAGCTGCCGTGACGGTAACGCTCTTTAATCCTGACGGTAGTTTTCAGAGTGACTGCACCCTCCCCTTTCTTCCACCTCCTCTTCTTCAGCTAGCTGGGGGGCTCCCCGGGAGCGTCCCGTGCTCTTCGCGCTATCGTCCTGTGCAAAGAAGCGCCGCCGTAGTCGTCGCTTCGCCGGTGTGCGTGCGGTGCCGTGGCGTCCCTCTTCAGCTTCTCTCCGCCTTCTCCGAGCCAACATCCGGGACTCTCCCCCAGCTTGGGTTAGGTGCCCGGAACTACTTTCATAACCCGTTACGACGACGCGCATGAATGTCTGTCTCTTGCTCTCTCTCTTGCTCTCTCGCTCTCTCTCTCGCTCTCTCTCTCCTGCCGCCACAGAAACTAGCACGTGGTCAAATGCAAACGCGTGTCTATCAGAGGAACAGATGGGCACGCGATTTATACCTACTCCGCCACACTGTGCATACTTCTATCTCAGTTCAATTTAATTTCATATGTTCTGCTTTGCAATTTTATTCAATTTTATTGTATTTATATATATTTTTGTGTATTTATTGTGCATTTTCATTTTATGTATTGCAACTGCTACACACAAATTGCCCCCTGTGGATTAATAAAGTATATATCTATCTCTTATCTTATTTAGAGGTATTTATTTTTATTTAAAACATTGCCAAGTGCATTATGTTGTTACAAATAGCTTATTAAACAAAGGAGTGCAAATGGGGGTAAATTGGTAGTTTATGGCGTCATTACGGGGTAATAAATTTATATTTGTTGGTTAAAGGTTTGTAGGAGGAACGTCTGGGTTGTGAAAAACTGTCTTTGGCTGTTCCTTTTTATTCAGCCAAAAACTATTATGTTCTGTATTGTGAATGGTGTTAATATAAGTAGATGATAACTGATCCATCATTAGTCATCCAGTAAAGCAGTCATTCATTCATTCTTTTTTTCTGGCTGAAAATTGTATCATTGAAAAAAATATATCTATGGTCATTTAAAATACAAGCAGGTCAAACTCTCCATTGTACATTGTAGACTGCACTTAAAGTTACATTTCCAAGAAAGAAAACAAGGACATGACCTCAACGTCCTCAATGGGATCTGCAGTCCAGTGAGCTCACGTTGACCTTGTCTCAAATTACTTTCCATACTTCATAGCTTAGAGTTGTGAGTTATTGTGTTGTGTTTGAGTTATAGCATCATGTTTTATAGATACTAATTGTTTCATGTATTCCTATGCCTTAAAATATTGTTTTATGGCTTTACTTTAGTTCCTTTCAGAGTCAGAGGACTAAACCCTCCAGCTATAGACATTACAAAAGAAAACAATCTCCCCCCCAACAAATCCCATATAAACCTACTCAGATCTTAGATCTGTTTTCCTTGTTGTTACTTGGTTGGTTGGTGGTTTTCTTTTCCCTTTTTCATTATCCGCATTGAGTGTCTCTTGAGATGAGTTCACAAGACTCCAGGAATGGGTTCTTCAACAGGAGAACCAACTCTTGAACGGTCCGTTTCCTTGATAATGTCCCGATTATTTGTTTTTTTAATAAACGTGATATATATACGAATATTAGGAAATTCATCTGCTCAATGAGCTCGATCAAACTTGACGTTGTGGACGTCTGTTTAGCAGTGCAGCAGCACCTCCTGTGGGTTGATCAGTGGTAATGCACTAACTACATTCGTTGCCAAGTAAATTACTAATCTTTTTTTTTTTTTTTTTCATTTCCATGCCTTTCGGCTAAAAGGGCCGCTTTAGATTGAAACACAGCATCAATGTTTTTTTCTACGTGACATGTTTTAATAACGTAAAAACTGTACGTCGTAAAGGTATTCCTCCACACCAATTCTCAAAAAGCAACAAGCAGCATGGAAAAATGATGTATCCTTATTGAATCATATGAACAGTTATTCTATCTGTGTGGTCTCTATGAGGGGAAATGTGGCATTTTCTTAGGTCACATTACACAAACTATTGAGTCGGATGTGTTTAACAACATGTTGAAGATACAAATGTGACGATTAACAACCTTGTTTTCATGTATTATAATGTTGTCTTCTTTAAACAAGTTCAATGATTTTTATTTTCTCTGTATGAAGTTTTGGGGAGAATGAAAACATGCTAAAAGAAGAGAATTGAGGGAGTCCAACTTTGTAATTGATTTTTGTACCTGTATATTTTATGTACAAGGGGAGATTCAAACAGAGCGTGATTTCAAAAAGAGTATGATTGCAAAACTCACCATAAATTGGATATAGTTAATTTTTTTGTAGTGAAAACACTTTTTTATAAAACAAGTGTTGATTGAGAACAATGAAAAGATGAGTGTGTTTCTTTGACATCAGTCAAATCAGCACAGCCAAGTTACAAATCCCCAATTAGTGGAGTTTCTCCTCTGCTGTGTGGTCCACACATGATGTTACCAGTCTGACCCCTTGTATGAAAGTGAAAAACAGTAATTGATGCGAGACATTGTTTCACCCGACTCGGTTATAACACGGGTGGTGATGGTAGTAGCACCGCTCACGACCACCGGGGGCGCTGACGGGTTCTCTCTCTTTTTAATAAAGACCAAAGAAGTCCGCTCTGAAGTTCAGGAAGTTGTTGTGAAGAAGCTGACCGAGAAACCGCCGCGCGATATAAAGTAGGGCATTTCATTTCGAGGTTGTAATTATCTTTGCCGGTTGTCGCGTTGTCACGCCGCTGAACTACTGTCTGACAGCAGCTAACGTTAACGTGACATGACGTGGTCCGGAGAGCTGTTTTAACGGGGAACTCGAACCCCGTTCCTGACTGTGATTAGTGGGTGTCATATTAACCTTTATGCGTTATGGCGTTTCACAGAACGCTGCTTGTACCTCTTCAAACTCGTAAGATACTTGGTTGCATTCCAAAGATTTAGAACAAACATTCACAGGTTTAACAGGCGGGGGAGACGCTGATGCGCAAACTTTAAAACAGGCCTGACGTCCTGACTTTTAACTTCCATCGCTACACTGAACGTGTGCTGATCCTACATCCTGCTTATTATACCAGAAACCCCTTCAGACTGATAACTGAATAGTTCCCCCTTTGGCACTTGGGTGTACTGTTGCATGTAGGGCGTGTTCCAATAGCCATATTACTACAGCCTTTATTATGCCCCAATACATTGTATATCAAATGCAGTATGTGTCATTTATCAAGATGTCCTACTGAATCAGTCTGGTTCTTACAGCATGGAAGCCAGTGTGCTTCTCCGGCTCTTCTAACCAACAATCCTCTGTGCGGCAAATGTTGAGCAAGAGGGTCAAATGTTATGACACAGTATTTCCCAATGGTATGCGTACTGCATTTCAACAGTGTTTGCTTTGCGGCAGTACGTGCGAAAAGGAATAAAAGAAAAAGCGTGCCACTGGTAAAGGTGTAAATCTCCTTTCCTCACAAGGCCCTCTCTTGTCTCTTTTAGGTGATGGCCAGACCCAGGATGTCCTCCATCGATGGGAAGTTAGAAGAATTTGCCGTTCCTGCCCACGTCGAGGAGGTCAGAGAGAAGATGGGCGCCTTTGCCAGGCACCACGTGGCGGCGGGTCGCAGGGTGGTTCTCATCACGTCGGGGGGGACCAAAGTGCCTCTGGAGTCTCGCACCGTTCGTTTCCTCGATAACTTCAGCAGCGGCAGACGAGGCGCCTCCTCGGCAGAGTATTTCATGGACTCGGGCTACGCCGTCATCTTCCTGCACAGGCATCGCTCCCTTTACCCCTACACACGGATGTTCTCCAACATAAACATGCTGGATGCCCTGAAGTTCAGTGGTGGAGAAGGAGCCTCCAGTAACTCTGGTGAGGTAGTGGTTAACCAGCAGGTGGTTCCCAACATCGCCAGAGCGCTGAAGAGATACCAGGAAGTGAAGGAAGGCAAACTCCTCCTGCCCATAGAGTTCAGCACTCTGTCAGAGTATCTGCATCTCCTCAAAGCAGCAGCACAGGCCCTCAGCGCAATAGGTAAGGGTTAGGAAGCACCTACGGGTCGAGGTTGTGGCGCTTATCAAGCATATTGTTAATTACTCTGTGTTCTTCACTCAGGGTCGAAGGCCATGTTTTACTTGGCTGCAGCCGTGTCGGATTTCTATATCCCAGCATCAGAGATGCCTGAACACAAAATCCAGTCGTCCAATGGACCACTTCAAGTATGTGAGAGAATACAAGCTTTGGGAAATATACATTCAATATTATTTTACGTCTTACAAACATCACAGCTCAAGGGACTCTTAACTGTGTAACAAGAATACACTTCTGTTCTGCCTCCCCTCCAGCTCAGCATGAACATGGTCCCTAAGATACTGTCCCCGCTGGTGAAGGACTGGGCTCCCCAAGCTTTTGTCATATCGTTTAAGCTGGAGACGGATCCGACCATCCTGCTGGACAAGGCCCGACGGGCTCTGGACGCCTACAGGCACCAGGCGGTGGTGGCCAACGTGCTGGACTCTCGACGGGGTTACGTGGTGGTGGTGACCCCCGAAACTCAGGCCGAGCTCATCATCTCCGATGAGGATGTGAAGAACGACGTGGAGATAGAGGAGAGGATAGTGAGCAACCTGACATCCGCACACAACAAGTTCATAACTCAACAAGGAGGTTGAAGAGAATCATCGACACTGCATGCAAGTCCGTGAAGCAGCTGCACGTTGTTGTGTACGGTTGCATAACTTCAGAAATAATTAGAACTATTAACCAATAATGGCTCCCCTTGTCTTTTAAAAATGGACCTCTCTTAGGATCTCTGAAAAAGTACAATATACAAGTTCGAAAGTTTGTTTAATGTTTGTTCACATTGCACAATCATCTAGAACTGAAAACTAATTTTGTGGACTTAACTGGTTATGGGACATGTCTTTATTTGTGTAGTAAAAACAAGTATAAAGCATCGGCCATTTTTCAATCCTGTGCTTTTACTTAGCAGCATATTATAGTTTCTTGCATGGCTACTTAAGTTTGGTGCTCTTCTTGACACCAGCACGAATGCCAGACAGCTCTCCACTGTATCTTGTCTCCTCCCGACGGACGTCTCGCACCTGGTGAATATACACAGCCACATAAACACTAGGTTCAAAGTGAAGAGCCTACAGACACAGGCCGTTCCCAGAAGCTTTATGACGCCCTCAAACGGTGGAATAAAAAGTGTCTCCTCCATGTGTAAAGTACAAACCTGGCCCTTTCTGCGGATTTTGGCCCGTCTGAACTTCTCTCTGTGCTTGACTCTGGGATTACGATCAATTTTCTTCCTCTTAGGTGTGAGTCCCTTGTTCTTGAACATCTGTGAAATAGATTAGAGGCTCGTTAGGACGATTACATGTAAACGTATGCAATGAATTCATTATTAATACATGGAATTTGACTGAGACAAAAAACCTTTGGAAGGATGCCCTGATATACGTGTAGCTTCCCAAAAAAAATCACAAGTTTATACGCTCTTTGAGATGTTCTCCAAAAAGGTGTGACAATTGTCCACATCCAGAGACAAACTAAGCAACTGTAAAAATAAATTCTAAATCCTGGTACCATCCAGGTACGCCAATCCAGTTTAAAAACATACGCTGCACTTTGCGTCCAAAATTGGCAGTTTTTGGAAAATTGTGTTCTGTTCTTCAGTTATTGTAGTTTACAGTATCCATCATCGTGGAAGTGGTTGTAACACTTTACCTGGTACGTGATTCCTCTCTTAGCATCTGGATCCTCCTCCACATCATCATCTTCTTTCTCCTCCGTCCTGCAACACGTGGGAAAATGTATCAGACCCCCAGTTGGATTTAGTCCCAACAACTATTTTGAAGAATCAAATCACACTTACTCTTCGGCTTCAGGCGCTTTGCCCTTTCTCTTCAATTTCGACCGCGCCTCCACTTCTCTGTAGAAACGCAGAGCCGACTCCTCGTCCAGGTCGGAGTCAGAGTCCTCCGCGACCACAGGCAAAGTTTCCCCAGAATCCGGCTGAGGGCGAGCGCTCGTCACCATTTCAACCCCACATTTAAAACACTAGCGAGACATTCGGAAGCGAAGGAGAAAACACGAATCTCACCCTTTTCGTCTTCGCGCCTCTGGTCTTCTTGCCCTCTGACGGTCTGCCGGTGGTCTCATCTTCCTCACTGCTCAGCAACAAGCGAAACTGAGGGGCGAGCCGAGCGTCCACCGGACCCAGCTCATTGATGAGCTGCAGACAGGAAATCAAAAAGGCAAAAGGGAAGGCTTTATGCGCGGAGAAAACATCTCATAAACTGTAACGAACCGAACGATGCTGTCCAAAATGTAAAAAAATATTGTGCAGTTTTCTTGACAAAGTGAAGGTACGACGCTGTGTTTGCTTACGTTTCTGTAGGTGAGCAGTCTTTCAATCACCGGGTGGTTATGAGCAGGGATTCGCTTGGCCTTCAGCACTAAGTAGAAACTGATGTTTGTGCAGTAACTGCAGGAGGAAAGAAACACGAGCTGCTCAGTGAGGGACGACGGCATCACTCTGCAACGTGGCATTACGACTGCGTCCCAACTTACTTCAGATACAGTTGCTGTTTTGTCTTGAGGTAGTCGGCACCCTTTGGAAGACGAGTCAAAAGTTATTCCTAGTCACACACTGGATTGCTATGGCAACACGGGGTCATGTTTTTTTTCTTTCTCCCAACCGTCTATAACTTTAACACAGCATGTCACTTTTCAATCTCATTGATAAATCTCACACTTTCTTTTGTCTCTATCATCCTCGGGATAAGCATGTCATGTAAACCTGACAGAACTTCATTTTACTTTTATTATAAAACTGTAGATGGTGTGTCATTTAATGTCATTCTGCAGAGTAGCTGTACTTGCATCACGGAGAGCGTCCTCGTTTATAGTATAATTTCTATAGGAATGTTTAACATTCAGCTGGAATTTACTTTTACTAAATGACTCACCTTTCCTGGTGGGATCTTTCCAGCCTTGACCATCTGCATGAGAGGCTGCAGCTCATCCTTCAGTTCACTGAGCTGCATATTGAGCGCATTCAAAAACAAGCAGATCAGTTACATTTTGATCTGCGTCAACTGCATGAATATCTTTTAGCCATTGATTTAAGTGTTTTACCTTTGCCTTGAAGTCCTGAATAAGTTCAAGCAGCTCTGGTGACTCCTTTTTCAAAAGTTTCATCTTTTCCTTCTGGGACATTTGCTTCAGGTCTTTTACAATCATCCCTTCTTTTTCCGCAGTCTTGTTTTCATTATTTTCCTCCACAGCAAATTGCTTCATTCAGATACAAAAAAAACAAAAAAAACAGTTGCAACAACCAAATTAGAATTACGGCCTCTGTGATGTCTAAACTGCAGGCGTACTCGAGAGACTCATAAAGACAAGATACCTGAAAAAAGTTCAAATCATAATCCTCCTCGCTCAGATTTGCAGCCAAACGTTTCTGGACATTCTTAGCTTCTTCTTCTTCCTCTTGTTCCTCAGCTTCCAACTCGTCTGTAGATTTCCCCTCTGTGATAACACAATTTAAATTTAGCATCGGCCAAAATCCACCAAAGACAACAAATGACCAGGAATTGCTGCATTACTTACTGGTGATGATGTAGTCAGAGTCATAGAACATCCTTTTCTTGTTGCCCCACGCCATTTCATTAGGAAGAGCTGTAGAAGACCACAATGTTATGCGAGAAGATAGAATGACATTAAAGAAAACACTCGTCTAAAGTCATGTTTACCGTCTTCTTTTTTGCCCTCGAGATCACTCTCCATATCGGTCTCCTCATCCTCTTCCTCCTCGTCCTCGTCCTCTGAATCGTCCAGGGCCATCACTTCCTCCTGCAAAAATCAGCTGAGCTTGAAGTCATTCTTAAACTAATTGAGTTTCTCTGAAGGGAAATCCAAAATGAACACGCAAGTCATCACCTCGTCATCCAGTTCTTCCTGGTCACTCTCCATTTGAACCCCGCTGGCGAAAAGTTTCTGTGGCAAAGAAACGGCAGCAAAAAATGAGTTATGAGAAAAAGGAGAACGCGGCACCTGAATGTTTCACAGATCGACTTTTAAGGGGAAACTTACTGCGATCTTGTCATCGTGAAACTCATCAATTTTGTCCTTTGTGTATTGGGAGGATTTCTGAAAGGAAGAGAGGAGACTTGTTTATATCTGACTGCTGAAAGGAACCGATGGTTGAGATGTATTAAACTGCATATCATCCGATTGCGGTCACTGTAGTGGAAAATAGTGTTTTCAGGTAAACAAGGTTAATAAAATCGTTATCCCCTTTGACTGTTAACGCAGCAGTGGGCTCTGACCTTTGGGAAATCACCTCCCGTACAGCAACATAAATATGTTGTGGACTATCCACTGATAACAAAAGGAAAGATATAGTAAAAAAAAAAATCCCCATTTCAGTGCTTGTGCGCTCACATTTTGGTATCTAGAATGCCTAAGCATATGATCAGACATCTTTAAAGATCGGACAACATGTCATTGAGATTTGTCTCCGCTTTCTGACGCTAAAGAAGGTATTCAACTTTCCAACTGAGTGTTGCGTAGCTTTGCTTGTGAACTACATTGTACCCCATGTTGTAGTAAAGACATCACATTTTGACTCAGTGGCTGACAACGTCATGAACATCTGTCCATCAGGAATCATGTTGTACATGCAGCAGACATGTAACACACGTGCTGTTTTGGACCGTGTTACCTTATCGGGGACGGGCATGTTCTTGTAGGCTTCCGGGTCATCTTCGTCATATCGCTCTATCTTTTTTGTCCGTGGTATCTTTATTACTCTGCGGAACAGAAAAGAGAAAGCAGGTCTACTTAATCTCGGCTCAACAGGATTAATCTGTCTGAATAAGAGGAATTTACTTGAGCCGAACTTACCTTTTTGTTCGAACCATGGTGGAAATTAACTCAAACGCGTTTGCGTCACACAACCGGAAGAAACAATGAATCCAAACTACACGGTCAACGTCGGTGCTTATTTGTATCTGCAGGTTATGGCAGATTTAAAACAAAAAGTAACTATCCAGTTGGGTTCAGTTGAATCTTCACATCGCTCTGGTCTCGGTCACCATGTGCTTCCGTGATTTCTCCTTCTGCACATTAAATCGCGGTCCACACAGCGGCGTGAAAGACCCACAGCGCCCCCTGCCGCGACGGCCCATTGAGCTCACACTATATGTTTTACTAATTTTTCATAATTTCAAACAAATGTCAACCAAGTGATAATGATAAGGATTTTGAGGACAAAAAAAATGTTTTGACGGTTAACAAAATGACAGTCATAATTTCACTCGTTCAGTTGCTGAAGCAAATGTCTTTCTCTTTATTCATTTTCCAACAGTTGCCTGTGCCAAAATGTCTCAACATTACTGTTTAAAGTAAGAACAATCTTTGCTGTGCCACATATTAGCTCAATAGCAGGGAATAGTTCCAATTAGTCATTTAGATGTATTTTTCCTCTAGGCTCATAGAGTATAATTGTCAGTGACAGAAGATGCCGTTACAGAACGTATCGCTCATGAATTGGTTTGATCTCTCCTCATTCCTGTTCTCCATCTTTCTCTTCCAGTGAGACTCTCTTACTCCCCCACTGTCCAAAGCTGAAGCTGCGGGGCCTCTCTCTGGGGGTAAAGTTTTTGGGAGTTCTGTACAATGAAGGTTTCAAGTCATCGTTCCTCTTCTTCATCAGAGCTAGAGCTGGTGTCATAAAATCAGTGTCAAAGCCCTGCAAAGGAAACAGGAGATAAATGGCGAGAAATACATTTGAATCATCAATGAATTAAGTAAAGGATTAACTTTTATTCTTGGTGTATTTTTTTAACACGTTGTATCCACACACTTACGCTGGCCTTGAACCGCAGCGCCGGGACTCTGTCATCATCTCGATCTTGGTTGTGTGCGATCAGCTCCATCATGGAGCGGCTCAGTTCTGATACGGCGGCCCCTGACCCGTTCCCGGGCGGACCCGCAATGCTCCGCCGAGTTGGAATGTTCTTCATGATGTCACTCAGGGAGCCGATGTTCTCAGACTGCGGCATTTTTAGGATTACAGGTTTCTGTGAGGGGAGAAAGGCATCTCAGTTTATCTTAAATACTTTTCACACGTTTGACAGACACGGTAATGACTTACTCTAGAGGATGGGGTGTTCTCCACTTTGGAGCTCATTTCCTTCATGGTGATCTCTCCTTCCAAAGCGTCCTCGGCCCTCGACCGCTCTCTTCTCTTGAAATAAGAAAGTACATCTTCTGTTGACCCTGCTGTTTTATCCTCATTATGTCTTGTTGTTTTACGGTCATCTAATGTGGAGCTTTTCTCAATGAAGGGTTGCCTGGAAATCCTGTTATCTTTTGTTTGTTCCACCCTGCAGGAAAACAAATGTTTCCCTTTAGATGCGATGTATTAATAATCATTTTAGTATGTTTCATTTATATCTTTTAGGTGTTACCTTTTCATTCTTTCTTGAGATGTTGAGTTTGTTGCCCACGGGGGTGTGTTGCTATGAAAATGATCAATGTCCCTGAGAAAACAACTGCGCTTAATGTAAGCAGAAAAAGTCAAGAGCCGATACTCTTAATCAGCCTAAAAACAGAATTGGTTGTTGCAAGACTCACTTGAAAGTTGATTTATCTGGTACATTGTTTGTCCTAAGAGCTGCGTTTTCTTGTTGCCTTTCACATACAAAAACAGACGACAACAAAAAACATCTTTGAGTACAAATACAACAACTGTGCAGCAAACAGTTATTTAGAACAGTTATATAGAGCAAGTTTAAAAAAAGTTAAATCATAGTAGAAATATAACAAACACACCCTGGGTTCCATACAGCAGAGTTGCAAATGGCAATGTACATTTGAAATATTAATACTGTATGGATTGGAAAAGGATTAAAGGTGTAGCACGCGGCATTATGAGGATCTCCATTGTTTCTCAAAAGCAAACAAAGGAGACACTTGAATTTTGACCCAAGCAATGTCATCCTCTACTCAGGTAAATATTACCCCACTATCACTTTGGTATGCTCTGAAACATAAATATTGCACCCTTAAGTCAAAGCGTACCTTTTATTTCCCCCAAACTGGTTTCCATTGTGAGAGTAAACCTCCCCGGTCGCTGTGCTTTTCTCAAACAGTGGTATTTCCACGGCTATGATTTCCTCGGGCTGATTGAAGGGACTGTCCGGGAAGCCGCGGTTTCTCTGGATGACCCCCATGGCCTCCCAGTCCAGGAGGTAATCGCCAGGAGGCGATGGAGGACTGATATTCTCCGCCTCCAAATTTTGTCGTCTTTTAAACTCAAGTTCTGAGCAGTCGTTTGGCCGATGAGGCACATCTATATGAGCGATTGCAACCCTCCGTGTGTCCGGGACGGGCAGCGAGGCAGCGAAAAGGATCCGGAACTCTCGATCAAACGACTCAACAACTGGGCCGCTCAGAACCGTGATCAGCTGCCGGTGCAGGTGGGCGTCCGTCCACGTGAGGCTGCGGAGCGCAAAGACACCGTGTTACAGTCACGTGCCAAGTGTGTATGTGTGATGCGCGTGAAAGAAAAGAAAACCTGCTCACCTGTAACTGCCATGGATCACTGCCTCTAGATCCACCAGAAGGAAGTTGTCTTTCATTTCCCCGACCACCGTTTGTCCCGTCCTTGAACCGAAGGTTTTCCCTCCGAGGACACGGACCCGCATGTTCTGCCCAATCACAAAACGTATGTTGAATTGAAAAGCTGAAGCTTGGTGTATAAGTGATGAATACCTGTGTCTTACACACAAGGCGTGCATACAGGAGTCTGCAGCCATACTGGGGGCTTTGAGCTAATTGCCAACATGGTGATGAACACTTGTATTTGCTTGTTAACAATGTTTACCATCTTTTCTCAGCCTGTTGCTAAGAAACCGGCCAATGACCAGCCAACATTTCCATCCCTGTAGCCACAGCCCTGAATGTGTGCATTAGATTGTTGTGGCCTGCTAACCAGTGTCTAACATCCTATGATTAACATAGCGAGTACTTTCCCTCATGATAAAGTGCTGCAGGAATTGATAATGAAAACCTGAAATTAGTTTTCTCGTCTTTTTTAAAGTATGAAATATTTTAGTAAATACCCCTCAACGTCTTTACTTCTTGTGATTGCATTTACGCCACACGAATTACAAAAGTAATCTATTTATTTCTATTCAGTGTCACCCAGTTCATCAGTTTAAAGTGTCCTGTATAAGAAAAATATATTCAGGCGAAACATTGCAACACTGCAAAAAGAAACCCAGTCAGGAAGGAATGCTGTGCAACCAACAAGTTACGTTCCAAGGTCCTTTCCAAGTAAAGGACAATTGTGACAGACCTCCCACGGATACATACTTATGCAGGGTGCCATTTGACAAAAAAGCAGAGGGGGGGATGCTTTTTTAAAATTATTTATAGACAAGAACATTGGACTTTTAGCTTGCATAACTAGGAAAAAGAACGCAAAGGGTAGACCGGGTAGGCAGCCCTCCCTTTCCAACTGGCTTGATGCTCACTTTTACGCGCTCGGACGGTTTGGCTACGAGGAGGAAGCAGAATTAAGCGCCGAGCGGCGCACAAAGAGGGGAAACCAATCTGCGTCACGAGCGCACACGCACCCCTGGGAACACTAAAATGTTACAATGTGTTTGTGTTGCATGACCCTTTAGAAATTGACACTGAAGATCGTTAGATTTCAAGAGTTCAACTAGGCTGGCAGTTAAGTTTCATTCATCGCTATCAAGGGGGGGAAATCCTTCCCATCTCCCCGCACAAATCGCACCCTGTACTTATGTCTATGCCCAGGGCCGGCCCGAGGCATAAGCAAACTAAGCGAGCCGCGAGCAGGCCCAAGCTGCCGGCGAACCGCAAGCTGCAAACCGGCGCAACCAGGATGGATGATAGCTCAGATGTAAGGTGTCTGCTTAGAGATCTGGGTTCAATTCCTGCCTGGAATGAGATTTTTTTCTTCTCTTTTCACTTTTTGACCACGTTTCTGGCTGACCGCTGCCCCCCGACATGCAAGGGGAGGCTAAGGCCCGTTCAGTGCTGCAAGCAGCCCTAGTTTTGTATTATAACCTCACTGTATTCGTTTATAATTTTCGCTATAACATTATAGCGTGACATTTGTGCCAATAATCTTCTAGCACAGGTGACTCTGCGTGGTGGGAGTGGGGCACCCAAATCAAATTCTGCTTAGGGCCCCCAAGAGGCTCGGGCCGGCACTGTCTACGCCCTAAATTGAGACATAATCTTGTTAGAAAGAATCCAACAACAGCATAAACATACATCACCACGGTCTGTGTGTTATTCATGGCAGTGTCACGTGCACACAGCAGACGGTTGCTATGTGTCAGGTGTGTGTTTTCGTTGATCGGTGACTCACCGGATGCCTGAGCCTGTTGAGCGTGAAGTTCTCTTGAATCGACCTTTGGTTGAGGATGATGTAGACTGGGACGCCCCGTGAAGCAGCAGTGTGCAAGTCACCAATTATTACACTGTCCGTCAATCGGTCCGTCACAATGGCTATTACCTGTGTAGTACACAACGTGTTACTATTCGGACAGTGGCTACCGCAAAGAAGAAATGCTGTTGTTTTTCTCTTAATTGAAAGCAGTTGTGTGTTTACCTTGGTGTAGAAATACAACAAAAGAAGACCTATGCATGCAAACAGACGGAGCAATACTGGTGCAGACTGCTTCCTGTCTGAATACTCTACTTCTGAGGAGTTTAAACTGAAGCAACGCCTTTAGTTGTTAAAGTAAAAAGTAAAATCTTAAAAAGTAAAATCTTATATTCACCAAACAAGAAAAAACCTCTGTTGAGCCTCAGGTTCGTACTGATGTGCCTCACCTCCACCCTTATAAAGATAAACAACTTGTGTGTTGAGTTTGTCAAAAAAAACAATATTTGCATACTTTTCCAGCCTTTTGCAGGTGCTGCCTGACAATCTGTCTGACGGGGGCTTCTCCATCAGCAGGCGGGCTGCTGTGCACCGTAACGCCCCCCTTCTGCACCGAGGGGCCCGTTTCAGGCCAACCCAGGTCCAGGTCGGGGGCCGCTGTGTCCGAGTGGTAAGGGAAGTAGGTGGAGCAGACATTCTCCGCCTCCGCGCCGCCTCCCCCGCCGCTCTCCTGACTCTGCGCCTGCAGCTGGCCGAAGCGGTTGTCCTGAGCCCAGCTGGTGATCTGGCTGACCTCCTCGGAGGACAGGAAGCAGCCGCAGTGCTCCGCGCCGACGGCGCCGTAGAAGGTCCTCCGGCCCCGCATCCAGGAGCCTCTCCATCAGCTGACGCTCCTTCTCGCAGTGGAGGAACTCCGGAGAGGACTCGTCCACCGGCAGGAACACCGCGTTCTCGTCCAGGCTCTGCTCCTGGGAGTTCGACATGACCGGCGTGTGTCTCTGGGATTCCTTTTAAAACTCCCCGCTACTGCCTAGAGGCCCATTCACATCTCCCTTCTTTCTAGTCAGGGCGATTTCATTCATCCCACTTGTACAAAGTTATAATATCTCCAGGTTGGCAAGAGCTGCCCAGGACACGTGTGCGATCTTGCTGTCGATTTTGCAGACGATTGTTTTGGAGAAGAAGAGTCTGTTCGGGGTTTAAGAGTTCAGTCCTGAGTACGTTGAATGTCCTGCACCAGCCTAGTCCCCCCAAAAACACAAAAACAACGATAGATGAGCGGATGTGATCAGTGTTCTAAACAAAGATCTTTTCCGACACACAAAAAGCAACGCAACGTGAGAAGTACTCACCTCCTTGGCAGCGCGTCTCACCTCTCAGGCTGAAGTACGAGGCTTGTCGCAAGCTCCGAGGAGTGTTCCTCCCCTGCCTGTCAACTCACGACTCCTTTGTCTTCCACTCCTTCTTACCGACATTGTTCAGATTACTGAAAAAATTCTTTGCAGCTGACCGATCAACGAGCGCCTTCTGAGTCAAACGCATAATCCCACTGGGCCACGATCTCATCTCCAGTATTTAGGATAAATGGGACTCTCGATATTCTATTTCTAGGTCACACCCTTCTAAATGTCTTTGGCAAATAGTTGACATCGGTAAGAGAAAGCTTTTTACCGCACAGTTTACTTTTTGGACTGGTTCAGCCTGACGGGTAGGTGAGTTGCGTAATACGCAACACCCAATCTGGCTTCCAATATAAAGGCGTAAGTTGCATTAACAGCCGTTTCTGTTTTTTTTTTGCTCTGCAAATACTTAATAATTTTGTGAGAACAAAAAGGAACACTCAGAAGTGTGACCAGCCAGTTGGTCAACAGCTCATTGTTCTCTATTGTGGAAGTGGAGGAAAACGTTGCGAGCAAACACAATCAATGCCCAAAACGATAAGTGGTAAAAACACACATAGGGCACACCCTCTCCAGAAAAATGTGGCGTGTCGTTACACAAAACAGGTGTTAGAGATTTAACCTTTTAAATACAGGCGTGCTCTGCAGTGAAAGGTTGGTCAACGCTCAGTAAAACCCTTTTTTATTGAGTAAACAGATATAGAAATACATAAAAGATATGGTCTGTCAACATATTGACATTTTGTCAACATATTGACAGACCAAATTATACATTCATAATATTTATTTCTATCAAAAATGTATGTTTATGTTACTTTAAATATGAGTTGGACAGCCATATGTCTCTGAGACATCGATACCAGTATGATGACATAATGTCACACCAACCAGGTGAATGTGCAGGGAGTGGACATTAATTCAGAACGAATACAGATCATCAGTCATCTCAGTTTCAGTTTCTATTAACAAGAGGGTGAGAGAACAGCACTCCTATCAAGATGTTTTCAATCCGTTTTGGATTTGTCTCATTGCTTCTTGCGCAGGTGGAGATAAAGGACTCCACTGACCAGCAGGAGCGGGACACACAGCCACGCCAGGATGAAACAGTAGCCAAAACGTCCTTTTTTTAAATCTCTGGATTCACCAAAAATGTCCTTTCTGTGGAAGGTGAAGATGAGGCAAGCAGCAAAGGCTGTGAAACCTGCAAGAGCAAAACATTTATGTCAAACAACATTATATCATATACATATATTTGTGTGATTTTATCAAATAAGACTTCAAAGACCTGCGAAAGCCTGAGAGAGGCCTGTGAAGTAGAAGAGTCGCCCCTTGGACATGGTGCACAGCTGAATGAGGAACACCAGGAAGGAGACAGAGGAGAAGACCAACGAGAGGACCATGAGGGCCTGGATGGAGTGCAGCCAGTCTGAGAGGGCAGGTCAGGCAAATGAGTATTGTCTACTGACTCAACACACAAAAAACTCCATTTCACAAATTTACCATTTTCACTGGTGGCAGCACACAACCAGGTGTTTGTGGCATTATCATGGAAACAGTTGTACCACAGGTCTGTGATCTCCAACTCATCCCAAACCCACCAGGACTGCAGGAGGAAATGACACAGTGCACAAAAACCTCAGGCAAGAAGTGGCATCTTTACAAGGATCAACAGGGACATCTACTGGCAGAAGACAAAAAACACAGGGTAATCAAGGTGTCTTACCTTGTCCAGTGTGGCGATGTAGAGCATGGTCAAGGTGACCAGATGAAGCATGGTGAGGAATATGAGCAGGTAGCCCATTGCTGCTCGATGATGAGGGAGAATTTTCCTGCATGTAATTAGTTTTGGTAAAAGTTGGTGGTTCCACATTAGGACCAAACCAGAAGCAGTGGACCCTCTCCGTCTCTCTGTCCCTCATGGAAACTCTGAGCACTCATTCAACGCTACATCTGCAAGGAGGGGGGACGGGTAAGGGGTGCACGGGAGGGGGGGGTGGGGGCGGGGGGGGGGTCTGTCTCCAGAGCCAATCTGGTCTCTAAGGAATACATCGGAACAACAGCTCCCTGTGACCAAGCATGCGGTGTGAAACCCTTTCTACCACCAGGCTGACATATTTATGAATCACCATGGCAACATACTATGCAAAATGATCATTTCACTTTTGGTTCAATATAAAGCTCCTACAAACTTATTCCTTTTTCTTAACACTTTCCTCAACGATCCGCACCATAGAAGACTATTGACAAAAGGCATTTATGTCATTATGTCACTATGCAGCAACAACTCATTGACTTGATTCACTTTTTCCATTAGAGATTTTTCTGAGGACACAAACAGGGGAAGTAATATTATTAAGTAAGACTTGTTCTTTTGCAGTTTCAGTTCCCCTGGATATAAGAAAATGAAAACATGTGGTGTAATAATAGTTGGCATAATGGCATAGTGCTTAATGCACTAACTAAACTCTTTAGGGTTTTTTAATAATTAAATTAATTAAAAGTTGAGTCTGATATAAAAAAGCTGTGACTTCGGTACATTTATTTCTGTGTCTAGAAAAGGGACAGATATACCTGGGGTCACAAATCATTGCATCTATAGTTTTAAATTCATGTGGCAAATGTTGACCAATCCCTTTCCTAAATTCCCTTCCCTGAGCTATGCGGTGCATTTGGCTTTTTGATGCTTTGCACATGTTTGCCTTTCCCTGCCAGCTCTGCCCAGAGAAGGAAAACTTCTGTTACCATTAGACTGTGGACATTTCAGAGAGGCGTGGTGTTGATTACTACGTCTCCTTTATGTAACAGACGGAAAGAAAGCCAAAAACACAGAAGTCGCATGCACTGATGAAGAAAATATACACATTTTCAAACATTAAGGACTCTTTTTGTTAGCATCTGATCATATTTGGGTGTGGCCTGCGTCTCATTAGGCTAACTTAAAGTGCATGAAAAAAATCCATAATTTGTCTGTGTAAATACAAAACAGTTCTTACCCTTCAGCTTTAGTGTCTTTGAGTCGGCTCCCTTCAGCGTCTTTGATCTATTTTCCTTTTTCCAGTTGTTGTTGTTGTTGTTGTCCACCCTCCGTGCTCGCTCTGCCCTCGCACACGCTGGAGCTCCAAAACTTTGACAGAGGGCTGCAGAAGAGGAATGTTGAGTCAGATTTAGGAGGAGTTCTTAACTTCCATTTCCGCTGAAGTTTCCCTGCCCTCGCCCTGAAAAGTTGGGGTCTGCTCCAACTCAACACACAAAAAACCCATTCCTGTAGACCTACGCAAACCAAACATTTCCACAAAAGCTGTGGAACAAAGTATGATCTGCCTCTGCCTAAACCCAGCAGTCATACTCGAGCGAAGGACAATTAGACATGCAGTTAGACATTAGTTACATCATATTTTGTTAAAGCCACACTTTTGTGACAAAGCAGCAGTTGTACTTGTTCAGACCACTGTGTTTCCAGAGGGAAGCGATTGAAAGGCAGGAAGTAAGGGCTGATAAGTGCCCACTTTTGTCTGTACATGGGCAGGACAACCGAGACCACCCAAGACAGAAGATGCAGGGATTAATCTCAAGTGTAAAGGGGAGGAAATTAATCCCACCAAGACTCCACGAGCTGGTTATATTTTAATGTTGTTTGTTGTTTATATTGAGTGCATTTATAGAAAAGTTTTCAGATGCACAAACAACAATACAACATTCCCCATAAGCAAGAGTCCAACATTAAAAACGTTATTCAGGTAAATAAATGAAGCTACATATGGACCGTATTTGACGCATGTAAACGTTGCAGGATAAAGTTGCCACTGAGTGAAATTACATCACAAATGTTATTATAGGACATTATTAATGCGGCATAGATCAGTGAAAATACTTGTTTATTGTTGTAGCCATCAAGATGGTTCGCAATCAGTATAATCACTTATACGGTATGTTGGTAGTTCAATCTGTGGTAATTATATATATATATATAAATATATCTTACACTGTTATCATGCTGTGTTGTGATAGGTGGCTAAGCTGCTGTACCAGCAGGGTCTCAGAGTTGATTCGCAGCAGCCTCCCTACTTAATGCTATCTAATGTTGTTCCATAGTTTTCCCTCAAGGGGGCGCTATGTCACGGCCATAGCTCATGGAAGAGACCCGTTGGACTCCTCAAAGCCTCACAGAGCAAACATACGTTTATTCCTGTATGTCTGTTAATAGACAAAACTATTTCTGCATCCCATACTAACAAACACTAAAAGGGTCCTTAGTCAGCTATTTTGTATCACTTAAATATAAGGATCTTTGTTTGCAGGTTTTCCATTAAGAAATTTTGTTCAGCTGCGTCTTCATTAACTGCAACCTCATTTTTTAAAATTCCAGTGCCAAATAAGCTCAGCTAGCAGCCCAAGCTGGGGAGCTTCGCATGGCTGCAGATGCTCGGGATGCTGCACCGCTGATGCTTCTTGATTCTGTTCAAGGTCTCTCGTCTGTTGTAGTGCCAATCTTGATTTGCTGTACCTTCAGCCTCCTTTCCAACAGATACATCTTTGCCATCATGCATAAGTAGGAGTGCAGTTATTACGCAGACACACAAAAGACTTTCCAGCAATTACTGCAGTTGATGTTTGTGGTTTGTTGCAGTAAACAGTGGTGCTCCCCCTACCTGTCCCTCACTTGCTGTCACCTGTGGCCATTATATATAACCATTTTCACTGCCACCTATTGTCCAAAATACTAATATAAATGTATCCAAACAAAACAGATAATCATTCCAATACTATATATAAATGGCTCCTACATCATCTGTTTTTACATGCATTCATCAGTTCTGTTTTCCTGTATTCATCAGTTGTATTCCTTGTAGGGAAATCACAGGCTTCTTCTATCTCTCTTTAGATTGAGGCCAGGAAAGCAGTGTCGAGGGGCGATCCGCCGTTTGACGGATGAGCTTGAGTCTGCTCATTTGACTGAAAGAGTGGCTCCTCTAGTACGGCTGACTCTGTTGAAACCAGTGTTGGGACTAACGTTACATAGTAACGCGTTACTGTAATTCGACTACTTTTAGCGGTAACAAGCCTGTAACGAAGTATTTTCTTAAATCCGGTAACGCAGTTACAATTACTAAAATGTAAATGAGTGTGTTACTCGCGTTACTCTCGAACTGAGCATGAAAAGCCTCCCAGTCCGACTTCACCACATATTCCGGCGTCTTTATGCCCACCGGCACTAGCTGTGCATGGGCGCCGCCGTCTTTGTTTACGTTATGTTCATACACGTTCCCTGCCGGGCGGCAGTTTTCCGCCCGAGAACGTGTATGAACTAAGGTTTCTTCTGACACCAGTTGTAACGTTCTGTGCCAATAAAGAGCCAAAAACGACACACATTAGGCCAGAAAGGGGTGGTACCCCAACCCTGGCCCAAGTAATAGAGTAATCAGAACCAGTTACACATTTAGGAACTTAAGACACGCTACAGTTTTTTCAAGGTGGAGATATAACCACTATTTCAAATTCATTGCGGTCAAAGGCAAGAACGTGCAAGTGATGTGACATTATATCCAGTTGTAAGCAACTCTAATTTTTTAACAGTAACGCAAATAGTTACTTTCCCTGGTAACGAGTTACTTTTATTGTAGAGTAATTCAGTTACTAACTCATTTACTTTTTTGAACAGGTAGTGAGTAACTATAACTAACTATACTAACTAACTATAACAACACTGGTTGAAACGCTGACGAAGGAATTATTTGAAAATGAAGTCCATTGAGACAGAGAAATAAAATTTTCTCAAGAAAATTGAGAAAATAAATTTTCTCAAGAGTCTTACAAATGTGTGTAACTGGTACAGATACGGGTAAAATGAGCCATATGCAGGTTTCATTTTGAGAGAAACGCCAGGTGAATTGGAATGTGCAGTTTCTGCATCTGACCATAGGGTGGCACATTGCCATGGAAACGCATTTAAGTGGGTGCCTGCTTATGAGCTCAGCGGTGGATGGGAAGCAGACAGCTTTTGACGACCGTGTCGTAGTCAGTCAACGTGTCGGGTCAACGAGGAGGCGTCTTGTTGTGTGGTGCCCGTAACCATAAAATGTAATGTAAGCACGAATTAAAAAAAGAATAATACATACACAGAGACACTGGACATTGAATCTTGTTCATGGCAGAACACACGTCCAAACCAGCTTCCCCCTCTATAGTGGCTTAACACACACATTGGAAATGTGTTGCCGCAGGTGAGCAGTTTCAGGTTACCCCCTGACAAAGGCTTGTATGCCGAAACGCGTTGGATTCATGTTGACCAAGCCATAAATAAAAGCTTTGTATTTTGAGAGTGCCTTGGATTTTTCTTTTTGGTTTGTAGGGCCAGAGAGTGTTTTTATTATTTCCACTTCTTTAATATCCCTCCCACAGCCTTGCTCACTCACACATTTCTCCCCGGGTTCTTTCTTTGCAGAGGGAGGTGGAGCGGTTGGAGTCAAGAGCTGCATCAGCAGACTGAACAGGCAGGTTTCTCCATTATTTGCATGTATTTTGATGGAAAGTCAACACACACAGACATGTTGGTGTCTCAGGTCTCGCGAATCACCCCTCTGTGTCCTTATTACGAAAGTCCTTCAAAATGACCGACCTGAGAGATTCTCCCTGTTTGTGTTTAAAACATACTTTTTTATTTAATTAAGTCTGAAGCAGCAGCGGCAGCACACAGCAACGCGTCCTGGGCTGATCTGCGAGAGGATCTCACTGCTATGATAATAATTTTAAGAGTTCACAGCGTATCTTATTATTATTTTGAAGAACTTGACCTAAATGGCCTTTCTTTTGTATTACATTCAGGTACATTACCTCAAGCAGCAGCTGAATACTTCCTGTTAACAGCCAGATAATCCTGATTATGAAATAACAGTGAAGATTCCGTTGGCCACCAAAGATGAGTGTGAGACACCCCAGAGGGAGATCTGTGAAACCCTTAAATGCCTGGACAAAGAGCGGCGGTAACAGAACAGTGGTCAACACAACAGAAAACCAAACAAAGGAAGCCCAATTTCAAGCTTGATGCGCCTGCAATTTTTATATTTATCCAACATGTGATGCGGGGGACCTTAAAACACTGTGTCAACATATGACAATGTCTCAATTGTCTTCAAAGTACCATATGATAAAAAAATGGCATGTGTTACTTTCTTCCATCTGACAGCAAATGCCACGAAATTAAAAGATAAAGAATCTCCAGTGGCAGCTGTCCTGGTGCTGCCGTTCATTATCAAAGGCTTCATCATGCCCCACACCACTAATTTTTTTTTTTTTGCGGTTTCAATTTAATGAGGATTGATAAAGGATTTCAACTTCATCTTTTTCCTTCCGTTTACAGTGTGTAAAGGGCCAATTTTATGGAAAAATCACTTTTTCTTGGAATTGGGGTGTTATTGTGTGTCTCTGGTGCTTCCACACGCATACAAACTTGGAAGAAAATCCATCCATGCTGTTTTGAGTGAGATAGAGGTTTCTGAATTGATCTCGTCTTCAGCCTCTGAACGAGCTGTTCAAAATTGCCTAGGTACAAACCCAGATATTTGAATAATCCCACCCCGTTTAATAATCCCGTTTTCCAATCACAGCCTGCCGGCGCGAGTTTATGCGGAAGTCTGCCAACCGCTCCGCCCCCCCCCCCCCTCTCCCTCTTTTTTCAGAAACATGTTTTTTGGAACTCAAAGACCCATTTTAACTTGTTGAAAAGTAATCAAAATATGGGCCCTTTAATATAGTGATTGAGTAACCACAGTAACAAGCAATGTAACATGTTGAACACTGCTAGTGCATCTTAGTCCTTAGAAAATGAATAATCATAGTGTAATGTCGGTGTTCACTTGCACTATGCACTTTTAGAAATATGTGATTTAAACTGCTTTTTTCTTTTAGGAAAAAGAGATTCCCACAAGTATTACTGTGGAAAATGAGAAACTACTTTCTGAAAATAAGGCTACTACAACAGCTAAATGAGGAGGAGCACAACGAGAAAGACAGTAGTTGAAGAGCCTCTTTGTCCAAATGCAGGTTGAAAACTCAACACAACAGACTTATACCACACAATATGTTCACAGATCAACGGTGGGTTTATTGACAAAGAACAGAGGTTTGTATTTATCTCAAGGGTGGATTTTCTGGAGATCAAAAATACTCCACATGTCCAATCAGCAAGCCGGCCTGAAACCCAACCTGCAAAAGATGCAACCATTGCACTTTGCTGATGTGGCGGCACGCACTCGTGGCGTATGGGTGGGGGGCAATTTACAGGATTTAAGTAGTCGCCAGACAACGCCACCCTGGGAATTTCACCCAGGGAGTATACTTAACCCCGTCGACCCGACACTGACAAGGGAGGGGCAAGGCACTCAGGTCCGTGACATAATAAAGCAAAAACGTAGAATACCAATTTAAATTTTATTCGACAATTCACTACTAAAAACCAATGTAAAAAAGGACCTCACTCAAACAGTCAACACAGGGGGGGGCCCTGAGGCTGAGACTGGCGATGGGTAGTCCAACTAAACGGGGGGGAGGCTGCAAATACGTAAAACAATAAAACAAAATCAAACCACCAAAACAAAAGAAGCGCACCACCACCTCGGACATCCATCCAAAACAAAAGAAAGACACTTAAAAAAAGAGGCACTTAATACAACAATATCACCAAAGGAAAAACAGAAAGAAAGAAACAAAATAATTATACAACGAATAAATCCGACCTGACTCTCGTGCAATTTATCGGTTTTGGTCCGGTGCAAAGGTCCGCTGTTGGTATGCACGCAGAGCCGTACGGAGAAGCCCACAACAGGGTAAAGGACGCACAGCATCAGATTCTAAAGGCGCGGTTACCTCTCCTGGAGGAACTTTGATCCCTATATGACTTTGTCTTTGTGGAGTTTATAACCTCAATTTACCCGATTTGTTATCAGTGCTGATAAATAATTTGTAAGAATGGTTAACGGTTTTAAATGGATTAGTAACTTTGGAATGTTTTTAAGGTCTCGCTCTTTTATTGATTTTATTAAATAATATTTAACCATGTACACAAATCCTTTTATATCCCTGTATGATTTCTTAAATAAAACATTTCAGAAGGAGAAAACGGCTCTTCACGCAATATTACTACCGCTACATCCCAAGTCTGTGTCACTCTAGCTTCATCCCGTCTCTGCGTTCCCTAGTCTACTCACGGCAGCGTTTGCATAAGTTTACATATGCGGAGGCCTGCGGTTGGTGGAAAGAAGCTTATATGAGGCATTTTTTTTCCCTTTACATCCAAAACGCATTAACGTGTGCGAAGTTTCTCATAATATTTTGGTGCCCACAGCACCCGGGTGACTTTTATGTCACTCCTGTAGCCGATGCTGGTGTCCCAGCAGTACTCCGGAGAGAGGACCCTGCTGGGCTTGTGGAGCCACATGTACTTGTTGAGGTGGCTCTCGTCGTGCCACAGGGCCTCCACGTTGTTCCGTTTGTCCTCCTCGATGCCCCGGTAGCAGGCGTCGGTCAGCGCTTTCACGCTCTTCCACGAGCCTCCAAAGATGGCGGCGTGGTAGTAGAAGTCGCCGGTTTCCATGTACGCCTGGGACTCTTGGTTGCGGTCGTAGGTGAACAGCCTGGCTGAAAGGTGGTAGTAGTGGGCATGGAGCAGAGCCACAGAATCCCCCAGGGCCTCAGAGCCAAACCTGCCGGTGAACACCTGATCCACGTCGAAGCAAAAGACGTGCGTGCAGTGGTGGCGGATGTCCGACTCGATGACATCCGATATGGTCTTCATTCGCATCATGGAGATGTCCTGCCACCTGGAGCCGCGCTCCACTTTGATGACTTTAAGGGTTCGCTGAGAAGCGAGCTTGACGTCCGGCACCTTCTCTGGCACGTCGGTAAATACGTAATATGTCACAGGCAAACCCGACATGAAGTGCTGCTCTGAGGAGTTGAGGAAGGTCCCGAGGTAGGCATCCAGGTACCTGAGGGGGGAGGGGACAATGTCGTGTTCACAATCTTTCATGTAGATACCAGGATTAAGTTCCCACGATTTAGTTACCACGATTAACCCAACAGCGGCTGGCCGACAAGAGTTTGTTTAAAGAAAACAAACCTGCCCACAGCGAACACAGTCAGAGCCACGGACGATCCTTCCTTCTTGTGCTTCTGATCGTAGAGTTCAGGGTCAAACATTCCTTCCCAAATGACAGGAGCCTTCCAAGACGTGCATGTCTGCACGTCAGGTCTGGACCTGCACGACGGGATAAAACGTTTGTTCCTCGTTCTTTGTTCCTTCTTTTACACACATTTTTTTGGCTGAATGCCTTATGTTCAAGGTCTTCTGGCCCGCAGCTCAGACCTGCAGTCTCACTCGCTATACAAAACAAACAAAACAGGCACAGCAACTCTTAAACCAGAGCACTGAAAACATGACCAACAAGAAAGTTTGCTTTCTGACTGCGGTTTCGTAGAACACAAAGAACACACAAAAAAAAAAAAAACTCAGCTGCATTTCAATAACTTTGGCTACAGACTCTTTTCAAATTGCTTTTAATCGAAGATTTCATTACAATTGAGATAATTCACATCTTTAATGACATAGATTATGCCAGTTTACCGTTTATGAGTTCTGTGATAATATAATTTATTTTGCTATTCTTCAGTAATTCCACTAAAAGCTTTCACTTTAACACTTTGTAGACTTCAATCTACAAAAGACATAAACCCAGAGGGGACAAGTCCAGAACCCATAACATTCACTGTACTTTAGAATAGCAATAATGAACTGTTCAATAGAAACCAAGAATGCTTGTCGCGTTTCCAATCTACTAATCATCAGTTTTCCTTCCTGCACCATGCCTCATAACTAACAGGGCAGACCAAATGTTACTTCTTAACGGTCTTACCCAAGGTCCAAGCTGGCGTCCACAATGTTGTCAAGAACCAGCATCTCTGCACTTTCCAACGTGCATTTATCCATGGGTATGAGACCTATCAGAAATCTGACACAAAAAGGATTTTGTTCCCTTGGAATTAATGCATAATCATTCATCTAATAGTGTGGGGTTTTAATATATACTTACATGAAGGATGGACATATGAAGTAGAAAACACTGAGTGTCATAGGAATACAGAGCACATATTTTAAAAAAACCATTTTCTGAAGATGTCTACAGAAAGAAAAGAAGAACACAAAGCCAAATCAATTAAAAATGTTAAATATACTCCATTATAATGTTGACTTAAAAAAAAAAAGAAGGTAAATACCGCATGGTTGAAAAATCAGTGGCTGCTCAGCAGACCCTGAACGAAAACGCAAAAGAATCAGAAGGCATCAGTAAAACCACGGTAAGAGAAACGAGGGTTCCAGAATGGCCTAATCTGCCCCCCCCCACTAGGACTGCTTATCCTCTGACATCTCTGCCAGGTGGTAATAGGCCATCACTGGCTTGATGCTCACGGACGGTAGTGCTCCGTGTCACAAGGACACGCGCACCGCCACAGCCCGGACACACAAACGCGCGCAACCACACGCACGCACCCAAGAAGCCGCATTTACAGAAAAAAAAGAAATAAAACTTTTCCCCGAGACAACGACACGCTCTGCAAACACACACAATATTCCGAGTAAGAAGCGGAAGCCGCTGGCAGCGGTAAATACTTTCTGGAATACTTTCTGTAAACGCAGAAAGTATTCAAGTCAAGTCAAATTTATCTGTATAGCACATTTCATATGATTAGACTCAATGTGCTTAAAAACAAAACAGGCAATGCAACAAGAAATGCATACACAATACATAATAAAAAGATACAAAATAATGCTGTCAGTATAAAAAGAAAATATAAAAACAACTGACCAGAACTAAAAGCTTGTGAAACAGGACCATATTGACCATAAGCTAGTTTAGAGTTGATTTTTGTTGCATGATCTAAGGGATGTCACCAGAGTGTATTTAGTCAGCATGTCAACAACATAAGGGGGAGCAAGGTCGTTCAAAGCTTTAAAAACAAGAAGTAGTATTTTAAAATCAATTCTCTGTTTTACTGGAAGCCAGTGAAGTGAGGCTAAGACAGGAGTGATGTGCTCAAACCTTTTGGTCTTTGTTAAGACTGCAGCATTTTGAATAAAAATTATTTAACACTTTCTTTGTTTTTCAGCAAAAGGTGGATTGCAGTAATCAATTCTACTGGTAACAAAAGCATAAACAAGCTTTTCAGAGTCTGACTGTGACATAAAGCGTCTAACTTTAGAAATATTTCTGAGATGATAGAAAGCAGTTTTGGAGTTATTCCTTTGTTGTTGGTTGGTTCGTTGGTTGGTTCGTTGGTTGGGGGGGGAACCACCAAACATGTGTGCTTAGGGCACCCAAATGGCTAGCGCCGGCCCTGCTGCCACCACAGTGTGGATTCAAAGATTATACTTTGATGCATATTGGATTTAGAATTTTGAGTGTATTCAAACAATAAGAACACATACATATCGATCAATCTCTCTCATATTTATATAAAAACGTCGAAGGACAGTGCAGTCCTTCTTAGGCGGGCAGATTTGAACCAATGAGCAACATAGTTTTGATTTAAAACCCTTTTTCTTCTTCGTATAAATGTAAAGTGAAAACAGCGTGGTGTTGATCAGCACAATAACCAATTGACGGTTCCTTATTGGCATGCTAAAGCAGTACAGGTTCTACCGTCGACCATCCACCTCTTTTGTGGGATATTTTAAATACCCAATGATTCATCTATCTATATGTAATCCTGGATGTGTCTCATAAATCCAATAATGGCATAGTAATTAGGTTTATCAAGTAACGAGAAATTTTAAGTGTCGCCTTTTCCGGAACAGTACAACCCAACGACGCTCCGACTTTCTCAAACCGTCTTCGCAGTTTTGACATAGATATAAAAATGTAGTTAAAAAGCGAGAAAATGCGAGTAATCATACATATCATATCATAACATATATCCACCGAACAAATTAGACACGCAAAACGTCACGTTTCAACTGGAAAAGTTCTGATAACTCACCTGCATCCAATGGCGTGTCTCCTTGACGTCGCCCAGCAGGACTGCGGTCAGCTCAGCCGAGAGCGTACGGCTGCGTACCCGTCTCAGCTCAGCCGACACTCGGATTTCCGTGGTCGACTGAATTGAATTTTTGTGCACGTGTATGCTGATACTTACGGTATTGAACAAGTAACATGAATAAAAGCTATTTAATCAAATATTCTGGACAATAACTGGAGTAGGTGTGCTCGGCACCAGCCCGACTACTCTTGTACAATAAAAGAAACATTTTTACTGTACAAATTTAGAGATTTCTCCAAAGTAAAAGCCCCATATATACAAGCGCAAAAAGATCATTTCTCCATGTTTGGACTGCTATAAAAACAATAATTCCAAGCAAAGACCAATGCAAGGGTGTTAAGGGTCTCTCTGGCTTCTAGCATGATGAATATGAAGCATTTCTACTGTACAGATTTGGAGATTTCTCCAAAGTAAAAGCCCCATATATGAAAATGCCAAAAGATAATTTCTCCATGTTTGGACTGCAATAAAAACAGATTTACCAATAGTTCCAGGCAAAGACCAATGCAAGGGTGTTAAGGGCCTCTCTGCCTCATATATTTTAAATTAAAAAAGGGAAACTAAATATATATAGTCTCGTATTTTACATATACAGACATTAAAACATCATTTAAAATGAAGGGGCCTGTACGACATTGAAATCAGCAGTAAACAGTTTAGTCACGCACTTTATGAATACACTTTATTATCTACTCGGGCAATTTAATTTGACAATAGTTTGCTGCTTTATTGATGATCTGGAATATACCCAGTTTACTGTTCACACAGCTGATGGAGATCTGAAACCTTTCAAGAATTCACAACCAAACACCAAATGTGGGAAAGGAGGGATTTTATCGGTAACAATACTTTTTTGAATGTTAAATGTTTAATGTTAATGTTGTAATTAAAAAAAGTAACAAATAACAAACACTGTGAATGTACTGGAATGTCATATACAGACCTAAAGTAGCATTATAAGTGAAAATACTCAAAATTAGTATAAATATCTGTATTAGTATAAATTGTACTGACGCACCGTTCTTAAGTAGATGTGCCGAGATATATTCTTATATTCAAGCTAGCTTTGAGCTCTTTGCTCCACTAACTCCTTAGAAAAAGGCGTCTGAAAGTGCTCAACGCTCCTCTGCGTTCAACTAAATAACAAGTTATGTTTTATTTCAAAAGGCCTATCTCTTTTTTGTGTAATTCTTCCCAAGCATCTTTTATTCTGTGATGGCTCATAAAAACAGGTCTGATGAGCCATTTTCTTCATAAGCATCAACAAGGCACGCTGAAAGAGCATCGTTTATCTTCTCGTATTGTTTGAACTTATTCTGCAATAGAATCACTTTCCAATCAAACACAAAGCGTTTTTCACCATTACTGGTAACTATAGTTATTTATTATAAAAAACAGGTTGACAGTCAATATAGTTTATTTACAGTATATATCATGCTATGAAATATAGGCAAATGTAAATTATAAAACAACATTGAGGAGGGTTGTAACAAATTAAGGCTTAAACGGATTGAAAAATATCCACTTTCCTTAATAAAACAATGGCAAAATGAGTATTTAAAGAAAGGTGAAGCTTCAGTTGCTGTGTAAGTAACACCTGTCTGTGCAACATTTCAGTCTTTCCAGTGCATTTATTTATTTGCCCACTCAAAGTGGACCATAAAAAAGCACTGCTTGCATGATTCATTTTTATATTAACACACTGATAATCAATATTGGGACGAATCTGACATGAATACATGCATATAAATCATCGTATTTTTGGGGGGTTTTGACTTTTACAAAAACACATTTTCAATTTACTCCAAGCAGAACCTCTCACATTCATCTCATCAATTGAAGTTTCAATTCAGTTTTTTTGCTTGGTTTGTGTGATTATTTCGTACCTTTATTATTAACATTTTGTTTGCAGTTCTTGAATGTAAGGAGACCTACGGCCCCGTTTCAGTTTGAACAGAAGAAACTGGGGTATGAAACTGGGCTTTTTTTTATAACATTGCAAAACAAATGTATGCATCTGTTCTTCTTATTATCAGTTGCCTGTCATGGTTGCGTTGGCGCTAGGATAAAAAATAATGAAAATGTTATGGCCGTGTGATTGGTGAAAGATTGCAAACACTGACATAACAAAGGGCGAGATATACATGAATATGCATTATATAAGAATTCTCCTTCATGCTCACTTGGCCGCGCGGCTACCGGAAGACTCTTTGATGCAAATGCATTTTTCTTTGCAAATACTTGGGGGAAGAAAGTAATGGAACATGTAGAAAAAGACAATGGAATCTTGTCATCACACAAAAAGCTTAAAAACATTTTCTACGTACTGTAGCTGCCTGGAGCAATAAACCCCCTCCCCCCCCCCACCTGTGTTGTCACATAGAAAAAGACATTTTTAGGCCTGTCATTTCCTGGCCTGAAAGTGCTGTGAAGTCATCTTTGGATGTCCCCGGTAATACTATCTGGTCAGCAACAAAGGAAAGGGAGGAAACGCTCGTTAAAAGAGCACCTCTTCACAAGAAACGTGTACAATCTGGCACATCTTTGGAAGTCTATGAGAGGAGCGCAGATTTCACGGGGAACGTCTCTGATGGGAGGGCGAGAGACGGGCGAGGAGGGTTCAGATGAGGGAGATGCGTATAGGCATGGCTGGAGACTCTGTCCTGTGCTGGGGGGAGTGATGGGACACCACGTGCTCCATCATTGTGTGTTTGGACATGTGTTTTACAAGGTACGTCTCCTGAGGGAAAAAAAAACAAAACAAAAAGACAAACACTTTGTTGACATCGCCGATGCTGTCAGCTCAGATTTAGACATGTCACCTTTTTTTTAAAAACTCACCGAGGTGTAGGCGCGGCCGCACATGCTGCAGCAGTAGGCCTTGGCGTTTTTGATGGCGTGTGCGGACAAGTGGATCTGCAGCGAGGCGGAGTCTGAATAGGCACGGTAACAGTTGGAACATTTGAAGGGCTTGTCTTTGTTGTGCTGCCTCTGGTGAGACTTCAGCAAGGGAGAAACGACACTCAGTCAATCCCAGCTGGCCTCAGTTTAAATTATGGAGGGTGGAGATGGCTAAAACAGGGCTCAGCGATGTTTACCTGGAGATTAGACAGCTGGGTAAAAGCCTTTTCACATCCTGGGTGGAGGCATTTGTACGGCCGATCCCCCGTGTGGATTCTGAAGGGTGAGATGGTGCAAATATTGCATTAAGCTGTGTTCAAACACGCCGGGCCGACAGGCTCTTCTGTGCCTGAGACGATACTCAATTGTATCTGTCGATCAAGCCAGAGGAAACCAAACAGCTCGTTATACTTCAAGAATGTCTTGGAGACATCAATACTTGGATGACCTGCAACTTCCTGATGCTAAACTCAGAAAAAACAGAAGTTATCTTGATAGGCCCAGAGCGCCTTCGAAGTCAGCTGTCAGCTGACGTGATACAGTTTCTATGGATGGAACTTCTCTGGTATCCAGCAGCACCGTCAAGAACCATGGAGTTCTCTTCGACCAGGATACGTCCTTCAACTCTCATATAAAGAAGACTTCAAGGACTGCCTGTTTTTTTTATCTACGTAATATATCGAAAATTAGGAATTTCCTGTCTCAAGGTGATTAGATTAAAAATTAGTTCATGCATTTGTTTTCTCCAGACTGGACTACTGTAATTCTTTGTTTGCGGGTGTTCTTGCAAATCTCTTAAACCTCTTCTGTTGCTTCAGAATGCTGCAGAACGTGTATTAACAAGAACTAATAAAAGAGACCATATCACGCCTGTATTATCTGCTTTGCACTGGCTCCCTGTTAAATCAAGAATAGAATTTATGGTTCTTCTCCTCACCTACAAGGCGCTTGCTGGTGAGGCACCTTCTTATCTTAAAGAGCTTGTACTGCCCTGCAAGGCAGCTGCGTTCTATAGATGCTGGGTTACTTGTTGTTCCTAGAGTTATTAAAAGTAGGATGGGAGGCAGAGCCTTCATTTATCAAGCTCCTCTTTTGTGGAACCAGCTTCCACTTTCAGTCCGGGGGGCGGATTCAGTCAGCTCCTTTAAGATAAAGCTTAAAACTTTCCTCTTTGATTCCGCTTATATTTAGGGCTGGCTTAGGTTTGCCTGGACCAGCTCTTTGTTACGCTGCTATAGGCTTAAACTGCCGGGGGACTTTTTTAGGACGCCTCTCTCTCACTCTCTCCTTCTACTAAAATCCACGTTGCATTAATGCACATGACTTATTCAGCTCCTTCCCGGGAGTTCTTTGTGCTTTCTCGCCGAGCAGGTCTCTGCAGATCGTAGTTCCGTCAGGACCCTGGTCCTGACTCTGGCCGTGGCCCTGCTGGCACCTGCTGCTGCCGCCATCATCACCATCATCATCATTTTAAATATGATTCATATTACTATTACCCTTTCCTAAAATCTTTGCTTTCCCTCCCCACAGTCTTCTGTGGATGGTGGTTCGATCTTGTGGTGGTGGCCCCTGCAGTGGTCCTGTCGTACACCTGGCCGGCTACTTGGAATTCTTTGAATCATTTCTGTTATAGAAATTGAACGTATTCTACATCTGTATGAGTCATTCTGTACACATGACATCCATTGCAGTCTGTCCATCCCGGGAGAGGGATCCCTCCTCTGACGTTCTCCCTAAGGTTTCTTCCCTTTTTTCCCTGGAAGGGTTTTTTCATTTTTTGGGGAGTTTTTCCTGTGCCGATGTGAGGGTCTTGGGACAGAGGATGTTGTATGTGTACAGACTGTAAAGCCCTCTGAGGCAAATTTGTAATTTGCGATTTTGGGCTATACAAAATAAAATAGAGAGTAAACAGGTTGCATTGTGACAGTGACAAGGACACATCTACAGCTGTGCTACACTGCGTACTAGTCCCTCACTGACAACACTAGACAGAGAAACTTGTAACAAGAGCTCCTACTTCAAGTTATTAAACCATTAGATCAACAAAATAACAAATCAGCCGATGGAGTTCAAGATGACATTATATGAGGCAATCATTTCTGAGATCTCCATCTTCTTTTCCTTTTCCTTCAAAGAGTAAGTTTGCAATTTCTGTCTTGTTACACACATTTACTTTGTGGTAAAATGGCAGACCGCCGCCTATCAGAGCGAGCAATACGAGCCTCTTGCAACACACAAGGTTTAATGTGATGCAAGAGGTTAATTTACCTCCAATCACATTCCAACAGATCTTACTATTTTTCAGCTGATTAGGAAACACGACATCGTAGCTGCTGCTGCTGCTAAGAAGATACCAAATGTCATTAAAGAGGGATTCCCCCCATCCCCGCTCACGTTGGCAACACCAAGACAAAACGAGGGTCACGGACACGCTGAGATGAGATCGGACCTGGTGTGTTGCTGCAGGTGGGAGAGCTGGCGAAAGCATTTCTCGCAGTAGGAGCAGCGGTAGGGCTTGATGCCCAGGTGTATGCGCAGGTGCTGGGCCAGGTACGACGCGTTGGCGAAGGACTTGGTGCAGTGGGGACACTTGTGCGCCTTGGCCTCTGTGTGCGTTTTGGAGTGGATCTGCATGTCCGACTTGGAGAAGAACGTCAGCGGGCAAATTTTACACCTGCATCGGGAACACGGGACAGGGGACACGCGTAAAGGACACACAAAGGGACTAGCAGATTTCTTGCATCCTTAAATGTACTTACATCTATAGTTCGTAATTTACACGCAGCTAAATATTGTGTATACAAATTAAACCATCAGCTCATAATAACATACTACATAATATTGTAATTTAATGTGTTTCACACGTGTGTGTGTGTGTACTTTTACATGGGGAAAGTAAAAAAATCACAATCACACATCACTTGTTAATGTCTTATGGGCAAATCTGTCGCTTATTTACATTGACAGCAGACACTTAGCAGCATAATCTTTCACTGTTATGTTTTGGGTTCTTCGAGCTGCACAGGGGAATATCCAGCGGCTAAACGAGTCACGTTGTTTAGCTGATAACTGAGTCTGTCTGCTGATTGGTGTTGAGTGGATTGTGTACCATATCCTGTGTACTAGGAAGTGGTTTTTGTTGTTGTAAACAGCAGCCCGCTGTGACAGAAATGTAAATAGTGAACCAAACGGTAAAGGAAAACTTAAACAAGCGTCACATATAAACTGCATTCTGTTGCCTCGGTAACAGTACTCTGTTCAAAGACAATAAAGTTGAATCTAAGCAAACTAATTGCAAGGAGCACTGAAATCAAAACATCTACTTTTGTCCAAGTAAAGAATGTTTTTCTTTCTTCTCCAAAGGCTCTGATTTAAAAACATCGACCCTCAGTTGATGCTTAGTTGCATGTAAAGGATTCAAGCGTAAGAGATGGTCATAATCATACTGACGCCTCTGAGTTTTGAGCCCTTCGGTTGGCATGATGAGGTGCCTTCGCTAATTAGATACATTTTCCTCACACTATTTTATTTGGTTTATTAATGTGTCCCCTGTTCTTTTACCCTACTTGTTCTATTTTACCCATTTTGGGGCTGCTTTTATGTTTCGGAGAGCCGAGACAAATCTCCAATCTTAAGTATTGTATAGTATCATGTAATCGATTCTAGTATTATTTCTTCCTTTCTTAAGGAGACTGGTAATGATCTGAAAAACCACCGCGGGCCATGCGTCCGATCTCCGCATGTGCATCCAGAAGAAGTCCCCTCTTGCCTGTAGGTTTTTGGCGGCTTTGCGGTGACGGTGACGCAGGACTGGTCGTTGCCCGAGGCCAGGATGGGGTACGGCACCACCAGGAGAGACGACCCGCCTTCCGCTTTGATCCTCTTACGCCCCCGTTCCTCCTTCGGAGGGGGGCCGAGAAGCCCCACGAGACCCCCGTTGTTCTTCCCGAGCTCCATGCCGTGGCCGCAGGCAAGGCCGGAGATGAGGTGTTGGGCGGGGGCTCCGCCCAGCCGGCCGTGGTTGCTCAGGGAAGGCGTGGTGGGGGTGACGATCTCTGAAGTGTTGAGGTTGCCCGTTCGAGAAGCGAGCGCCACACCTGTTGTTTGCATAAAGGAAGGGAGAGACGGTCATGCAGAGTTGTGCAGCACAGTGAAACCGCTGGTTGCTCAGTGACAAATTGAAAACAAAGATTTACAGAGAGTAGCGGTGTGATTTCTAAATGTTCTCTCGGGAGCAAAGGGCAAAGGAAACATTCAACAAGAGAGTGGGAGAGCCAACTGCTACCTGAAACGTGGTTTGCCCTTGAGGGATGGTCTATAAGTTGACGCAGGTGCCAGTCTTCCCATAAACCTCTGGCTTTTATGGCGGCCTTGTCGTCCAGATTCAAGTTTACGTCCCCCAGAATACGACCTGGTAAAGAATATGCAGGAAAGTTCCCGTTTATGAAGCACAGACCTTGTTAAAGTCTGAAGTTACAAACACTGCCTCAAGTCAGTACATTCACTGTACAACAGAAACATCGAGGAAGCATGATAACAACCAGAAGATTTTGCAATTGTGGTCAGAATTTTCTGTTGATTTATTTTTGTGGATGTGCAATATTAATAATAATAAGTAGCATAGATTTTGGGCTATCTAGAATGATTAATTATTGACTATATACAATCCTCCGGATTGGAGAATTGTGTTGAATCAAAAGGGTAATATAGAACAAGTAGGATAAAAGAACATTTATAAACATGCTTCTCCTCCAAAACATATTTTTACTTAGAAGCTTGAGCTGAACTTTTTCACACTAATCTGAATGTAGGTGACAAACTATAAAGGACGATGTGGTCCTTTATGCATGAAAACATCTGGGCTACGTGGTTCTCACGCAGCAGTGCCGGTGAGGACGGTGGGACGGTGGCGAGCAGTGTTGGAAGTAACGGCGTTTAAGTATGACGGCGTTTCTAACGGAGATACTTTTTCAGTAAGGGAGTAATCTAATTGATTACTTCATTAATTGTTGCCATCGTTACAACGCCGTTATCTTTACTGAGATTGAAAGTGTCGCGTTACTATAATTTGGCTGAATGAAGCGCAAGGTGTCACGCTTTGGCTACACAACAGCTGCCTGGAGAGAGCTGCGGTGGGGACGATGACGCCGTTGCAAATGCGATGATGATTAACTGGGTGAGCGGGGCCTTGCTCACGTGGTCTCGCTGCACACACACACACACTCTGACTACCACTAAACAAGACAGCGTCAGCGACAATGGCGACGAGCCGGGGAAGTTTAAAAACAGCGTTGTCAAACGGGAAGTACCGGCACTACTTCTCGCTCATTGAAGTTTATGTTACATGGACGCTACGTCTAGAAAAAAAAGACGTTATCCACGTCAGCCTCAAGCAACTCAAACCTAACGAAGCACCTTAAATGTTATAGAACGTAATAGCGTTTAGAACATAAACAAAATAATGTCACAGGTACTTTGCTGGGTAACTAATTACTTTCACAATGTGGTAACTGAGTTACTAACTCAATTCGTTTTTGGGAGAAGTCATTTGTAGCTGTAACTAATTACTTTTTTTAAGTAAGATAACCAACACTGGTGGCGCGTACCTGTGACCGAGCTGGAGGCGGGGCGGGCGTGGAGGGCGATGTCGGGCGGAGACGGACTGTGGCTGTGGAGAACCTGCATCTGATGGGTTTTGGACATCGCGTGCTGCCCGCCGTCCGCGTGGATCGGGGAAGCCAGCAGGGGCTGTTGCGATGGCGCTGAGGCGGCGGGCAGATGCTGCGGTCGGATCTTCTCTGCCATCAGCTGCTCCTTGATTTTATTGATCAAGACTAGGTTATCCAGCTGACAGCCAGGAACCAGTATTTGTGACAAGAGAACAGCAATCAGTTCAGTCAGGGTCACTTCACGAGGCGATGGTTCCCCCCAGAGGCGGATACGTGACATTGTACACAAACGGCAGATCGTAGCAGTGGTTCCCAAACCTCTTTGTCTTAAGCCCCGTTAAAATTAAGCGATGTTTTCGGACATTTCGGTAAGAAGACTTTTAAGGCCTGAAGGCTGAAAGTCTAGCCTGGCTGTCCAATGGTAAAAACTGTCGGGTAAATAATAGTATCTGCCAACATTTCCAACCATTTATTTCACATGGAGATCTATTTAAAATTAGAAAACAACAATGATTTCCGGGAACGTGAGTCCTGCGAGTCGTCCGTGGAGGCTAAAGGGGCTTCACAGTGGAGATTTGGGAGAGAGGCTATGTAACAAAACATAAACACACACAAGTAACCCAGGCCTTACATTACTGGAGCATAATTGGCTGATGTAAATGTATACAACCCCGAATCAGCTCAAAGTAAACAATAGTGCACATGTGTATATATGTATGTATCAAGTGCAAAAAGGAAAATCGTTTTTTAAAGCCTCCTATTCATAACATTAGAGGGAGAACATTATTTTTTAGAAATAAGATTTTTTTTTTTTTTGGCCCCAAAGAGTTATTGGGCGATCACAAAAAAAGGTCGGTGGGCCCGGGCAAATGGATCTTTGAATTCTCCACAACTCTGCCCTTAGAGGAAAGCTCATGTTCTACCAGGGTTGATGAATAACTCTCACCGCATCCAGGGTCCATCCATATACAGTATTTTATATAGAGAACACACCTAACCCCAGTGAAGCACCCGGGGATATAATATTACTAAGCAAGTCACAAATCCACAAAAGTTGTTACCTTAAGATGGAGATAAAGTGAAGTGTATTAATATGCCCCCTATGCCTGTATCTCTGCTGCCAATGAAACGTGTGCTCCAATCAGGGAGTCACTCACCTGGCCGGGCATGGTGGGAGGCGGAGGCCAAAAATAGGGATTGTTGAAGCGAGGTTCAGCCATCCTGAAATAAATACACAAGGACCATGAACAAGATCAGGGCACATTTGGGGTAACAAAGGCATAATTGGAGCATAATTGGAGACTTGATGCGAAGGGTGGGTGTTTTTTTTCTGCTTTATACTCAGCGTTGTAAGATGTTCCTAAAAAAACAGCCTCCTCAACGACACAAATAAATGTGAAGATGTACTGTTAAGCGTATACCGGAGCGGTGATTAAAACTTGTGACGGAGGCTCTCCCCCCCCCCCAAACAGCAGCTGACTGTTTAACGCGATCGTTTGAGATAACTTGTCACAGTCTTGTGATTGTGTATTTTCTAAGACGCTCTCTTCTTTTCGGCGAGAGGAAACGCTGCGTCTTTACCCACTGCTCTGTCAGAGGATACTCTTCTGTTTCTGTCAGAAAAGGACGTTTGTGATGCTGCTTTTTCTTGGGATTTCCGACCACACGCCTTTTGAGATGGTGATGCTTCCTGAGAGATACACTCTCGCGTGGCTGCAACTGCTTATCGGGGACCTCTCCCAAAACGGTTATCACAGAAAGCAGGAACTTTGAAAAGCGATGAGGCTCAGATCCTGATCAGTCCCTGTCTGTCTCCACCTCCACGCAGGGGGCGGCCCAGGAAAACAGGTCTCACCGCAGAGCTCAGTAGGACCCGAATGACATAGTCAATAGCTGGGAGGTGCAGAACATGGAATAACTCAGATGAAGAAGCTGCTCAGAAACAACACTGATTTGTAAGTGACACAGGAATCATTTTTCCTCTTCTTTTTAATGGCATATTAAGAGCATAAGATATTCTCGTTCAGATTCCACTGGTGTGTCAGCCCAGATGAGCAGAAACGTCATTTTTTGACAGCAGAGAGGGGGTCTCGCTGCTGGAGCTTTCCTTTCTTTAGCTTCTTTTCCCCACCTCGTGTGAAGTTTCTTTCTTAGAACCCTTTGCGTTGCGGGCTTTGGCACATTTCGCCATTCCTAAGTCTGTTTGGCTTAGCAGAGGCACAACACAGTCCATCTGTGAGCCAAGAGAAACAAAAAACGATACGTTCGGGGGGTACGAGCGTACAGCAAAACCCCACAAAATATTTCTGTAATGATGCCAGCGGGGATCAGTTTCACTTCCTGGAGGCTTTCTGGCTCGAGGAGGCTCAAGAGTTTGGCGGCTGCTGGGCTTCACTTTCCAAAGAAGACATGATCCACATCAACCACAAACAGCTCCAGACATACTTTAGTACGACTTGTTACACTTTTACCAGAAGACCTGTCATGTTTGCATGAATGCATTCGAGTGTCGATAGGGCTTTAATATTTATGCCTTCATGTAGCCGCAATTGATCTTCTTCAAGCAGGTGGGAAAAAGACGGGAAAGCTTCCTTCCAGTAATTTGGACACAGGTGCATTAGAGAGGACCAAAAAATAAATTTTCAAATAAATGAATACATCCAAGAAGGGCAGCAAATATGATTTATATTTAATGTTGATGTTAATCGTTTTGTTTTAGAAAAGAAGTGAAAGATGGGCCAGATAATTCCCACGGTCACAAGGTGAGGTATTCAAATGTTCTGGTTTGGTTTGACCAGTCCAAACAATGTTTAGCTTGTTGTAGAATTTTACACGGAAAAGCATCACATTTTCACGTTCAAGAAGCTAGAACAGTGATTGCAGCTGAAATTATGCTCATAACAGTTAATGATTGTTTTCTATGGATTGGCTTCTACTGCATTTTGAACAACTACAACAACATATTGGTCCCCTTTTACTTCGGTTTCATCATCGAAAAAGTAACGAATGTGTTGCACTGTGAAATAAATGCCATTTCTAATAACTCGTCCTTTCTAAAAGAGGTTTGCAATACGTAACTGAAGGTCTGTAATGAACGGTTTTAAAGATCAATTAAGCCATCTTGCGACCAAAATCCATCCACTTAGTGGTCTAATTGTGACCCGACGGCTTCAAAGCCTTAATGAATGACTTCTTGACATTTGTAACTGAGACATGGGGGCCTTTTTTAAAGTGCAGATCCATTTAGCTGCATTAATTAATACTACACTTGAAGAACAGTGAGAGACAACTCAAAATATCTTATTAATGGTGCATAACTAATCTATAAAGCATGGGTCAATCACTTTTTGATAATAAAACCATGAACCCTTATAGAGGATTTTAGAGTGATGCTAACGTGATGTTAGTCCCTAACGCGTCATGCTGTTCATTCAGTAATGAACTAGTATTCTTTCACGAGTAGAGGAACCTATATAAATGCTCCCTGAGTGTTACTACAATGACGTTACAGCTCTTCGCTTCCACAAAAACTATAATCCAGCTTCAGAGCCACTAAACAGCAGAAGGGATCCTCAGCCTGCTGGTCGATCCCCTCCACAAGTCCATCCCCAAAAAACTCCACTCAGGGTTAACTTTTTGGTCCATTTTTTTGCGGGTGTTTATGCAGAATGACTCCTCGGTTGAAAAGCAAGCGGAACGTAACGTTTCATGGGATAAAAGGCGCAGCAGCTGGACGCGAAAGCGGCATCTCCTTCCTCCGGAGAGAAGCGAGCCTGCGCAGCGCCTCTCCCACATTCTCAGACAGTTTATTAAAAAATGTCAGACAAAAGGAAAACAAAAATGGCAGCCCCGTCTTATTTTTATAAGCACTGGACGCCATATTCTGCAGATCCGAATATTATAAGGGGGGGTTAAATTCTCCCGGTGTCGCGAAACGCCCGTGCGACGCGTCGTCGCGATGTGGCCTATTTGCATTAAGCGTACGGATGATTGTTTACTTTGATTCAGGTTTGAATAGCCCGGCTGGAGGAAGGGAAAAAAAAGAAAAAAAGAAGCCTCACACTTCCTACAACAATCATCATGCCCTCGCTGAATTCTCTGCAGCTGCTGAGCTGTAAAAAAAAAAAAAAAAACACGCACACACACAGTGGCGCGTAGTGAAAGCCGTGTTTTCTCCCCGCGACAGAAGAAAAGAAATCAGCATCTATCGTCTCTGCGACGCAAAGGCTGCTTTTCCTTTTTTTTTTTTTTTTTTTAAATGCAACTTTTGCATGACTTAAAACACAAAACGGTGACGAGGCAACGCGATCAGAGGGCTCGCGTGAGAGGGAAGACGGGCAGAGAATGGAAGCGGATCGTTTGCATCGAGCGGCCAACGTACCTGGAAGCAGCGAGGGAGGGAAGCTTTTCGAAAGGGGCTTAGACGCTTCTTTCTGCTCGCCGTCGGTCGGACTTCAAACCTTCCGGGTCGCCTGCTGTTCACTTCTGGGTGCTGCAGGCGTCTGAACACAAGGAGCCGGAGACCACAGTTTTTCCACCTAATTTTACCGCTTTTACTGATTTCAGCGGTGGCTTCCCCTTGCAGATGGGCGAATCTAAAACCCTGTGCACGTGCAGGTCATCATACCAGTGGTTATTCTGCACAATGTGCATTGTGGTGATAAGATATGATTGCATGTGCGAGGCAGAGTTTCTCTCACGTGCATTACCACCAACAGTCTGCACTAAAGACAGAGCTGGAGTGATTTAAGAACAGAATGTGAATCATGTGTTGCACCTCTGTCTGTCTGTCTGTCTGTCTGTCTGTCTGTCCAGGGCCTTGAATGCCATGCACAGTAGATGTGAAGTGTAATCCGCTCAGCAGCAGCATGACAGGCTGCTAACGTGCTCTGTGCTTAGCTCAGCAGGAGATGGCACTGCTGCCACAAACCAGACACTTTCAGCTAGTGGCGATCATGTTGGTTGAAAAAGTACGAGGAGGATCGACATGAATACATCTTGTCTCAGCTTCAGCTACAGCTCAGGTGGGAAAAGAACAACCCTTCAAAAACGAATTGTTAGATCAGGATCTTTCACATCTCGAGTTAGAGGCTGAGTTTTTTTGTGGCTCGTGGGATTTTACTGTAGATACAATTTAGCATAAGTAAGGATTTACAAATGATTATGAATAATTTATCAAAGGGTAGGATATGTGTTTGCTGCCTAATGTTTATTGGAAATGCAAGTTGACGTCACTGTGAACTCTTCACAATGGAAAGACATACTCAATAGAAGCCAAATGTGTTCTTTTTCTGTTGTCATTTCATTTAAAGGGGGGATGTCAGCATACAACAAACCATGTTGGCACATACAGTATGCACGGACATTTTGTGAATGTTCTAACACATGGCTTCGTACGTGCAGCCTCTTTACCCAGGCCGGCGGACATGTAAAGTCACATTCAAATTTCTGTGTATTTATTCAAAGTAAATGCAAACTCCACCGGACTCCGTCTACTATATCTCAGACGCGAGGATAAAAGAAAAGGATGATGAAAAAAGTAAACCTTTATTTTTTAATTGCAGTTCATAAAACGTAATCATGTACGGATGAAGCAGTGTTAAGATGTTCAAAAACCAATTTATTTCCTGTTTTGATCACTAAAAAAGAGAAAGATCATTTTTTTCCATATGATCTTAATCGGATTACTTTGCAAAACCCGTCTGTTTCCTGCTGCATAAAATGTGCACGCAAACCTTTTGGTATCAAGATAAGGCAAATGCATTTGTGTCCTCCATTTCAACAAGGCAATTCAAACTGCATTGCATAAAACCACTAAAAACCTCAGGGGACAGAAAAGGATATCTAAAATCAATTGAGTAAAAAAACAATAGACAAGAATAAAAGTTGCAGTGCAGTTTATTAAACAAACAGTAAAAAAAAGCATCCGCTTCATCAATGAATCTGATCAAAAAAAGGCGCCAGCAAACAGAGTCTTTCTCTGAGTTTGTTCATACGTGGAGCAGAAAAAGTGAACGCCGCTCCTGCGTGTTTGCTTCTGATTCCAGGAAAAGGAAGGAGACTCATCCCAGACGGCCGGAGGGGTCGGGATGATTCGTGAGGTAGCAGCAGGTCGGACGAGGATTTTGGCCCGAAACCATTCGGCGCTTTGCAAACCACACAGCAGGATGTCAAAGTCAAGTCTTTGTTGGACAGGAAGCCGGCGATAATTCAATTCATTTTATTTTGTATAGCCCAAAATCTCAAATTACAATTTGCCTCGGAGGGCTTTACAGTCTGTACACATGCAACATCCTCTGTCCCAAGACCCTCACATCGGCACAGGAAAAACTCCCCAAAAAATTAAAAAACCCCGTCCAGGGAAAAAAAGGGAAGAAACCTTAGGGAGAACGTCAGAGGAGGGATCCCTCTCCCGGGATGGACAGACTGCAATGGATGTCATGTGTACAGAATGACTCATACAGATGTAGAATAAATTCAATTTCTATAATAGAAATTATTCAAAGAATTCCAAGTAGCCGACCAGGTGTACCACAGGACCACTGCAGGGGCCACCACCATCAGATCAAACCACCATCCACAGAAGACTGTGGGGAGGGAAAGCAAAGATTTTAGGAAAGGGTAATAGTGATATGAATCATATTTAAAATTATGATGATGATGATGATGACGATGACGGCAGCAGCAGGTGCCATCAGGGCCACGGCCGGAGTCCTGACGGAACTACGATCTGCAGAGACCTGCTCGGCAAGAAAGCACAAAGAACTCCCAGGAAGGAGCTGAATAAGTCATGTGCATTAATGCAACGTGGATTTTAGTAGAAGGAGAGAGTGAGAGAGAGGCGTTCGGTGTGTCCTAAGAAGTCCCCCGGCAGTTTAAGCCTATAGCAGCGTAACTAAGAGCTGGTCCAGGCAAACCTAAGCCAGCCCTAAATATAAGCGGTATCAAAGAGGAAAGTTTTAAGCTTAAAGGAGCTGACTGAATCCGCCCCCGGACTGAAAGTGGAAGCTGGTTCCACAAAAGAGGAGTTTGATAACTGAAGGCTCTGCCTCCCATCCTACTTTTAATAACTCTAGGAACAACAAGTAACCCAGCATCTATAGAACGCAGCTGCCTTGCACGGCAGTACAAGCTCTTTAAGATAAGAAGGTGCCTCACCAGCAAGCGCCTGGTAGGTGAGGAGAAGAACCTTAAATTCTATTCTTGATTTAACAGGGAGCCAGTGCAAAGCAGATAATACAGGCATATGGTCTCTTTTATTAGTTCTTGTTAATACACGTGCTGCAGCATTCTGAATCAACTGAAGAGGTTTAAGAGATTTGCAAGAACACCCCGCAAACAAAGAATTACAGTAGTCCAGTCTGGAGGAAACAAATGCATGAACCAATTTTTCTGCATCACCTTGAGACAGGAAATTCCTGATTTTCGATATATTACGTAGATAAATAAGGCAGTCCTTGAAGTTTTCTTTATATGAGAGTTGAAGGACATATCCTGGTCGAAGAGAACTCCATGGTTCTTGACGGTGCTGCTGGATACCAGAGAAATTCCATCCATAGAAACTGTATCACGTGACAGCTGACTTCAAAGGCGCTCTGGGCCTATCAAGATAACTTCTGTTTTTTCTTTTAGCATCAGGAAGTTGCAGGTCATCCAAGTTTTGATGTCTCTAAGACATTCTTGAAGTCTAACGAGCTGTTCGGTCTCCTCTGGCTTGATCAACAGATACAATTGAGTATCGTCTGCATAACAATGGAAGTTGATGCAGTGTTTTCTGATAACGTCGCCCAAAGGAAGCATATAAAGGGTAAATAAAATGGGTCCAAGCACAGAACCTTGTGGGACTCCGTGACCAACATTGGTGGTCTTCGAGTATTCTCTGTTTACAAGCACAAACTGGGATCGATCCGATAAATAGGATTTAAACCAGCTAAGTGCAGTTCCTTTAATACCAATCAAATGTTCTAGTCTCTGATGATCGATGATCGATGGTGTCAAATGCGGCACTGAGGTCCAGCAAGACAAGAAAAGAGACAAGTCCTTGGTCCGATGCAAGTAGGAGATCATTCGTAATTTTCACCAGGGCTGTTTCTGTGCTATGATGCACTCGAAATCTGGACTGAAAGTCCTGGAACAAAGCATTGTTTTGAACAAAGTCACATAGTTGATTTGCGACGGATCTTCGAGAGGAAGGGAAGATTAGAGATCGGTCTGTAGTTAGCCAACACCTCCGGAGCAAGAGTAGGTTTCCTAAGAAGAGGCTTAATTACAGCTATCTTGAAGGACTGTGGTACATGTCCTGTCAACAAGGACAGATTCATAATATCCAGTAAAGGCGTGCTAATTAAAGAAAAAACTTCCTTAGGCAGCTTAGTTGGAATAGGATCCAAGAGACAAGTAGAAGATTTAGACTTCGAAATTGTAGAAGTCAGTTGATCCAGGGTGATGGAAGAGAAGCCATCCAAGTAGGCATCAGGGCCCACTGCTGCATCCAGGGTTCCTACATCCGAGGACGGGTCGGCACTAGTTTTCTCTTTTATAGTCAGAATTTTATCATTGAAGAAGTTCATAAAGTCGTTACTGCTGAGGTCCAGAGGAATACATGGCTCAACAGAGCTGTGACTCTCTGTCAGCCTAGCCACACTGCTGAAGAGAAACCTGGAGTTGTTTTTATTTTTCTCAATTAGTGATGAGTAGTAAGATCCTCTTGCGCTCCGGAGAGCCTTCTTATATGTTTTAAGGCTGTCTTGCCAGACTAGCCTAGATCCTTCTGATTTGGTGGAACGCCATAGTTGTTCAAGCTTCCGCACAGTTTGCTTTAAGTTGCGGGTTTGAGGGTTATACCAAGGTGCAAACTTCCTACTTGTTGCCATTCTTTTTTTCAGAGGAGCAATAGCGTCCAGCGTCGCTCTCAGAGAGGCTGTAGCAGTATCGAGAAGATTATCGATTTGGGACGGACTGAAGTTTTCATGGGAGTCGTCCGGTATCTTGAAACAGGACACTGAACTTAGAGCAGAAGGAATCGCTTCTTTAAATGAAGCTACAGCGGTATCCGATAGGCATCGACTGTAGAAACTTTTGGCAGGAGGAGGTTCCGGTAGTAGAAATTCGAAGGTTATCAGACAATGGTCCGACAAAAGACGATTCTGTGGAAAGATTGTTAAATGTTCTATCTCAATACCATACACAAGAACCAAGTCGAGTGTGTGGTTAAAGCAATGAGTTGGTTTATTTACCCTCTGACAAAAACCAACTGAATCTAATAATGAAAGAAATGAAGTACCAAGGCTGTCGTTATCGACATCCACGTGAATGTTGAAATCACCCACCATAATTACCTTGTCCGTTTTTAGGACCAAACTCGTTAAGAACTGTGAAAATTCAGATAAAAATTCAGAATAAGGACCTGGCGCCCTGTACACTATTACAAAGAGAACCGGCTGGAATATTTTCCAGGTTGGTTGCGAAAGACTGAGAACCAGGCTTTCAAATGAGTTATAATCTAGTTTTGGTTGAAAGTTTATTAAAAGGCAGGAGTCATAAATAGCTGCTACTCCACCCCCTCGGCCTGTGCCTCGAGGGATATGAGTATTAACATGACTCAGAGGAGTCGCTTCATTTAAGGTAAAATATTCCCCATCTGACATCCATGTTTCAGTAAGACAAAATACATCAACATGGAGATCAGATATTAGTTCATTTACTAAAACAGCTTTAGATGACAGAGACCTAATATTCAAAAGTCCCCCTTAACCCTCCTATTTTGTTGCACTGTTGCATTACTGGTTTTAACTTTAATTAAGTTATTTAATATAACTCCTCGGTTGTTTAGCTTTAATTTAACAAAAGCTGTGGGGCAGATACGGTCTCTATAGGGTTAATTATAGGGTTAATTATGGTTCGGGTGAGTGACTGCTCAGAGTGTGTAAGACTGCGAATCTGCTTCCTGGTCTGAACTCTGGGTTATGGATTAAGTCCACTAAGAAACTGGGTCAGATTGTTAGAAATGAGTTAAGCTCCATCCAGGGTAGGATGGATGCCGTCCCTCCTAATCAGACCAGGCTCTCCCCAAAACGTCTTCCAGTGATCAACGAAGCCCACATTATTTACTGGGCACCACCTCGACAACCAGCGGCGGAATAACGACATGCGGCTGTACATGTCGTCACTGATCAAGTTTGGGAGGGGGCCAGAGAAAACTACGGTGTCCGACATTGGTTTAGCGTATGTACACACCGATTCCACGTTAACTTTAGTGACTTCCGACTGGCGATAAGACCTCAGAACCGGAGTGATGTGACACCACCTCTTGTTCTTACGGAGGACTGGAGCTGCAGCCGGAGGCATCCTTCCCTGAAGGTCTCTGGTTTTCTCGTGTTTAGACTCCTCTCGTCTCGTGTCCTTGGCAGTGGGAGCAGCCGGGTGATGCAGGAAGTAAAAACAGATTAGAGGTAAACAGACTCGACCGTGACTTCTTCAGGCAAACTCTGCCTTGGAACGATATCTGCCATCCCAGATTAGAAAATTGTTAATAAAATGTACTGAATGGTTGGTACAGCTGACGGCCGTTTGTTTAGTGCAAACAGCGTGCTGATCCTCAGTAGAACGCATCCACATATCTATGAGCCTCCTTTTCTATGAAGCCCGTCTCATGAGCAGGTCCTTTGGGGAGAGTTTCTAATGAAATTGCACAAAAGAAAAAGTTTAGATGTTACTGACTGAGCATTCTTAGTACTCCTCCTGCCTATTGGCTCAATAGTTGAGTTTCAGAGTTAATCCATTGTGCGTGTATACATGTTCTAGTTTGATTGAGGTGGGTGTAACACGGGGAAGTTTTTACATCCTCATTGAAAAGCTTCAGTTCATCCTTCACGGGTGTCAACGCGTTTATTTGAACATGCGCTGACACACACACACGCACACACACACACACACACACACACACACACCTTGTTGTTTGAAGGGTTTCCTTGTCTACACAAACGCTGCCACACCCTGTGAGACGCACATGTTCCCTCACCTCCACACAGGCCAGGTGCGGCAGGGAGCAGGGGGGGAGGAGGAGGAGCAGGAGCAGGAGGTCATTACCCCCATGAGGGCGGAGCAGGAGGGGGGAGGTGAAGAGAACGAATGAAACATTTGAAGCTCTTACTGACATGCTGCTCTGACGGCTCCTGGCAGTTCAGGTAAGAACTAATGAATCTCACAGCAGTTTTTCAATGTGGATTCATAGATTTCTGTAACGGAGTTTGAGTTTTCATGCTGTCACCATGTGACACGAGATGATGTGGTATTTACAGGTAAGACCAGTCTGTTCAGTGCCATGGTCAGGACATGCTTACAGACTGTCTGTGAATGGCTGCTCACGTTACTGGGCAGTTTGTTTATTCATTTGTAGGGGCTCCTGACTTTTGACCAACTGTAAACGGCCGTCTGGTCCAGTGTTCACGACAAATGTAAACAAGAAAAAATAGTGATCTGCTGCCACGGGGCAGAATTATTCGGTTAGTTTGCAAAGTGATACGAGGCGGACATGAGAAGCTTTGTTTACTTTACAAAAAAGGCCCTGCTACGTGTGTAACCAATAAAAGGCATGAATAGATCTTTATCATTATAAAGTGACTTAGACTGATGTTCAATGCACATGTGCCTTCCCTGTCACAGTCTCATCTGATTATGTAGAGCCTTCATCAGCAGGATCTAATCCATCTCATGATTGCAGGCGATAACCATTACTTCCTAAGACGGTCAGGAGACAAAAGCTGGAGCTTACTGGTCACCTTTTAGATAGCAAACACGTTTAGCGAATTAAGAACAGATTCAATAAAGGAGAATTCACTTAATACCTGTTCATATGATCTGAGCTGTAAAATACAAAACAGATCTAGGTATGAATACTGTCTGCACTACCGCAACTTAAGAGGGGGGGGGGGCTGAACAAACAATTGACAAGTTTATATTCGTAAATCCATGTAATACAGAGACACATGCGTGCATACATACATACATATATGCCTTTTTGTTTTCGTTGGTGGGGGTTCAACTGACAGCAGACTGCCTGACATTCCTGAGTTCTTTCACCCCGAGGCAAAAGGAAAAACCAGTTTTTTGGTACTCCTTGTGAGTGTGTGTGTGTGTGTGTGTGCCTTGTTGCAGCCATGGATGGTGTGTTGGAAGAAGCGGCGGTGTTGTGCGTGTGCAAAGTGGCCTCCAGTCTCCTCTTCCTGCCCTTGCTGGCCGCCTCGTACAGTCCCGTCAGCTTCTGCTGCTGCTGCCTGCTGGTCTTCACCGACGTCTTGGTCGCAGGTGAGAATCCGCACAGCTTCACCAAACCCACCTTTTTAAAATATGTTTAAAACAGGATATTATTATTTTAGACCATAACTTTTTTTTAAACATTTTGTTTCATTTGAGACATTTTAGTTAGATAAATTTGAGATCTACTCTTTACAAGTGAATCAGATTAATTAAACAGCCCTTTTTCAACACAACTTGAAACCTCTTTGAGCTGCTCCACCATAATCCACCTGCTCCTGGTCAGGAGTCACTTCTCTAAATCAAGTCACCGAACTCACTCGGACTCCGTCTTTGCCTCCTCCCGCAGTTCTTTTGAGCTTCCTTTGCATCTCTGATTCCTGGCTGACCGAGCTGACTCCGGCGGTCGACGTCGTCTCCCTGCGCTTCCTGATCTTCCTCAGCCACACGTACGGCGCGGTGTTGCTCCTCACCACGCCTCTGATTGCACTGGAGACTCTGGCCCGACTGCTGTGGCCTCGCTGCGGCTCCGGCGGACGGCGTCGTCGCGTTGGAGGGGCAGCTGCGGAAGGTGGTGACCGCAAAGTCGACACAAACGGGGAAAAGGGCCCGTCCCGTCACGCCGTCGGCTACCTCTGCTGCCTGTCGGTGTGGGTCGTCGTCGCCCTGAATGTGAGGTGGCGATGGAAGCGGGAGGAAACCTGGGCCGCCGCCTGCTTGCACGCGACAAACTCCCTGATCAGGTGCTTGCCCAACCTGTTCAGCTCCATGTCCAGCACTGTGAATCCCTGCTGGGGCATGGCCTTCCTCTCCCTCCTTCTGCTCCTCCTGACCGCGAGCACCGGTCTGCACCGTCAACCAGCAGCACCTGCACAGATGGCACGGACACGCAAAGAGAAACGGGGAGTCAACAACAACAACAACGGCGGCGAGGGTTGCCAGCGAGAGCTTGCTACGGCGCTTTCCGGGCCCTCAAAGCCCGCGGATGATGGGAGGTCGGAGGCAGCGGGTTGCGTTAACCCGGGGCAAACGGAGAGCAGCTGCGCCGTTCACAGAGCGTGTTCCTGGAACGGCGTGCCGGTGTCGGCGCATCACCACTTTGTTCTCGTCTACCCTGTGTGTTTGTCCGCGGAGAGACGAAGGCAGGAGCACGAACGGACAGAGAAAGGTCTGCTGCCGACGGTCCTCGCGGTGGACGTGGACCCACAAAGAGGGAGCCAAAGGGGGTGGCGGCAGGGGGGGTTTCCCTGCCCGGAGGTGAACCTGTTGATAGGGTTCGTGGCCGTGTCCTCCATCTTTGTGCTGCCCCTAAACCTCGGCGTGAACATTCTTCTGATCAGGACTATAGAGACTGTGCTGGAGTTGTGTATTAAAGCTTTAGTTTCATCTGCCGCAAACACAAGCAGTGTGCATACGGCCCTCACAATGAGCCGCTGGTATGAAACCAGGCTGGTTGGGAGGCCAAAGTCGCCGCTGATTGGAGGCCATATGCAACACATGGATCACAAGATCGATATTGCACTGGTGTAGGTGGCAGGTCTACATACTGGCTTGAAACGGAGAGTAAATCCGCCTTCCTGAGCATCTGTTCACATACAGGGAATGACACGAGGAGACCGCTGAGCGGTGCTGAGGAGGCAGGTTGAGGCGTGTTTGATAAGACACTAAATGAATTGCCGAGCATGAAATTGATTCTTTTATTGTCAAAGCCTCAAGACCTGCAGCAATTTGTCACTGAGTGAGTTGTAGAAAGAGCCTCTCCAATGCAAACCGCTAATCCAGGGGTAATTCATGTTTTCAGACTAGTACAAGTGTGCTCATGCTGCATTACAGAAACTCCACATTAAGTAACACTAATAAATACTGTGTGTGTACCACAGATTCTGTTCTATTTGTCCCTTGTTCTTAAGTTTGTTATGTTTGCAGTTCCACCAAAGATGATCACATCACGACAACCTTAAAATGTATCTCAGGATGTTATTCAGGTGGCAAAACCCTTGACTGATGAGAAGCAATAAATGTTGAGAACCTAATGAAAACAAACATAAAGTTATAATAAACCAGCCTTTTGGATCTAATGCTGTAATATATAATCTACAGTAAAGATAAAGCTGAAGTTATGCATTTAGTTTAGCAGTGCATAAAAACTGCGCTACCTGAACTAAGTAGACCTTCCAGCACGTCTAACTTTAGCTCACTGTCACTTCTACATGTTGTAGAAGACACGTCTGCTTTTGAATGGATGAAAGGAACGAGACGTTTTGCATGATGAGCGAGCTTCGGAGGAGGTCGGTGATCTATTAGCAGTTCCACCCTTTGTGCCGCAGTGGTGTCGTGGTAAGCCCTGTCGAAGAAGATACCGGCTTGGAATCCACCCAGTGGCCTCTCGGTGCGGAGTTTGCATTCGTATGGGTTTCCTCCGGGTACTGCGACTTTTTCCCGCAGCCCCAAAGACATGCTCTGGGGTTTAGTTTAGAGGGAACAGTGAAGAGAGGCCGATTCAAAGGTCTGCATCCGGTCAACCGATGACCATCATTTAACTAAAAAACAAAGAAGTGGAGAGAAACGGGGGAATCTCAACGTGGTCCGGGGGCCTCGGACTCGCACGTCGGACTCGTCGAGCCTGATCTGTTGAGTGTTGTGGCCTCAGGCGAGCAAGGACGCAGATGTCGTGTCAACACCAGAGGGCACTCTGGTACAACAACAACTGAAGCGCGAAGAGCAAACGAGACCTTAAAGCTCACTAAATGTTTTATAAGTAACGTTAGTAGGATGAGACACAGGATTTTAGGCAGATGAGGCACAGGATTTTAGACAGCCTTGCCTCTACGTTGCCTCGGGCTGAGTGAACACACATCTCCTGTTTCAAAGCGCAGAGGCCTGTGCAGGCGAACACACAACCGCAGCGTGAGAGCAAACGGTTCCACGTTCATCGTGCCCCAAAAGTATCCCAAAGCATATTGTTGACCTATTAACCTATTGTTTATTTCAGATAACCTCTAGAAACAAAAATCAGACTGGCAAAATAACATTTCAATATTTGAAAAAAACGTTGTCTGTAAAATAAAAATAACCAGAGAGGATTGGCATTGCGTAACGCCACCGTCATGTGTAAGCCTGCTGTAATACATCCTCCAGGACACTAGAGAGTGTAGAGCTGCAACTTAAGCATGCATTTTATTCAATCCATGTTCAGGCTGCCATGATTGATAAAGAATATTAGACTGGCCTTGACGCATGTTCCAAAAATGTATACCGAAAAGATATACCGTGTTTTTAATGAGATTAAGATTATAAAATAAAGAGAAATTCCATAGTTGACAAAATGTTCCATGCATTTGTGCTTGCTAAATCACTTAAAATGATTTACTTATTTCAGACAGAGGTCGCAAAACCTGTTTGTTGTTGTAAAATTACTGTATAATCAATCATTAAGCCTTAAGCCATTTTAACAGGCCAAAATCACATATAGTATTATGGATTATCTACCTGGTTTGTGCCACCGGCGTTGGCTGCAGTTCTTGTTCTTCACTGCGAGTGATAGTAAAAGTGGGCTTTAATTTCTGCTTTTTCCATCGCTCACAAGATTAAAAACCTTGCACTCACGCCTCAGGAGGGACACATCAGCCTGGAATCAGATAAAGGTCTCTCAAAGGAGCGCTCAGTGACTTTTCAATGGACACTTTGCCCCTGAGGAAAAACGTCTATTACAGGATGGACGGCTTCTCCTGGCAGAAATCCCCCTGAATCAAAGCGGGGAATATGAAGCCACTTCTCCTGAGGGTCTGCTGCGAATGAACGGACTTCTGCTTCACACTGCGGGTTGCTGTGTAACAGCTGTGTAATCATGATGCAACACCACTCAACACACTGTATGAAATAACAAAGCAGAAAGGCTCAAAGTGGTTTTTCTGACGTCATGAACAGATTTTAGCTCTTGACCTGGTTTTAGAACTGAGTGTTTTATTCATTGCCACCAGTGTAACAACCAGTCGTTCAATGGCGTTACGAAGGGCCCCTTCTGAACACTGAACCAATGCAGACGTCTCGTTATTCACCACGTAACACGTCTCATCCTCAGCCAGAATAGGGGACAGTAAAAAGAGCGCACAACCTCCAGGTGCACGGCACGACTCTAGTAGAATGCCTCGTATAGAAGTTGTACTCACCTGGGGCAAGTATCGACACGCAGGAGAGGATTTGTCGGCCTCCAGGGTGCGTTTCATTTTGAGGGTTTCAATTTCAACTATGTGGTTTTTCTCGCTGTGGAATTAACGTGACGGATCATGTTCACTCTCTGACTAAATTAACAGCAGCGTCCGCGTTTAAACAGATTGACACGTGCAGCTCTGGTTCTCTACCAAAATGCTGTCAAAGATTACACTTTTTTGCTGACGTAAGCATGAGTGGAAAAGGGTAAACCGATATGATAGTGTCAAATAACACTTCACAAAAAATAGTTTGAAATAAATATAGGTCACTTGGAAGCACTGTAAAGTATGAAATTATTGTTACTAGGAAAGGGGGTATTTAGAATATTATTAACTTTGGGTTATTCAACATAAACAGGGCTGTTTATGTAAAGAAAATACAAAATAGCTATTGCAATTCTAGGGTGAAGATATAGATCATATTCTTATACACCAAAGCAGGTAAAACCATGCGAAATATTTTGCAGATTGGCAGTTTTTTTTATATTGAATTCTTAATGAACCTTCGGGGGCATGTCTCAATCAACCGCTTTATCAAGGGATGAAGCATTGACCTTAACACAACTTCACATTTAATACCGTACAATTTAGTGTGCTACTGTAGACTAGTGAGGATTTTAAATTAAAAAGGTACAAATCAGATTCAATGCACTACAGCCTCCATTGAAAGGACACAGTGACAAGCAGAATTTTGCAGTAATTTATTTGACATTAAAACATTACCCACAAACCTCAGCTGCAGCTAAAGCACACTAAAGTGTGTTCACACAATGATGGTTGCACAGGGGCCATCATCAAAAGAACAATCATTAAAAGTGTCATAGTTATCATGAATTGTTTTGACAATTGACGTCATTACCATCACCAGGAACCCAACACCACCTGTAAATAATCCCCTTCCTACTGTTCAAACAGACAGTCAGAAACAGCAATCTGGGGTCAAATGTATGCATTTCTTTTGAAGCACCAGCTGGCTGGTATTTACTTCAGTTTGGGTGAATACCAGAGAAAAATACCTCTATATTTGTAAAAGTTAAACCAAATGCCAAGAATCACTGGCAGACCTTAGTTTGCATCATATTGCACGGAATCACATCCTACAAAAACAAGAGCACTGCCCCAATTTCCCTTTACACGGACACAGACAACACACACACACACACACACACACACACACACACACACACACAAATGCAAAGATTTAAAGCGGCAAAGGAAGTGGTGATTTTTATTTTAGTTTGTTGTTTTTTTGGAAATTTACCCGTTAGGGTTAGAAGATTCCAAAAATACTTTGTACTTTTGGCTGCAGCGTGGGTAAGCTGCGAGGGCCAGATGGGCTTAAGCAAGCACAACCAAAGCTGGATTTAAAACTTATGGCCGTTGCAGCCGGCACAAACCACCGCGTGCACGTGTCCACCCGCCCACAGACGCGTCTCTCAATAGGCTGGACGTGGGGGAGCGATCGGAGCCTCGTGGCTGATTCCGTGGCACCCGTGTACAACTAACATTATGCGGCAGCACTTGAAGCACCTCGGGCCGAAGTAATAAAACATGGGCGAGCCTTGTGCCAGTTGCACAGGAATAGCATAATAAAGAGTCAGTCCTTCCATCCTTTACCATTTTACTTGATAATTGCTACTTTCCAAAACACACAGTGTGATTTAATATATTATATCATCTCAAGTAAGAGAGAGTGATCAGGTCTTTCAGACCCGAGCTCTGTTAAGCTTTTACACCAATGGGGCTGCTTCCCGCCTCACTGAGCCGGGCCCGAGCGCCAACGCCGGCACGTCCCAGTGAAGGCCAACCCGGGCTTCCTGCCTCCACCACGGAGCACCGTCGGACTCGAGTTTGTGGAGTCAGCTCCTGAAAAAATCAACTTGACACGTGGCTACAAACCGCAGGTGTCAAACTGGACTACAAGTAAACAACAAGATCCGCGTGGTGATTTTGTAGTCGCGTGTTGTTCTGGAATGTAAACACCATGTTAACCGGTGGGAGAGCAGCATGGCTCGTACCGCCCGGGGCTCAGGTCCACCCTGGGTTAATGATGTGCGTGTGAAAAGCAGCGAAGTTATGGACTTCTTGACCCGGTGCCAAGGACGGCCGCAGTGGGAACCTAGAGGAGAACCGCCGGATTTAACATTCAAGATCACGACTGGAAGCAGACGTGTCCTCAAAGTCCACACGGGAGCGGACAGGACGACCCACAGGTGTTCTTAGTGGAGGTTTTGGTGCAGAAACCTAGAACAAGAACCAGCATGATGAGACCTTTTTCTATGAACATGTGATGCACAAACATGCAAATCCTTAATCCAACAGTAGCAGCATATTTCTGCACAACCTCCAGCTCCAAACAGACTGGGTCCATGGGTACGGCCCAGCGGGGGACGGGGTAGTCTATGAAGACACTTTTTGATTCACGTTTTATTTGTTCTACGGAGACGCGGAACGAAAGCTCCGCTCGCCATGATGAAGATTTGACCTGCAGGAGGAACCAAGGTCACAGAATCAGACGGGGGTAAAAAGTGTCAACGGGCCGGGGGTTCAAAAGGTCTACTGCTGGCCAACACGCTCCACAAACACAGCTAAGCCAACCGTACAGCACAAAGTAAGGGAGGGCAGAGTGACTTTGACGTCCTGCTGCCTGGGCTTCAACAGCAACACCGTGGACAATTCTTAACTGCAATGAAAGGAATAAACATTTGACACACCCCGTTTAAAATCTGAAATATTACTATTATTATTTTATTTTTGGGGGATTACTTGAAAGTTTCGTCCGTCGCTGCGGCTCTTAAAGGCGTACGGTGTTGATGCGCAGCGGCTGCACGTTCTTGCCGTTGGCGTGGCTCTGGCCCGGGCTGAAGTAAGGGAAGACCTTGGCGGGGAACTTCTCCCGGTAGGTATAGAGCCAGGACATGTCGTCTGCGTTGTAGAAGATGAGCAGGCCCTTGTGGCAGTCCAGGTACACCCCCACCTTCTCCAGCTTGCTCTTCACGTTGAGGCGGGTCCACGGCTCGGTGCAGGCGCTGTACTGGTTGCCGTCGTGCATGACGATGCAGTAGAAGCCGCGGCTGGGCTGGATCTGGATGCTCCCCTTGCGGCTGACCGTCTCGTGGGCCACGCCGATCATCCACTGGGTCTTCTCCGACACCATCACCTCCCAGTAGTGGACGCCCGACACGAAGCCTTCGGCGCCCAGAACGGAGACTTCCACGTCGAAGCGCCGCGGAGAGTCCTGCAGGGGTTGCGGGTGGAGATTCCCGTAGGCCACTATGGTACAGTCGTCCGAGAGGATCAGTCTTTGATGGGCGGTGATTGGGTCGAGGGTCAACGCCGCCGGCACTGAGGACGAGACAGTTTTGGCACATGAAAGTCAGCATTTGTCCGGGAGAAAACAGTCACCCTCGATACACAGGCCAGTCAAACACAAAAGCGAAGAGGACTCATTAGCAGAGCCTCGTTTTTCTCCATCGTTGAGGCAGACAGAAAATACAGCAAAGGCCCTTTAAGGGAGAACGTTATGAATTCATCTCTGGAAATTGATCAGGAGTCACTGAAAAGGAACTAAAATAAAACCCAAAACCTTAACGAGCATTGTCTAGGGTGGGGAATCACAATCGATCAAAGTCTGCTTTCTCCCTCCCCAACCTTAATGTGGACCCCCGGTTACTCGGTAGAGACCAATTGTATTTGGCTTTGGATACTCGAGGCATCGCAAAACTGCATTTTCTGAAAAGGAAACACTGCGATGTGGATGGTTTCTCCTTATAGTTAGTTAGAAAGGATCAAAGTAAAAGTCAACTCGTTACTAAACAACGCCGACTGCTGCTGCTCAACTTTCATTCCAGGAAGATGAACAACATTCTTGATAAAATCCGTCCTTTAAGTGAAGTGCTTTCCGAAGGCTGAGAGTGGAGCTCAACCTGAGCAATATCAGACAAAAGGAAGTGTGGGAATAAAACAGCGAGGCAGTAATTACATTGACAGGAGGAGCTGGTCAAGCTCCACAGGCTGCAGGCTGTACGAGGCTTTTTCTCAGCGCAGTTATGCGATTTAAGGAGGAGAAATCGCCCCCGATTGCTTATTATGGAGCCACATGAGGCCGATTGTTCCCTTTGCTCTGAGGAGAGAGTGGGGGGAAAAGCCTTGTTTTTTCCGTTCTTCTATATGTGACACAGATGGCGGCCAGGTTAAGACAAGGCATTCGCTGCTCCATCATCTCCAGTATTTGTTGAAGTCAAGTCGTTGAAATTGTATAACAGGCCTCCCTCTTTGTGTCACACAGAGAAACCTGAGCAGAGGAACCATTTTTCTCAGTAATTCAAAAGGGTGGAAAAAAAAATAAAAACGGCACAACATGTGGTGGTTCTTCTCGCCATCACGCGAGGGATGATGGGAGGAATGTCTTTATTTCGTCTCAGGCTACTACCGGTGATGGATCGTGACCAATTGTTCCATTTGGCAGGCAGTCAAGGGAGACCAACCCGCCCCACAGTGGCGCGCTGGAATGGGAGAATTGATTGAGGTAGTAAAAAAAAAAAAAAAAGAAAAGAGCACATTCTTACAAATTATCTTCTGTGAGTGAGTGATGTCTGCAGGGCAGAAGGGGAAGAGCTCCTCACACTGAAGGCCAACGCCGCCCACCAGGTCCGACCACCATTTCGAGTCAAAAGGGGGAGGCGGGGGGAGGAGAGATTTTGGAGTTCCTGCATTCTGAGTCACACATTCAGCTACTGAAGTACAATTCCATAAACGCAGGGCTTCGTCCAACAGGTGACGAAACCCTCCTTCAGCATCTCTGAAGCGTGCTAAAGAAACAGTCGGGCAATCATTGGCTTTAAATGGAGACCTGGTTTTGGAAAGACATCGGCTCGTCACTGCGACTAAAACCACACAGAGGAGACATGAAGCGTGAGCTTTAGGAGGTGCCCGACTTTGTCCCACTTGAACAGATCCATACCAGCCAGACGTTTCCCCAGTTTAGAGTCGTGCTGTTCGAGAAAAAATGCCACACCAACAATGTACCACCCAGCATGTACGCACAACATAAATCTCGTGTTCAAGTCATGTTTACCTACCCGGTGAGACATCCTGGAAGAGAGACTTCCATATCGTGTACTGTAAGGGCCCCATGTACTTGGATGTCGGGAAGTCTTCATACGTCAGATTGGTCTCATGTATCTTCCCTTTAATCCTAAAACAGAAAAACAAAAAACAATAACAGTCTAAAACCAACTTGCTGCCGTTTCCTTAACAACGGCACCTCCGGTTCAAGCCACAACGTTTCCGCTTAAAGTATTAGTCTGGTTTGTGATGTAGTTGAAATTAAACAGCTGACTGACTGCTTCAAGAATCTCAAGCAACAGAAACTAATGCAAGAGGGGAGGGAGGGGTTCATCTCTAACGTCATTACAAAATGATTCAATATGAACCTCCGCATGAATCACTGCGCACACTCCCACATGTGGTCCAGAGTTCAGGCGAGAGATTGAGTGGGCTGCAGTTTACCACGTTGAGGTCCCGAAAACGACAGTGCACGATGTTGAAAAGGGACCTTACTGTTTTTGAATGATGCGCACAGAAACCCTGGACAATCTTTAAAGCTGCGTACATTGATAAGCGCTTGTCCGTCGGCTCTACATACAGTCATCTACCATCTCTCACCCACGTTTTCCACCTCCAGTTCTTGCTGCCTCGTTATTCAACCTTCATAATCTGCTCAAAGATATTAAACCACTCAATTAAACCGTCCTCAAGTACTCCTCGCAGATTAAACACCGCAGCAGGTTTATTTCAGGCTTAATACACCATCTGTTCAGAGATAATCTCAGCTGCTGCTGCTGCTCAAATCTGTACTTTCTACAAAATGTAAGCAACTTAACGACTCGCTACAGCAGAGCGCACACATGCCGAGAGATAAAAAAAACCAGCAAGTATTTTACATTTTGCCAAAGTGTTGATGCAAGACTTCAAGAGCTTGATAGAAACCTGATCCGTCTTGAAGCAAACGTGTTCACATACACATTTTCGCTCTTATCGGACCGCAGTGATGACACCGGGACTGCTTTAGCAAACTCAGAGCAGGCGAAGCACCTCTCAGATGTGACGGCTATTCCCTCCAGGAAGTCGTGCCTCCCCGTCTCGTTGAGGCGCTCCTGCAGGATCTGGATGCCCTCCTTGACATCGCGCAGCTGCTGGCTGTAGCGCTGGATCTTGTGCTCGATGTCGGCCAGCTTGCGGGCCGTGTCCGTCTCCAGCTCCTCCAGCATGCTCTTCTGCCGCTCGCGCAGGAAGCGGTGGAGGCGCTCGAACGCGTCGCCGATGGTGGCGCGCAGACTCTTGGCTGAGGACTGAAAAAGAAGAAAAAATAACGCTCCAATGGTTCAATTTGTGTAGCTTTTAAGCAGCGCTTTGAGGACACTGCATGTATAAGTTTGCACTGAGGAGATTGAAGTAGCCATTACGGAAAAATAACCCCAAAAGACGACCAGGACGGCGAAGAAAGAGCCTGGGGCGATTGCTGACACACCAGAGCAGTGTGCAGGCCACAGCGGGAAAATGGGAAGCTGGACATTAAAGGGAATGAATCATCTGCATGTCAGAGACACCGAGTGAGAGCCTTTCAATTATAATTATCTGAGGAAGGCAAAGACTGACCTTCATTCAGAGGTTTTCATGAAAACTTTCCCATCTGTCAACGCTTGTGTTTGTTTAATAAAATCCAGTCAACGAACAGAAGATACAAATGAGCCAAGACGTTTAGAAGAAACCAGCTAGAAAGTGCAAGCACTTCCCTGATCCTTTCAGGATTTATGCGCTGAGATCGGAGGTTTAATTAGACTCAGCGAAGAATTCCATCAATCCTTCAAACAGCGGACATGTTCCCCTCTGTCCAGGTATTTTTTACTCTGCCCGCGGGTAACCTTTTCAGACGACCATTTATCTCCAAGCATGAGAGATGGCACATTAAGGCTGCGGCTGTATGGGGCCCCTCTTGCCTTGTTAGGGGTTGAAAACGGATGTAGAGAAGGAGGACGAGGAGAAGGAGACGACTGCAGGAGCCCACCTATCGGCCTCTGAGTGACGTTACTGCCACTTTGGCCCAGCGGGCCCGTGAGGCGGCGAGAGGGCGTCTGCAGCCCCTGGAGACAGTAAGCTGGTTACCTTACAGGAAGGCATGTGATTATCAAGGTCTATTCTTCAACCCGCCACTGCACACGAGCCACGGACCCAAATCGGGGTGCAAGGCGGGCACGCTCGGGTGAAATGACAGACGGGCTGTTGCTGGGTTTTCATCTCGACATTAGTGGAAGAAACTCATTCGTAGTTTTGTTCATAGACATTAAAAACGGGGAAACCCACGGATTTTACACGTCAATGTCTTAACAGGCCTCCAGGCGCACTGCTGTATGTGTGAAATGTTTTATAAATGCCAAAAGAGGTGTCTCGACAAACTCAACACCCGAGTTAATGCAAGAGCTAAACTTCAATAATAGATGGGAGGATGTGTCAAATGTGGTATCGCAGATTATCTCTGTCCATTTTGAGTCGTTTGAGTTGATGGAGTCCTCTTTCTGCGGGCAACCTGGTACAAACAAAGAAGGAACAAATGCAGGGAGACGTCTCATTGTCAGCTACCTAAACCCATCAGAGACGGACACAGTCACAGTGCGGCTCCCTTCCAGGCAGAGCACTCCGTGCAAATGGATGCACATTTAATGAGATCAGCTCGTTTTCCAATGAGGCCTACATCTGGCAGTGGGAGGGGGTCGGTGGGCGGGCTGGGAGAAGGCGCGGAGTGGTGCTGTGATGTCAGACAGCAGGTACAAAAAGAACACAAGGGGAAAGATGAATGTGCTCCCGAAATGAAAAAAACGGCTGAGGCCTCAACTCTGCCAGAGACCCAGAGCAGCTTCAATATCACTTTGGGAGAGCCGAGGCAACAGACGACGTGTGCGGGGGAGGGGAAGGGTTATTGTTATTTCTGTGACAATTAGTCGGTAATGAAAACATTTGAGCTGAAAAATTCTGTTAATCTAATAAGTTGTGTTTCCAATAAAAGCAACAAAAAAAAAAAATCCATGAGTCCTAAAACGTTAAAGAAAAGCTGCTTTTCTGTTGCATACATTTTATTTGTAGCTGTATGCACCCGATTAACTCTATAAACGAGAATTGTGTGTTTGGCTACCTTGGTCTCAGTAAGTTGTCTCTGCAGCAGCTGCAGGGCCTCGGTGTGTCCTTTCTCACTGTCCTGCAGGGTTGCCAGCTGCTCCTTCATCTCCCTCTGCAACGCAACAAACACCACGTCATGATCGCAGCTCAACTTCACGGATCAGAAGAACACATCCAGCGCATTTGGAGGATTTCGATATAAATCATTTTCAATTTAAAATGCTCCACTTCATGTTTGCTCAATTCATCAAAAAACAGCTGCATGAAAAATAAGGCTTAGATTCTCAGCGAAACATTTTTGTGAGCCCCATTCCAATTTATTTAAATAATACCACTTGTGTAACAGCTCGCTTTGCTCGGGCGTGATGCAGCAAAGATTTAAGGCTTAGCTACAGAACAAGCAAAGCAGATGGAGCGCAAGATACGCAGAGATGAAATGCAATCTCGGAGGATGATGGGCTGTGTCGGAGGAAACTGGGTCTCATCTCTAGTCAGGCGCACGCTGGCACAACTTGCACCACTCAGCCACCTCCGAGCCCCCCCGAGGCGGGAAAGAGGCTCTGCAGAAGCCGGCTCGGACGGTTTTTGTCCCGTGTGCCAACAACCAGCGTACTCAGATTCAGGTAATGGGAAAGAAGCAGATTTCTATACCTTGTGCTTTGGCTGGTATTTTTGTACTGAAATTAAACCGTTTTTAAAATTCAGGGTCTCACTGAAACCCTTCAATTTGTTGATGGTACACATGTTTGCTCTAAGAAAATAAAGCATTACAGACTAAAGAGCGAGCAATCTTCCCCAGGTACGTGGGGGAAGAACCAACGCCACATTTTACCACAATAAATAAAAATAAATCTTATCAAAAGAACAATATACTGCATCATGAAACTTCGTCAAAATGATGTGAGGCAGTTCAAACTGTGGCAGAATATAATAAAGTGCCAGACCAAGTCTGCCTTTTTGGTGGTAAATTAGCATTCTGGTGAACATCTAGACGGCTCGTTTTCATCAATAAAAGTGGTAAAACCCTAAACAATTACATCAGGGAAGAAAGAGCACCATTACATTCCAATGATACCCTTGTCAAGTTTCCAAATATGTAAGGAAATAATCAACCGAACGTATAAATGATTATGCAAATTACACTGAAGGGATGCAGATGTGCAAAAGACACATTATCATGACTAATTATTTGACGTGTTGTGGCAGTAAAAATGGGACCTTTCCCTTCGCTCTAATTGGGGAGGAAATTTAAACAAATGGAAGAACCAGGCCCCGGTCGCATTTATTCCAAACCCCCACTGATAATAAACCATGCTGCTGGTCTCCCTGCTCATGTAACCCGTGTGTCACACCGTTAACGCCTACTGAACACCAACGCCGGTAAAAATCCACCAAATGGAACTGTCAGCTTAGCCGGGCGAATAAAGCAAACATCACTCAGCTGCCAGGCTGAAATAAATGCCAGAATACATCTCCAATGACAGGAGAAACTCACAAGAACTCCACCTTTTAGAGGATAAAACAGGTTCCGGTGGAGCGGCGATGATATATTGCGATGCATCGGGAACCTTCGTGACCCCCGGTGATTAGCCGCAAAAATGAAAACAGAAAAAAGGTCCCAATGTGGGCTGTTGGACGTGAAGCAGGTTTCCTCTCAAGGACAGAAACAGTGAGAAACAATAGCTGCTACAGAGGGGGCGCGTGACTCTCCATGCTAATGACAGGAGGGCGGCCGGCTCAGCGGGCTCTCCGCCTCATCACTGCACGCCTGTCTGCAGCGGGTCATAAGGTCGCTCCCACACAGTGAGACGGACCAGCACTGACAGACGGGCACAGAAAACATGCTCCTCCACTCTCCTGCTGAAACAGGTCAGAGATCGATGGATGCATCCACGAGAATACTCAATCCCCAAAACACACGTCTTTAAAAACATCCACAATCAGCCTAGGTGAAATCACCCGTATGCACTTTCATCCACAGGCATGCGGTTATTTATAGAAAATAAAAGCCGTAGGGTCCATTGGGAAACACGGGCAAAGAATTCAGATCTGAATTGGTTGGGATTCGCATTCGAGGAAAAAGTTTTGTTATGTGACAAGACAAAGACTCTGACAGGGTGTGTGTGTGTGTGTGTTGTGAAAGGAGACATCTCTCCTGTCCATCACATCTGGCCAACATAAGTCTGACATGACATTTCCCTAGGCCATCAAGTTGCTGGAAATGGGGGTCAAGGCTTTAAATCTAAAATACATGAAATCATGCTGCCATTTTCCTTTTTCCTCTCTGGTCAGGTTAGCAGCTCTGGCAGACATATTGGAGTAAATTAAAGAATAAATAAGCAGCCAGATTCAAAATGTGCACGGAGCTTAAATTCAAACTTTCCTTACAGCTGCGAGCTCGATTATGTTCAGCAGCTCGCTGGGGATTGAAAGAGTTATTGACTAGAAACATCCAGCCCCGAAGAAGATTGAACAAAACCACACGCGCCGTTCCATGTTGTGCATAATAAAGTCTCTCTCACACACACACACACAGGGTTTTCACATGCACTGAGCAAAGAGGAACAAAAAAACCTTTGCAACTCATCTCCTGACTGGAGGACATCCAGAATGCACAGCCAACATGCCACTTAGAATTAAAGTGGAATCTCTTTATAATAATTCTATAAAGGAATCAAACGCTGAAAAGGACAGTCGAGAACTACAAGAGATTTTCACAAGGACAGTTTAACAGCACGATAAAAAAAGCGGGAACGCACCGCAGCCAATACGGTGTGGCTGTGAGCTTGATGTAATGGAACATGGAGGTCAGATTCAAGCTGTTAAATTTGTATTTATTGTTATCGTGCAACACTAAATGAAGTAGTAGTGATCACAAAGTAATTATCCATTATATTATGATGCACAATCCCTTGCTTTTTCTGGTTCTACTTTCACTCAAGTAAATTGTGTTACACAATTTGTAACTACAATTATTGATACAAGTCATCATCATCAATATATATATATATATATATATATATATATATATATAAATAAATAAATAATAAAAATCGCACAGACCTTATTTATACAAATTATGACATACATAGCTACATATAACTATACACTGTTGCATAGTCCTACCTACCTATATCGAGATAGCTTATGATATACAATTGTACCTTCACACATTGTGAGATACGATCTTAAGCTTATAAACTGATGCAGCATGACCTCACCACAGCAATCCAATCAATCAATGAGTTTTATAATATTCATCTTTGCTAACCCAGGCGATGTTATTTCATTCCTGTACAGTAAACCATGTTTTGATTAAAACAAAAAGAGAAAAGACATGATGCTGATGTCATTTTTGGATTCGGCAGAAAGCAAATGTGGCAGAAAAAGAAAGAAACCAAACAGAAAATCGTGCAGAGCCCAGATGAGATACACGCCGGTGGCCAAAAGGAGGTAGAGGTTCTGCAAAGTGCTGCCCTTTCCACTCGGCACAGTGAAAACAATGAACATCTGCAGGTTGTGACAACACTCAATGGCATGAGCTGAGCTCTTGTTTCTCTCATTTGAGACACACACAGATCGGAGACAAATCTTTATGAGTCACCGATCCGTCTGATGGGGCGGCTGCTTGGCCCCCTGTGCAGAACGGCCACCAAAGAATTAAATTAAACAAAAAAAAAACAAAAAAAATGCCGTCTCGACGCTGCAGACTGTGGTGAATCTTTACTCGGACATCAAATGGAGCTTTCTTCCAGCGTCAGCAGAGCCGGGGGCCTCTCCGGGAGGAAGGTGGGGGGCCAGTTCTTCCTCCCGGGAGCCCGAGCTGCGTTACGAGGCCGGCTGAGCGATCCGAGCAGCACTCGCTCTGAAAGCTAGCGGGAGAAACCTCAACGTCTTTCCCACCGAGACAAGAGTGCACTTGTACACACGCAACCGCGTAAGACGACAGGACGTGGTACTTTCAGCCGTGGACTGATGCGTGAAATGGAACATTATTAGGACTGCAACCAACTATTATTTTCATTACTGATTATAATTACGACATTTCCCAGCTGTGAGATTGTTTATTAAAATTGATGAAAATTAAATGTCAACAATTTCCTTAATGTATTTATTGAATGGAAAAAAAGCAGTTGATTGGGATACCAAAAAAAATGTCATAAAATGAACCGAAACGTTTTTTCACTTCTGCTTTTGATAAATGATTTAAAGATTATCTCTACGTCACGTTTTTACGTACATTTTCATTGTCTGCTTTTAATCTACCCTTAATAAAAGTGCAATTGCAAATTTGAAATTGAGCAGATACAAACGGGCCGATTCACCGTCTAGCTTTATTAACATAAAAACATATATACACACTTCCTAAACATCACCAGAACATTTGAATAGAAATATCGACATTTGAGCTGATGAAACAAGTCCGCTGTGACTGATCCTGGATCAGAAAAATGTCCCAAACATTTACGACATCCATTTCACAGGGAACATGTGGTAAGAGCAGCGGGGATTATTGGAAGCCCTCCTCCGGTCCTGTGAATATAGGGCACGTCATGTAAATGATGAATGCTCAGAGGCTGCTGCTCCACTTCCTGGAGCGAGGGAGGCCGTAGAGTACGCAAATGTCTCACCTCAAACGTGAACAGCTAACAACGACACTGCATGTCTGCTTTGATATCATTTTATCCTTCAAATAAAGATTCATTATGTTTGAATTGCTGAGGAAAAAAAAAAGGTCCAGAGTTCAAACGCTGAGCTAAAGACAGCAGTGATATTATCACATATTAGTGTGTGTGTGCGCGTTAACTTATTAGTGGCTGAAGAGTTTAAGACGGGTCTCAGCGCTGTCGAGGTACCGTTCGACAATCTACACTGTGCAAGACGAGCTGTTTAAGAGGAACAAGAGGTTCCTTGTTGGCACCAGAGTGGGAATCTGAGAAGAGTCAGGCAATAAGAGCTCGCCTGCTGTTTGCAAAGAGTCGCCGGCCCGACGGAGGCCACTCAGTGCGTCGCCGGCCCGACGGAGGCCACTCAGTGCGTCGCCGGCCCGACGGAGGCCACTCAGTGCGTCGCCGGCCCGACGGAGGCCACTCAGTGCGTCGCCGGCCCGACGGAGGCCACTCAGTGCGTCGCCGGCCCGACGGAGGCCACTCAGTGCGTCGCCGGCCCGACGGAGGCCACTCAGTGCGTCGCCGGCCCGACGGAGGCCACTCAGTGCGTCGCCGGCCCGACGGAGGCCACTCAGTGCGTCGCCGGCCCGACGGAGGCCACTCAGTGCGTCGCCGTTCGTTACAGCAGAACTTGTATCGAGTCAGAGCAGAAAGAAAAAAAAAGAAAAAGTTGCCCGCCGAAAACTCCCGGAGCAGGCACTTTGTTTTCAACCCTTCTCTGAAAAGCTCTTGTTCAACCCAGTCAGGAGCGAGATGCTAATCCCGGAGAAGGCTGCACATCAACGACACAGGCAGCTCGGGGAAGAAAATGTCTTTCTTTAGGCCCGTGGGATGAAAAACAAGCCCAACTCCCAATGCACGGGGTGAACACGCCCTGAACACGAGCCCTTGGATGGGTTTCACTGTCGGATGATTTCTCCACATCAAAACAAGCAGCTCGTGTCATCTTTAAAACCGTCTTACGATTAGACAGACCTCTGATAGTCAGCAGCAGTAGCACGTGCCATGACGTGGCCGTGACGCGGATTGGGACGGCCTCCGCTCGGTCTTCCCGGCGGGGGCGCAGCTGGAAGCCAGTGCGGAGGAGCCGTCGTGTTTGCGTCTGTTGCCGCGCGCCAGCGGCTCGGGTCCAAATAAAGTGGGCTTGTGCCTCTCGTTCAAATAAATATTTGGGATGCACGCCTTCCTCGTCAAGTCACACTGCGGAATAACGGGGCTGCTTCTGCAGAAGCTGGCAGTTGAGTTCCATGAATTTTAAGCAAGGCCTTCAGTGAAGTCGGCATGTTTCTAAATCCCTTGATGATTTCTAATCTACATATTGAAGCCTGGATCATCTGATCAAAAACAAAAAGTTAAAATTGATCATGCACACGTAAGTAGCATTATTGGCCAGTTTCAACCAACAAAATCTTCCAAAATGTTATACAAGAAATAGGATTAAGGTCCTAATTATTGCACAAACAGAGGCTTTATACGGAGCAAAGTATTGTGTGCTGTGCAGACAAAACACAGAAAATAAAGATCGAGTGTGTTATTCAATATTACGACAGTAGAGAGACAAGGTAATTCACCCTTTTTAAAAAGGATGTATTTTTAGTTTCACTTGCTGCGGCGAGACAATTTAATTAGTATCTACTGAGTGCTTTTCAGCAGGCTCCAGGCCGGATGCAACGTGTCTCTACTACTGTGCTAGAAGGAAAGAATTGAGCACATGGTAGCTGCAGCAGTTCAGGGCTTGGGTCATTTAATCTATGCTAATCTATGCTGTATGATGAAGGAACAGAAGCTCATACATTGAGAAAATGCTCATATTTAAAAATCACATATTGGCGCCGATTTCTAAACAACATGAAATAAAATATTGGTCCGCACTGGTGTATTAAATAATTGTTCGTGAGGATCTCTCGAGGATTTCATTGCGGTTCTGAAATACCACTTTTTAAAATCGGGAAAACCGTAATTCCTCTTTGGAAACTGCTTCAAAACAAACAACATTGTGAGGACGACTCATGAAAACGCTTGTCTCATGTGACCGACATTTCCAATTAAAGATGGTCGGAGGCAGCAGACATTTAGGGGTAAACATTTTTTTTTTTAAAATCCCAAAAGCTCAGGGTTTTTTTTAAACATTAAAATGCTCCATATTTGTGCCAAAACGAGGCGCGCGGTACCTCTGAATTGCTACAGCAAACAAACTCGCTCTTTTTAAAACCACCACTCCGCCCTGTATTCGCTGACAAGTCTGATGCTCTGACTTTTTCCAGATTTAAAAACTGTGACCCTTTTGTCGACCCTCTAAACTTCTCCAACAGTTTATCATTTTGCTAAAACGAACACTCCACGAACACTCGCTTGTTTAACAGCTGCAGTTATTGCGCGTCCCGGAGATGAGGGCTTCTGCTAAATGCTTAAACTGCGAACAGCTGCTGGAGCAGGAAACCTCCGCTAGTGTGCAGTATGTGCAGCGATGACGAGTGGAGGAACTAGGGTGAGGACACACAACACAGCTGCTGCCCACCGATTGGCCAGACCCTGAATGCACACTAAATGTATTATGGGAAACTAACTTGAGTCAGCCATACAAGACATTAACGGGCCATTTAGAAGTGTAAAAGAGCCAATGGTGGATAGAAATCACTGTGCAGGCGAACCAGGGCCGCCATGCGAAACCATCATTCACTTTTAACGGGCGTTTTCCCCTTTCATACATAAATCAGAAAAAAACAAAGAAACCGCTGTTCATTCAACAAATATTTCTCAAATCCTAAAGTTTAAAACTGGACGCAGACCGAGCACTTTGTCTCTTTGGAGGAATTTAACGGGTAAACATCTGCAGGCTCCTTCTCTCTCCCACTCGCTCGCTCTCTCCCACCCAGCGGCTTGTTATCTCAGACACCGGGTTGGGTCCGGCTGATTGGACGCTGAAGAGGAGGACTCCCATCAGCAGCAGGTCTAATTAAATCATCCGCAGCAAATAACGGACGCGGGGAATTACAGCAGATTACAGCCCGGTCCTGCCCAAACCCCCGGGAACAATAGCTGTGATCCGTCTTAATTCCCCAGATAATTATGGCCGCAACGGCTGGGGGCAGCAGTTCACATCCACCAAAACTATACTGCAGAGAACCCTTTATAATGCAAGCACGCATGGGTTTTAACCATTTACTACAAGAGGGATTTGTTTTTCAGCCCAAACGCACTTTAAGGATATTCAACCTTTGAGAGAATGTCTTTCTCTGCCTGGTCCTTTCACTTAATTAAATCTTGGCGCCTCTTGCTGCTGATCTCGCTCACTTTAAAAGGATTCATTCCAAGCTGCAAAACTTTAAGGACCAGTAAACTGACCAAGGACAGTGATGATGTAACAGGTCCAATGCATTGATTCCTAAAAAAGGATGGATCACTTGTTGAAATACAACAGGTTGGAAAGTTACGACAGCAAATAAAACTGGCAAAACTCAAATACGTTGTTTGTGTAGTGAGTGTCATTGTCAAAAAGTAATTTTACAAATCACTTGTAAAATGAGTGTTACCTCGTGGTAGAGAATAAGTGGCTATGATTGGAATGAAAAATACAATTGTGAAACGGGTGGATGGAGGTTCATCCTGCAGCTGTAAGCCATTCTTGATAGACCCGTAGCGGTCTGTAGCAGGGTGTGGAGCGATCCGTTAATTTCTAAAGAGTGTGTCATTAGTTTATAGACCTTTGAAAAACATCCGTTAAGCTTTTGAGATCGAGAGATCGAAGTCCCAAAACAACCTTATTGTCTTTATGGTATGTGCCTGTAAAACATCACTCCGTTGCACGTCTCCTGCCCTCTTTCATAACTACATGCAGGGGACCGCAGGTCGAAAGGGGCCTCTGTGCCGGTCCAATGCACCACAGATGTGTCCTCACGGGACTCACTTAACCAAAGCAATCACCCAAACAAGACAAAAATGTCCCGAAGTCGTGGATGCGGCGGCGGCCCGACTTCCTCCAATCCATACAGCGGTTTGTCTGCTGCTCCCGCAAACAAGCAGATCCGCTCCGTCCTGCCCCGAGCACCGTCAGCGGAATCGGTACTTAGTGCAGCACGAGCCACGGCCTCTCTCTGGACGAGGACAACACGCCAGCACACCTCTAATGGAACATGACCACTCCGTCTTTCCCCACGGGGCCATTTCTGCATGGACGCAGCCTCTGTGTCACACCAGCCCGGACAGACTCATTTGTATGTTTGGTTGTGGGAGGGAGGGGGATCATTGCCTTTCAATCAAAGCGCATACTTTCGAAAACAAGATTAACAAGAGAGAAGACATCACAGAGGCGAGCAGGAGAAGAGAGAGAGAGAAGGAGCTGCTAGGGGGGATGGAGAGCAGCAGTGGGTGCCCTTGAAATGGCCTGACTCATTACTGCAGCGGCACGGCCGTGTGTGGTGATGGCGGCCCGGGAGAGAGCTCTCGCCTGGGCGTGAGAGACGACCATGTCTGCAAACCACCGGAGAAACACTTTTCCAAAGACCCCCAAAAAAAAAAACCAGCATACGTTTTTCATGATTTACCCTCCTCCTCGTCCTGTTAGTTGTCCGATAGGCGGCCAAGAAGTAGGTGTGGGAATGGAGGACGGCAGGTGCACGTGGACACTTTGAGTGACAGGTCTGTGTGGGCGACTCAACGCCACTAATAATTTCCTCCTCCAGCTGCGTGGGCTCCAGCCAAGCAGAGACCAGCATTACCTGCGCAGCTGCTATGCAGCCAATGCATGCTCGGGGTTCCAGATGCGCCCGTTTCAACCTGCAATCAGCGGGAGGTAAAAGCTCTCAACTCCGAAACAAAAACTCAGGGCCGGAGGTCAGCGGAGTGACCTGCCAGGCTAAGGAGCTTACAGCACGCCGACCAACCAGACGCCGAAACACACGGACGACCGCAGGGGGCCGTGACATAACCAGAGTGTGTGTGTGTGTGTGTGTGTGTGTGTGTCTAAACCTTTTGGGAATCGAGTCCGTTTAGTAAATTAAAGCAAAAGGCTTTGGTGCTGAAATGTGTTGTCGCGGTGAACTCCAGCTCATGTGAAATATAAGCCGTGAACGACATATACAGAACGATTTAGTGACTGCGTTTGATTTAGTGTCTCATCCGTGAACCAATCCCGACGCTTAGTTTTATACCTTGGCACATTGTGGATGTTGAAATGTAATTTTGTCATCCTAGCTGCTGCGGTTGTGAAACAGTCACTAATCTCCGGTGTTGTGATATCTGATGACGGATGGCTGACAAGACAACGCGGGACCTGTGTGTGTCATCCCGCTGCTCTATGGGGTGATGTGGGGAGGGAGAGAAAGGGGGGGGTGGGAGGGATGACGTAACGTAAGAGCAAACACTGCTGGGGAAACAAACAGCAATCGTGAACCATTATTACTCAGACACCCAATTCATTTTTTGTGGGTTTTCACACAGAACAAAATTACTTGACGGAGTAGCTGGCAATTTAATGCAGGAGCCCCCCCCCCCCCCCTCCCCCCTTCTTTATGAACAAATCACGGCGCCTCGGAGCCACACGGGTGACGAGTTATATCACGCCGACAGAGGCGGAGGAGTAAGCGTTGTGGAATTAAGAGACAGCTCAAGCCAATCCCGAATCCCATGAGCCAAAGTGTCAAACAAATTCAGCACGCATACAAGCTTTGGCTCTCCTCCCACAAACCACCCCCACCCTCCTCCCCGACCCCCGAAACTTCCCACCCAACCAAAGCTCGCAAGCTCATTTTAAAAGGAGATCAGCACACTGGTTCCTGTGGTGACTTTCTTTCTGAAAAATAAACTTCCGAATTAACCAAAATCATGGAGTAATAATTCCACAGACTCCTTAATATAGCGAAAAGAAATGTCTCAGTTACTAAAGACCCGATCCCAAGAAAGCTTACTCTCTTAAAAGAAAATCTTAAAGAAAATAATTGCAACACCATCTGCCACGTTGCACCGACGTCTGAGTTTGTCTGACGAGACGTTGCAAAACCGACAGTCCCACTTGTGGATCTGGAATGGCGAGCGTGCCAAGCTGGTGGCGGGACGGGCCCCTCCGTGCTCACGCTCCCTTTCAGGATTGCGCAGATCTGGGAAGCCTCCAAAGCTCCTGCCAGAACACCGCGATGAAAGGAGCTTCGCGCGGTGGGACAAGCCGGTGTCCGAGAAACGTCTTGTGCCGGGTCTAATTACTTCTGCTCTAATTACTTTATTGTGCAATTAGTTAAGATGCATGTTCCAGAACAGCAAAACAAATAGATATGCCAGAAACAATATGTTCAAATAGCGAAAGAAAAAAATAACGAAATATACCAGTAATGTTGCTGTTAGATCAGTGAGTCCAGTGTAATCAGCAGCTTAGACAACTAATAAGTAGGGGTGTAACGATTAGTTTTTAACAACGATACGATTACGATTCATGGTTATCGATACGATTCAAGGACGATATTGGTTAATTTAGAACGATACGATCCGAAACGATTCAATGAAATCGATTCAGCCCCCCCGTATTGTGAAACGGGTGGATGGAGGTTCATCCTGCAGCTGTAAGCCATACTTGATAGACCCATAGCGGTCTGTAGCCGGGTGTGGAGCGATCCGTTAATTTCTAAAGAATGTGTCATTAGTTTATAGACCTTTGAGAAACACCCGTTAAGCTTTTGAGATCAAAGCCCCAAACAACCTTATTGTCTTTATGGTATGTTCCTGTAAAACATCACTCCGTTGCACGTCTCCTGCCGTCTTTCATAATTTTTTCCTAATTTTTCCCCATTTCATGGGGAATTCATTCAAAACAGCTCCGTCCACTCCGTCCATCCACTCGTCAGATTGGGTTTAGGATTCGGCTGCGGCCGCCACATCAACCTGCTATCCGATTCTGAGCGGTGAGAGCAAATTAAGCTCCCCAGTGTCAAATACACACTTTCGGGAGGGTGCGAGAGGTGAGTGTAATGAATAGCCAATTTCAATGATACAGTCTCTGCAGCAGGGGAGCAGTAAAGTATCCCTCACAGCTACGGTGCCATGTGGCATTTTAAAAATGCATGGAATGCATAGCTTTAAAAGTCAATGTTACGGATCATCCAAACTGTGATGACTGAAGCACCGATTATGTGACATCCAACAAAGTACGATCCCTCAAAGCTGCACAGCTCAGTGTTAACGATCGACACGTTGGTCCGTTTCTTCCCCTCGCTCTCCGCCGAGAAGGCAAACAGGTTTTTTTTTCTCCAAACGTTACATCGAGCGGATCTCAATATCGACACTGGTAACAGCGGACTTGGGGAATAAGAGGGATATAAAATGAGCCTGGAACGTGTTGCTTTGCATATCTGAGCAAAGGAGCGGGGGGGATTAGCAGCTTTGTCTCACAGTTATTGGATTTTGGCTCAGTGGGAAGAGAATTATCCAAAACACGGGAGAGGCGAGTAAACACGGCTCCTATTGATGTCGAAAATATGACTCAGTGTCAACACATGGGACACATAAACATAAGCTGCTCCGTGCTGCTCCGTGGCAGCAGAGGATTGAGGATGAGACGTCTGGGCAGCTCCCAGGGGGGCGAAAGAGTGCGACGGGCTTTAAGAAAATGTCAGCCTCACCCTCGCTAACAAGCTGCCGGAGCGAGCGCGCGCCGCTACTGACCTGAATCTCCTCGTACGCCTCGTCGATGGTCGTCACCTGGTGCTGCTCGTGGAGCGCCGGCTCGTCACAGAAGAAGCACACCAGGCTTTTGTCGGTGAGGCAGAAGAGCTTGACCTTCTCGTGGTCCTTGCAGGGGTAGCAGCTCCTCTGGGCGTTGAGGATGGCGTCCAGCGGGAAGGCCGAGTAGCGCTCCACGATGTTGGAGAGCTTGAGGCTCGGCGAGAGGAGGGGATCCGTGAAGGTCCTGCGGCACTCGGGACAGTCGCGCACTCCGTGGAGCTCCTGCCGGCTCCAGTGCTCGGTGATGCACTTCCTGCAGAAGTAGTGCTCGCAGCCGAAGCTGACGGGGTCCTGGTAGATGCTGAGGCAGATGGAACAGAGGAGCTCGTCCTTCAAGCAGCAAGCCATTTGCAAAGACAGGGGCCGAGCGGCATCGACGGGGGCAGCGCTCTGGGGGCCGGGTGCGCTTGTTTTAATCTTCCGGCGAGTGGTTTACTGCCATGCGCGAGTCGATAGGACAAGGTGGATAGGTCTTTGGGAATCTTCTCCTCTATTTTTATCTGTTGAACAAATGATGTGCTAATCATTCTTAAGTTACACAGCGCAGGGGTCAATATATTTACAACTGAACAAATGATTAACAGCAGCAGATTCTCTTGGTAACGCAGAAACAAAATACACTTCAGAAGAGAGACGGTTAGACAAATAACTTTCTCTTTACGAGTTGCAGTCACAGCTGGCTGTCACTTTTTAAGCAGAAATGCCAAGCAATTTCTAGCTTCTCAAATCTTTGGACTGTCTGAACAAAACAATACCAACATTTCAGTTGAGCTACTACTTAAAAATGTTATTTTCCTTGCAAGATTCATTGAAGAAAACAATTTGTATCCAATTACTGGGCGGCCTAGGCGCATGGAGTAGAGTGGGTGTGCCGGCAACTATAGAGTTAGCGGTTCGAACCCCGGCTTCTTCATGTCCTATGTCGGAGTGTCCTTGAGCAAGACACCCTGCTGCCCGGGCGCCTCTACGGCTGCCCACTGCTCCCACTGTGTGGGATGGTTAAATACAGAGAACAATTTCCTCTATGTGTAAAATAATACATGGCAATAAAAATGGTTCCTTCTTTAAAATAGTTTGGAGTTTAGATAAGTATCTAATATCAAAAAGGTACCTTCTTAGTCTTTTAAACTTTTACTGTTCCAACAAAAACTATGAACTAAAAATAAAACGTTATTCTATTTAGCTTTCTCAAGAGAGAAAATGCAGTCTAGCTTTTACTTTCTTGGCTCCCTCTTTGCCGGAGGAAACACCTGAATATGTTAATAATGTAATCAATATACCTCTCCACCTGTGCTACATTCCTTTCCTCCCTCATTGTTAAGGCCTTTTTTTAATTTCCACAGCAAACTGTCTGCACCAACCAACAGGGAAACACCTGCAGCGGTTTTATACGCGTTGCTGGAGAAGCTTCCCTTTAAATTTGCCTTATTAAAAAGACATTCAAACAGCCTTGACTGAGCTTTTTTTTTTTTATTTAACTTTTTACCTTCCTCAACGAACTGTCGAGCCGACCCGTGTATTCCAAGTTGGCACAAGGGCTATTTTAATTGGCTCCCTGTACATGGCTTGCAAGCCGGATTTGTAAACACAACCGACCAGGACGGCGACACTCCAACGGGAGGATGAGAGAGGACACGAAATGGGGCGAAACTAATTTAATAAGCTACATATTAGGAAGGGGGGAGTAGACGACCGAGGGGGTAGAGGTATCCGCATTTGTGCAAAAGTAAAGGCATTTGTATGTATGGCGAAGGAGGGGGAAATAACTCAACTCACCGACCTCCTCCCGGTGACATCTGCGGCTCCGATGCGAGTGTCTTCCAGGAAGAAGAGCAGCACTCAGCGGCAACAGACGCTACCAACTGCACCGATTGACAGGGGGGGGTATTTAACATATTATTTACAATATTACAGCTGTTCGTCGATAAATATATCACAAAGTGTTGAGTAATATATTTGCTTTTGATGTATAAAAAGAGGAATTAGTGAAGCCAAGGGTTTATAATGATGATGTAAAGGTGAACCTCCTCGAGTAATGGAGTGGCTCAGACTTCCTCACCTCCCTCTTAGCATAGCTGCTTAGCTCCCTTGATTTTAACAGATAAACACGCAGAATTACACGAAAACTGTAACTGAATTTGTACAATCAAACTTTCACTTTCAAACTGATTAAATAACTGCTGGGGGTTGCTTTAAAATAGATCAATAGATGTCACTTGAAACACGCTAATGAGCCGGCTTCCACCAGGTGCAGTATCAACCTCCAACCAGCAGGTGTCAGAAGAAAACACTTTACTTCAGAGAGTACGTCATGACATTTATAAAATATATAGTTTAGTGTTGAAAAATGTTTAATCTTCGCTAAGATTTTGTTTAACATGCCAATTATGTGTCCCAACGATTTTATTGAATGACACTTAAATAAAATACCACCAGTGTTGAAACGGGTGCGCATTGTATCTCCTGTTCCAGTTAATTCAAAACAGAATTTGCAAAAATCCACAAGAGGGCAAAAAAACAGTGGATCAAAAATCAGAAATATCTTTACGCTGTCAAAACATGCACGTCCACACACTGATTGACAATCCAACAGGCAACTACAGAAAGACACACCAATATATAGAAAGTAACAAGACACAGAAGAAACAAATCAGGCAATCAGGGAGATGATAGGGACAGGTGAGTGACAGAAGGGCCAGGATGAAGCAGAGGGCAGTATCTCCGGACAATGGCAGAAACACAGTAAACAAACGTGACATAAAACACACACAGCAACCACAGTAAAAAATGTATCTTAGACCCCAGGGATCTTAACATTTCCATTTAATATTTTTAAAATGACCCCATAAAATCTCTAAATCACAATATTGTACATTATCATAAACTCTCAGCTTTGTAAAGATGTTGTTACTTTTCCTATTTACATGTTTGGTTCAAAATATAGTAAAAAAGGGTAATGCATTCTAATAATATACAACTAGCACGTAGGTAAGTATACCTGAGGCAATACAGTGATGCATCAGAATAGTATTCTCATACAATCATAATATATATATTCCTATATTCAAGTTTTTTTAACACTTAACTTTCAAAAAATATCTAAGCATTGTCAATTTCACAACCATTATGGGATATATTGTTAAAAGCTGGAGTTGTGGCTGAAACTAGTTTTTATAAAGGATATCTGACATCTCTGTCTCTCTATACATACACTTTTAAAATGACTACTAATTATAGTAATAATTATATTTCCAACATCACAAAAAGAAATACAAAAAGCATTTACTGTATATACACATATAAAAACAGAATGATGGTTGATGACTTTAATATGGAAACAGAATTAAGGTGGTGAAGTTAGATTATTTTCATGTTCTTTCATGACATAAACAGATGGATGTGTCAGTCTTTCATGCATGTGACTCTTCATGCTCTGCAACTGTAACTCTCCTGCACTGACATCAGTGATTGTTTGCCGGCTTCTTGATATGGGATGCTAAATGACTCCTCCTCCTCTCCAAAGGGGAGTTTAGACTCCACTTGCATCGAGTCTGTGGGCGTCACAGACGGTGTACCACAGGACCTATTTTCAATGTGGAAAGTGATGTTGACGTTGACGTGGGGGCTGGTGGTAACGGGGCTGATGACCTGCGGGCTGGTGGGCTGGGAGGTGGACTGTGCAGGGACGCTCGGCTGCGGAGTGGCAGCTTCTGTGTGGGAAAGTAACGTCATGGGATCCGACAGGACCGAGAGTTGACTGTGGAAAGCTGCTGTGGATTGCAAAGGCCCGATGGACTCCTGGCTGCTGGAGCCGTCTGTTTGTGTCAAAGCGTCGGTGTTGTTGCTGCTCTGACTGTGGTCGCTGCAGGTTTCCCCTCTCTGCAGCAGAGTCTGATGTTCTGGTGAGGGTACCATGGTATAATTCAGAGGGGTTTCCACCAAATAGTCCTGACCGAGCTACAGTAGAAAGACACAAGAGCAATGATTCTCAGTATTTTGTAAAATAATCTTTAAAGGAAAAATCAAGGAAAATAATAAAGCGCAGAAGACTCACTTCATCAACTCTGTCACCATTTCCTTTTGCATCTACTTTAGGATTAAATCTTGCTGCGTCATCTGCAAAAAAATCAACGTGGACTTGAGCCGGATACGAAAAATGATGTTGACAATAGTAGTCATTATAATTCTATATATATCCATTTGAAGATACATAATCATAGATGCAGTCATAAGCTTTTCCACAAAACAGAACACGATGACTATTTATTTTTCGTCTTTTTTTTTACCTTTATTCCAGACTGGTTTACAAATGAACATCAGGACAATGGCGATGAAGAAAAGCAATAACCCCGTCCCACCGGCAATGGCTGAAGCTAAGAATGGAGTAAACAAGAGAGAGATGACACATTGATCACACCGGGCAATCACATCACGACGACTCGCTTGGAAACACGGAATCGGTGGCCTTTTACCCAGTGTCCCGCCGGGCGCCCCGCCCGATGCCGGTATGATGTCCGGCCTTGAATACGACGTGCTACTAGACGCTGTGGTCTCTGTCGGTCCACGTGGAGCCTTGGAGTCCAAGGTGGCCGAGGCTGCGCTCGTGGCGGCGAACCCACGCTGATCGCGAGGCCTTCGCGTTACCATGGCAGCCCGCGGGGTGGGTTCCAATAAAGTCCGCGGTTCACACACGTTGTCCGAGGCGGCGTCGCCCTTTTTGACGACAACCCGCCCGTTGCAGCTGTGGGGGGCAAACAGAGCGAGAGGTTTAAGATGCGAGCTTCACAACAGTCGGGCGTGACAGACGTGATCCCTGGGCTTCACTCACTCGGTGTGCGGCAGACAGCGCTGCGTGGAGGAGAGCGCGTCAGAGAACGTCCCGTTTGGGCACGGTTTGCACCTCACATCTGCGTTGGCTTTTACTGAGAACGACACCCCAAAATGTGGCCATTTGTTGGTATTTCACTATCACACACTTAAAACAGCTTAACGATGCATATGTTATGTGACAAGTTGAGATTGTATTTGGTTGCGGTGGACATGAGACACAATAATATGATGGATATGATATAGTTATTACAGGAAAACACGACTTGTGGTGCCTCCTTCCCATGCCTGTTGTGACACATTTTTTGAATATCAAGGAGATCTTAATGGTAAAGTATATTAATGGTAAACACACAAACAGTGAAAAATAGCAGTTGCTGTACCTGGCACAGACACTCCTTCACCGGGTCGGCAACGCTTGTACTTGCGACATGATGTGCAGAACGGGGCATCAAAATCCAGCAGGCAAAACATTTCAGGTTGGCACACACACCTTGAGTTTTCAGTAGAGGAGCAGACCCGGGCTTCCTGAATGCCGTTTTCTGGTTGTATGTAGAGAACAATGTTTTGCTTGATTATGAGTTGAAGAATATAGCAATAAAAAAACATGCGTATTTTAGACCGTGCAGCTACTGACTCTCTTTGCATTGGGCACAGGGGAAGCAGTTCGGATTGTAGTTCCAGCGGTCCAGAAACAGTCCTGTTGGGCATGGTTCACACACAGTCTCAGTAGTTTCGTTGCATTCCTGAGTCTGCCGCTGTCCTGTTAGAACATATAGTGTTGGTTTGGTCAAAATAAATATCGTCACAGATTTCTGCCTAAACTAGTGTGCTAGTAATGCAATAAGTGTTAAGGGATTTTGCCTGTGCAATTTAGTACACACGTTTTTCTGTTTGAATAGACACATGATGCTGAACTTACTACAAGGTGGGATGCAAAAATGTGAACCGAGGGCAGCGCCTCAGGGAACATGTCTGCACTAACGTGGATACTTTGGACAACATGTGAGGATTCTTGCTCCTCAAGAGCTGCAACGTTGCAATGCTGCAAAGCCAAATGACTCTTTACTCAAATATGTTTGGGTAACACTACTTATCGGTATTCTTTACACAAATCCTATTCCAAAAGAGAAAAATGTAGACAACCAACTCTTCATGTGGTCTCTCAGGATGAAACGATGAATATGATGAATGTCTTTAGCTGCTCTACGTGTTAATTTTTAAACAAACACAGGCAAACTTATCACGTTTCACATTGTGTGTCGAAAAACGGCCTTTTATTGCATTGGTATGAGTCGAGTATTTGTAATTGTAGAAACCTTTAGTATTTGCAGTCCTTGCTGTGTGCAGGACATCACTTACCAGGGGGGCATTTCTTGCAGCACAGATTTGAATAGTCCAACCGGTACTCTGTTGTTGAGTTGTGACAGTTTCCATCGGAGTCTGCCTGGTAGGGCTGAGAGCAGACCTGTGGAAATAGAGACAATACATAAGAGCAACTCATCTGGTGCTTTTCAGATGAACAGAGCCAAGAACATTTACTTTCTTGTAACGCTCTGACACAAATCTGCATTAATTCCGCTGCAGAGGGGCTTTCAATTTACAGGTAACCAGTCATTTGGAAAAGAAACACGAGTCCCTACTTCTTTATCAGACTGGCATTTTTTGTTGGGTGACAACAGTAAAACAGAAGCAGTCCAAAAAATGAGCTAAAACAGTGCCTGACCCTCTGCGGCAGCGGCCACATTTCCCCCTTCGGGTAATGCTGTCGGCCCGGAGCCGCCGGCAGGGTTAAACAAGCCCCCATTGTTCTGACCTCGTAGGAGGTGCATTTCACCTCAGCAGAATCTCTTCCTGTCTGCGGGGGACTGTTCAAGCTCAGCGCTTTGCACAAATCATCCTTGCAGCTGTGTGTCTCTCACTGCCCTCCAACCAAGAAGGTAGAACATGCTGAACAGAAATATTGTATTTCTCGTACAACAGGAAACCAAGGCGGCAGGCTCGCAGCACTCGGCACAGCAGTGACTTGCTGCCGTGCTGTGGTGTGACCACCTGTAGCACGGGATGTGATGACACGGACACACTTCTGCGAAGCTACAGTTGTGTTCGAAATAATAGCAGTGCCTCAACAGCAGCAAGAAAATCACTGGTTTTATTAACATTTCAATCTCTATACCCCAGATAAGTTTCTGGGGGGTAAAATAAAGGTATAGAAAACCAACAAACCCAACAGGACAGCCATGCATACTGTGGATTCTGTGAAATTGAATGATTAACTGAAAAGGGTGTGTTCAAAAAAATAGCAGTGGTGAGTTCAATTAGAGAGGGCATCAATTAGGGAGGGTATTCTGGGAAAAAAGGGTGTTAACAGGTGATCCGTATTTAAGGATCAAGACAACTGGCATGCTGGCTGTGCATTTCTCCTGAAAAAACAATGAAAATGGGTCGTTCAAGACACTGTTCTGAAGATGAGCGTTTCCTAATAAAAAAATTGATTAAAGAAGGGAAAACATACAAAGAGGTGCAGAAAATCATTGGCTGTTCAGCTAAAATGATCTCAAATGCCCTGAAATGGGAGCAAAAAACTGAAAAACGAGGAAGAAAAAGAAAGACAACCCCTCGAATGGACAGAAGAATAGCCAAACTGGCGAAGACTCAGCCAATGATGGGATCCAAGAGGATCAAGCAAGACCTTCAGTTGACAGTGAGTACTGTGACAATCAGAAGACGTCTTATTGAGGTTAACCTTCCAGCAAGAAGCCCCCGCAAAGTCCCACTGCTGAGAAAAAGACATGTGCAGAAGCGTTTACAATTTGCCAAAGAGCACATTGACTGGCCTGAAAAGAAATGGCATAATATCTTGTGGACAGATGAAAGCAAGATTGTTCTTTTTGGGTCTAAGGGTCACAGGCAGTATGTCAGACGCCCTGCAAACACAGAATTCAAGCCACAGTACTCACTGAAGACCATTAAGCATGGTGGTGCAAGCATCATGATATGGGGATGTTTTTCATACTATGGTGTTGGTCCGATTCACCGCATACAAGGGATCATGGATCAGTTCCAGTACATCAGGATCCTGGAAGAGGTCATGCTGCCATATGCTGAGGAGGAAATGCCTTTGAGGTGGACCTTTCAACAGGATAATGACCCCAAACACACCAGCAAGCGAGCAAAAGCATGGTTCCAGATGAACAAGATTCAACTGATGGAGTGGCCAGCACAATCCCCGGACCTTAATCCCATTGAAAACTTGTGGGCTGACATAAAAAGTGCAGTGCATGAGGCAAAACCAAGAAACGCTGAGGAATTGTGGAATACAGTGCAATTATCCTGGGCTGCAATACCTGTGGAACGATGCCAGAAGTTGGTTGACTCCATGCACCACAGATGTGAAGCAGTCATCGGAAACCGTGGTTTTGCAACAAAATATTAGTTTAGGATACTCAGCTAGGTTCACTTATCAAGAATTTCTTTGTTTGTACAGTACATTTTTGAGTTTCCAAGGAAAGATGGCAACACTGCTATTCTTTTGAACATGCCATTTCTTACTTTATTTGAAATATTATTATTATTATTTAAGTTTTGATGACTTTGCGCAATTGTTTTGCTTTGGAATAGAATGTACTGTGTCCCCAATGTATCTGTGTTCATTAAAGTACAATTTCTTTGAAGAATTTTGACATTTACTCATTTTTCTAAAGGCACTGCTATTTCGAACACAACTGTATATCAAACGTAAAGTGCCGATGCCTATTTAACATTACTCGTCTATGAATGAATCCAAGAGAGTCAGACAATTCCCTTAGTCACTGCGTAGTAAGCTGGGAAGCAGAGGAATGCGGACGCTGGCCGAAAGCCAGCCTGACGTCCCTAATTAAACACGACTCACACGCATCACAGACTTACACGGACAGGTGGACACGTAACCTACCTTCAGAGTTTGAACATTCAGCAGAAGCAACAGTACAAGTATCTCCTTCATCGCCTCTTCAAAGCAAACTGTGGTCTGCGGAGGATACGGGTAACAGAGGGTGCACTGATCATTTTAGAAAGCAGCAGACTGAGCGAACAGAAGAAAAAACATTTCCTTGAAGTGAGTCGAGAGTTGGGAGGAAGGAAGTGAGGAGGCCGGCTCTAGCCCACATCCACCGATGAGCGAATAAACATTAATACTGAATGAGGTTGAACACTCATTCTGCACTTCCACGTGACAGATAGACGTTCACAGAATGAAAAATATCCATTATTTTGACGTTTCATCGGCAGCTTCTTAGAGGAAAAACAAAATACCTGTAAACAGTTTTGTGTTTTGTGATGTCGCTTTGGGGAAAACAGGGGGATTCTGGTCCTGACCTGGTCCTACCACTGGGATTTAATAAAAACAAAGCCCCTACAGGGCAATTCATCATCTCATTTCATCATTTATATTGTTATATATTAATATATATATATATATATATATATATTATTATAATATTATATTATTATTATTTTGAGAGCACAACGGCCCCAGGTTGAGTTGTCTCGTTACTGCTAATATTTGTCGTTACTGGAGGGTCAACAAGGCTCTGAAGCCGACCTCAGCTCCACTTCACTCTTTCAACCCCCCGTGGGAAACAAACAAAGGGTCAAACAAAGGCACAAAGCCCAACTCATGTTGTACTCTGACTGCCGACTAGTTTGGCTTCTTTATGCTCCGCTTGACTTGTTTCTGTGTGAGACGTTGACATTTCACAATAAAGTTCCCCCTCCCACCATCTCGACACTTTGCTGGTACTCAAGTGCGCCAGTAAAACGCTTTGATCGCCTCTGATCTTTTTATGCTTTGTTTGTTATAACACAAGGCTTTCATCGTGCAATTCCGAGGGAACTTTGTGTTATAACGGATTGGTTGATACAACATAAAAACATGACCGGAGGAAGCAAAACCTTTTTTCATTATGGCTTTTTTTGTGTTGTCTATTTCGGCGTACTTCCAGGTTTACTCACCTTGTATACTGTACGCTGATGCTGCTGCTGAGTCATTCCGAAAAACCCGAGCTCAATAGATACGATATGAGCATTCTTTTCTTTCACAAGTCTCATACCTGTATTGGTATTGCATGGTACGGATTGTTTTACAACAGTCTGCTATGCTGAAATAAAAACAGTACAAGCAGACATTTTCACAGCGAGAGATGTTTCAAATCCTGTTAACTTGTATTCTGGGTGAAATGGAAACCAATGGCTATCTGATTACGCCCGCAAGATACAACAGTTTGTACAGCAGCCTCTGTGCTTCCTGTCCCAGTCAAGATGAGTCAAAGGAAGTTAAAAACAGAAGTATGCATAGACCCTGCAGCCCAAATAAACAGGGATTTGAAATCACTTCCTCAATGTTGTGAAAATTTCCCAAGTTAAGATGATTCTAAAACTGTCTCTGGCTTTGCGTAACAGTTTGAGCTCTGATGTCTATGAGACTGCTGACGGTTACATTATCAAGTCTTAATGTCTCTATGTAATTTAGCATATAATCTACATGTAAATACAGAAAACAACACAACAATACATTTCATACCATGAAAGTTCATGCTTCAAATGAATATATTTATGATTAGGCGAAAACGGCAATGGATTCTCCTCTTGGATTGTTTCATGTAGAACATCTAATTGTAACATAGTAATTTAACAGAGATTACACAGAAAAAAAAACATATTACAGAGACTAAAACATGAGCACAAAAAAAATATTTATTTTAGCATGGCATCAAAAGGGAAATTGGATTTCTTGTCAGTGCAAAGGGTAAAACATGCTTCCTCTTTTTCTTTTGGAAGAGAAGTGTTGGAAGTTGTGACGAGCCAACAAGGACACCTCAGAGATCCTACCAGACACTTTGGGTGCATTCAGTCCCTGAAAAAAATTAAAACCATCACCATGTACTCAAAAGATTCAATATCAATCTTTTTTCTTTTGCATTGTTCTCTAACAAAAATAAAAACGCCATTACATTTTCCTGTTACACAACATTTTGCATGCCGGTTCACTGTTATTGCTTCCTGCGACACTTAAGCAACCGTTAAAGTTTTAGTTGCACCATTCCTTTTCCCACTTTGACATTTATGAAGAAGGTCAATGATCTTTATTACCTCCAGTTCCCCGTTTTGTGACTCGGTGGAGCTCTTTGTATGCAGACTGCTGCGCAGATCGAGGCTGCTGGGCGGCGGCAGTGTGCTCTGACCTGTGTTCGACCAGCCGGAGAGACAGTGCTGGAGAGGAACAAAGGGATGCAAAGGTCAAAGGTGACTCCAGTACACTTAAAGTGAGCCATAGGTTTTTTTTTTACATGAAGATCTCAGACAGTAAACTGCACAACTAAGAAGTCATGAATGGTCCCTTACTCACCGATGGTAACCCCAAACTATCAGAGGGGTCAAAACTGCATCGTCGATGGGCTTTGTACTTGTACGGTGGCAAGAGGGTCGAGCGAGGGATGCTGACCCTTTCACAAAAAAAAAAAAAGTCAATATAACTTGAAATTTCAGTGTTTACGATCAGTTGTCTGCTAAATACATAAAGATAAAAATGTGAAAGGCATTGCATTGATTTTGACTCACTCACCACTGAGATTATATTCTTAGATTGTTACGTAATAGCTGATACATTAACCATCCTTATGAATGGAAATGGTTACTCCTGCGGATACTGATCCTGACTTAATGACTTAATAAAAATGAGTAATAACCCACCGTAAAATGAGTTAGCCTCACTCATAAGTTGAGTAATTTTCCGTTCCTACGGGGTCAAAAAAAGTTCAGTTTGTGGCACATGATCGTTACCTGATGAGAGCCGGCTCAGCGGTCGAGTGAGGATGGAATGATTTGTGCTTTCTGCACACGGGGCAGCACTCCTGAGCGTGAAGTGGGACAGGAAACAGTCTGCTGTTAATCCTGTAAGAAAACGTACCTGAAGGACAAGATGAGCAAGCAGAGTGAGAATGGGGTGAGAAAAGCTATTAAACAGAGAACAAGTGAGAAAAGCTATTAAAAAAAATGACCCCACTTACATTGGTGAGTATGCGTGTTAGCCTCTGGACCGCTCTTGTCTGTGAGCAGCGGCAGGACTGAATGGTTCTCTTCAGGACATCTATAAAGAAAGGACATGAGCAGTAATTAAATGAAGTCAGTCAAGGCAAATCAGGCAATCAACGGGGAAGCACTCACTCCGCTTGTTTGCTGTGGACACACTTGTCTTTATTGAGCGATCGAAACGTTTGCAGGTCATTGAAGAACTCGTCAGAGCGGTCCATCAATGAGTCCTCAGCATCCAGGACTCCTTGTAGGGGACAAACATCACTCGTCAGGGCTTTATGAGATGATTGTGCCTATAAGACCGAACCCCGGCCCATAAGACGTACCTGCGATCCAGTCGTATCCGAGTAATGGCTGCAAACGGTGCCGATCTGAGGCGGACGTCTCTTCGCATTCGTCAGGCAGAAATGTGACTGGACTCCGAACCTCGCTCTACAAAATCAAACAAGCGGAGCAGCTTATTATGGTTAACATACTACACACATCAACACGCAGAGCCTTGTTGTTGCACCTGCGTTTCCTCCCGAACAGCTGAAAGAACACTTCTGAAGTATTATCTAACCGGGTTTTGACAAAAGACTACTGTAGAGTAGTTGGTGAACAGAGCAGGGCCACAGAAGAAAAAATAAGAGATTACAGTGATTATTGTAGATTTCCTGTGCAACTGTTTGGCTTCTATTAAACTGAATCGATAAGCTTTTTTGGTGACAAGCTGATAACCATCGTATTAATAATAATAATAATAATAATAAATTATATTTATATAGCGCTTTTCAGAACTCAAAGCCGCTTTACAGGGCAGGATAAAATATAAAAATAGAACCAAACAAGGAAAAACAAAAGCAAAACAAATAAAATAAAACAAAACAAAACAGGATTCGTATTGTATAACAGGACAGAGATTTAGCTATGAACCCTCCCAGAGACAGGTGCAGTGAGTTGAGTGAGCGCACACGAGGTATTTAGTCTTGACAATGCATCTTTTTTTAAGGGGAAAGGTGAGGGTAGCGTTGATGATAAACCCCATGGCTTGAATTAAAAAACAAACACAGACAAACCTGAGCAGAGCGTCCTGGGTCCTTCAGTCCCTCCTGTTCTTTGCTGTAATGAACTGGACAGCACTCGGTGGCTGGAGGTTCCACACCCTGCAGCCTGCTGTGTGCGACGGGCTGTCTGTCGCTCTCTCTGGAGAGGCCTGATGGGGCTGCAAGGTCAGCACTCCCTCTTCTGCATGGGGCGGGCAAAGACGGTGTAGAATCGTTGCTGGCTCCCGTTTGTCCCCCACATGTATCTGATGGAAACACAGGGAAACATATTGAAAAAAATGAAGCAACGACGACTTAATGTCCAAGATGAAAAGACCGTAAAGTCCAACGCCTATATATATCATATAAAAAAAGGTATGCACATTTCAGCATTCAACATGAGAATGAGAACATACGTCATGGTGGCTTGCTGTCACGTCACGATTTGGGAGGGGTCTGAGCCCGTCCACCATTTTGGTGTACCTACACTATCGGTTGCCAGGGGCAACATTGTACGAGCGAGCGACACAGAGACGGACCTGGAAAGACCTCGAGGAATTATTATCACTATTAAACGGAGAAATCACGAGGAAATTAACAAGAAATGGAAAAATAGGCAGCCAAAGAAAAGGGACCTTACAGGGAGAAACTTACTACCAGCGCTAAGCAGAGGTATTTAGAGAAGCTGGCTGATATTAACAACGTCGACCCATCCGAGCTGCCTGCAGCAGAATGGAATAGAGACCTAGACTCTTTACCACCTTGTACCTACATGGAGATTTTTAATTACTTGCAAAAATTCAAAAGCATGAAATCCTTGGAAAGCTACGAGACTTTCTGCTGCGGCTGGGTGCAAGGCATGGTCATCTACAAGCCCGCAAAATTGGCACAATTTTATTTCAGCTAGCCTACTATGGTATGGTGATTTCTCCTAATTAAGGCTTTAAGAGCAATTTCCAAACTGTATTCTTCTTTTTAGTAAACTTTAGCATAGGTGTATTCACTTATGCCTAGCTAGCATTGTAGTTAGCTAGCAGGCTATGCAACAACGTCAGGTGCCGTTTCCATGAAGGGATACGAAAAAACTGACACATGGTTCCTACGGTTTCCAAGAAAATCGTGTGTGGAACTGAAGCAGTTTTTGACACAGCAGTCTCTTCCAGGCATTATAAAATAGTTAATTTTCTTGAATCTAGACTAGCGAAAAACAGATGAACCTCCTCTGCTACCAACACAAACAATGAACAAATTCAGCTCAAAATGGCGGGGCGGGCGCTGTGCCGTGACGCAATCTCCTAATTCTCAATAAATGCATCATGTGACCAAACGTTGTCTCCATGACCACTAACGTAAAGCATTCCTCCACCTGCTGAGGTAAGTCAATGAGTCCGGGGGAAAGCTCGTGGGTCAACAGCCAAGTTAATTTACTAACGTTAAGCTAGCCATTTTTAACGCCGGTGTTGCACCGAAGTCTGTGACCCATCAGGAATTGTGACCCTAAAGGGCGCTGTTGCACATCGTCTGATCGTGCGCCCAACAGCGCAGGGTCACAATTCCTGATGGGTCACAGATTTCGGTGCAACACCGGGCATGCCCCCGGAAACGCGGTTTAGGCAACGTTGATAGCTAGTTAGCGTACGTTAACTGCGTTAGAGTACGTCGACTCGGCTGATGCTTGTCTCCTCTTTGCGGTTGTATTTTACCTGCAAATCTTACAGTAGGTCTGACCCGGGAAGCGACTCGGTGTCCAGCGGGCAGGACGTCTTCTGGCTCCCGCCTGTCCTCCGCCTCGTCCTCTCTTCCCCTCTTACGGCCGCGACTGCAGCCGCCGAGCCGCTCCAGCTTCTCTCGCTGCTGCTGCTGCTGCTTCAACCGGTTCAATAGATCTTTGTTACGCTGCCGTAAAAAGTCCAATCGGTCGACGGAAGACATTTTTTTCTCTTCCAAATAACGCGTTTAAATCACATTCATGCAGATGAGAGGAGAACAACAAGCAAATATTTCATACACATTCGTTTAAAACCGAACTCCACCGGCGGCTTCATAACAACACGTTGACAACATTGATGTGATTGGCCGTTGGCCGTCTACCCGTCATGCATTGCAACCACCCGCGGTTTTATGTTAAAGGTACAGATACATATTTTATTTGAGCTACATGGCAGGATTTTAAACAGGAGAGGGCGCTGTTCATTGAACTAGTGACAATATTATATACCCATGTATTGTGTTCTATTCACACAGTCGTAAATAAAAGTAAATATTTGATTTAATAATATAAAATACTAAGTATAGCTTTATGACTTACTCAATTATGTTCCACAATGTGTTAATAAGGAGAGCTACTAATTCTATGAAAATTATTTTATTATTTATAAATTGTTTATTTATCAAGTCAGGTCAAATGGGTATTTTTCATCAAATTGAACAAAAACCAAGCCTAAGTAAATCTAGCTAACAACTAAGTTCATGTTATGTATTCAGAGTAAAGGGAATAAAACAAGAAGAAAAAGAAGACTGTGTTGCAATTTCTTCCATCTAGAAATGAGGAGTTAACCAACCCCTTATGTGCACAGACCTTTAAATCACGCTGGCATTAAAATTATATTTAAACGTTTCTCATTACAGCTTTTGAATTTTACAGTCAGCGGTCTCTTTATGATCTGCAGCCGGGAAGATCTCATACAAAGCAATGTAAAGGCTCTGAGCCACCAATTCTACCAACAAAGAACACAATTTTCAGTTTCAGAGGGACGTTGTTTCCAGCCGTGACAGCTTTTTGCTCTGGTTTTCCCCTCGTAAATGTGTGCGTGCGTGTGTCTGTGTGCGTGTGTTATCATGGGTGCACTTGGTACTGGAGGCATCTACTGGAGCTGCAACAACCACAGAAGCAAATTTGAAGTACTCTGCAATGTGTTAATGTCTGTGCACGTTGGTCTACATTTTTTCTTTTCCCAATATTGCAAAGATAATTTTCTCGCTGATTTCCTTAATACGGTGTAGGCTATAGGTCAGTTTGGGGGATCAACATGTTGGTTTCCTCCCCATTCGAATCACTGAGAGGACAACTTTGTGCTTCTCAGCCTCTTCTAAGTGGCTTAATGACATTAGTTCAGTTACGTTAAACCTGTCCATCCGCAGAGACGCTAATGACGGCGTTGCAAGTGGTGGAGGGTCACAGCCATAATCATATCCTTGATACCCCTCCCCCCCCGCACCCCCGTGGAGCAAATGGTGTGCAAATGCGTGGGCAAGCTGCTGCTTGGTACTCCAGTCACGGCTCGTTTACATTGAGAGCTGTCCAAGCCAGTCCAGTATGATTAGTTGACCACAGCAGTGTGGTGTTGAACCCCATTATTATTAAACGGTGGCAGTCGTGAAGTCATACACTCCTCCCTGTCGCTCTAATTACACCCCCACGGTTGGGCTGTGAGCAATTACTGCCTGCCGCCAGAACGCTTCACCGTTCATTAGGCACAGATAACGGACACAACAACAGCAAAAACACAGAAAAGGTGGAGTTACTCCTAATTCTTGAAATTATTTTGAGAAAATTTAGAAAGGTGTGTTTTGATATAAAAAATCATTAAAAAATAAATCAGATGGATCAATATTTTTATCCTTTTTAAAATATATATTGTGTAGAGACGTGTCATTGGTCGCCATATCTGGTCCTTTTCAGTCTAATTATATTATCTTGTCTTGCCATATATATAATTGTAATCCTTTCAAAAAGCATTCAGTCTGACACAGCAATTTCACTAATTAAACCCAAGACTATATTTGATCACACGTTTTATTGCACATGATGTTGCAATAAAACTTACCTTTTACCACAGTTTAAAAAGAAAATGTGGTATTACCACATGGTCTGCACAATCTCTGCTTTTTAACTTAACTAAAGAAGGCAAAGGGTAAAAACCCGAAGTCAAGGTTCACATTCACCACTTAACCGTGTGTGTGTGTGTGTGTGTGTGTGTGTGTGGCAGAACTTGTGGTTCTGACAATAAAATGGGCCATTAGTCCTTTTAAAAGCAGCAACGTCTCCCAACCAGCTGCTTATTTTTTCCTGGAACCAGGCCTCTCCAAATAAATGCTAGTTAGGTAAGACTGTGACAAAGCACAAGATGGGGTCATACCAGAGAGCAAAAAAACAGCCGAGGAGTGGATTGGAGAGCCAGTGGGATCTGACTAACAGGATTGGTGAGGGAAGTGGTTTTCGCTGATAAAGAAAGGGAATGGAGTTGATTTTCCCCACCGCTGGACAGATCGAGGTGGATGCCATTAAGATAAGGTGGATTAGACCTGCCGCCTCGTTGTTCCTGCTGCTAAAAGCCGAGGACAGGTGGAGAGTAAAAGATCCCATCCGGTTTGTTGTCACGTTTCGGTGAGACTGTTTCATGTGGAGTTGAGAGGATGTGGTTTGAAATAATATGTATCGGGTTTTTCCCATGAAAAAAAAAGACCACAAAATATTTTTATGAGGGGTGGATGAAGTATTCCTATCATTAAGTAAAGTTTCAATACTACTTACTTTCTAAGTGTCTCTTCACCAGAGACCAGACTTAACAAGCTGAATATTCCATCGTCTATGGTTTATTTACACTGTTGTTACGCTACAAGTTTAACAAAGTAATAAGCATCAACAGAAATGTCGACATAAACATGTACGGACACTAATACAAACTTGTATGTATTGCTAGATGTATCCATATAGCAGGCCCAGCATAAGTAGCCAAGTCCCCGTTTCAAATGGCCTGTCTTTAGATGTCGTTGTCGTTCCAAATGTTCCATTATGCCTGGTCACAGGTTTGGCCTGCACAAGTACCAAGAAGAATGGCAATGAAAATGTGCAGAGTGATCTCGCAGTGGCTGCCCGTATTTCAACACATCACACCTGGAGACGGTGATTTAACGGCCGCTGATTGACGAGACGAAGAGGGAGACCACGAGGTCTGCTTCGAGTCCGTTTGCCGTGAGTTAGTCAGCACTGGAACTCCACGTCAGGGTTTTCTTGTCACCGCTGTGCTTAATGAGCCGTGTGCTCCTTTGTGAGTAACTGCTATATTCTCCCCCTTCGATTTACCGCATCCGTTTAAATGGGCCTCAGCCTTTGTTTTCGGGGCTGAGGGACGACGATAAATTCAATAGAACGCCACGCGGCTGACAAGAGAGTGCGAGGACGACCAACGCTGTCTGGTGGGACAAACAGACCGCCTCATCTGCCGCCTGCGCTGAACAATCGATGCCTCTTCTGCAAACATTTCATCCAGCTAACCAGCCTTATATAAGCAGGCCTGTAGTGCTGTTAGTATTTGTAAGGATACTAATGTGAGATGGTACCGCCTCGTCACAATGAATGAGCTTCTTGCTGAAGAACAGCCTGGGCTTTGAGCTTCAATTAAATGAATTCAAGTGAATACTTAAAACTCCGGGCTGTTAAGGCTGACTCGGTTATAATTGATATGTAAGATATGTCCAAGCTGCCCGCTCAAAAATAGCGATTGCAGGAAAAAAATAACAAGCCAGTGGCAATAGATGTGTTAAATGCTAATTCATTAATCCGGCTGCAAATACGAACACGTTGCTTTCATATCTAGGTCTTCTGTTGTTATCTGAGAAAAGAGTCATTCGGTCCATGTTGCGCAACCTGGAATTTGATATCATTGTCCATTAGGCAGTTTTTAACAAAATATATAAACTTTCATCGAACAGCGACATCCTTCTCTCTCCAGTTTCCAAGAGCAGGTAATGTTTTCTATCACAGGCTTTTAGCAAAGTTTAGCCGCCATCAAATGCATACGATGGTATTCGTCAACAACGCTCTAATTAAAAAGCTTTCAAGCTTGTTTATCAGATCAACCAAACATTGAGGCAACCCAGTATTTGTGTGATTAGAAACATATGCAGACTTACAGCCAATGAATCAACAATAATCAAATTTGAAGTTCTCTACTTTAAATGCAATTACACTCTGGCAATGAAAGTCTTGGAAGAAACAAGGACACTGTCCATGACCTGCAAAATCGCAGCAAAGATTAAATTTTTACCAGCTTGTTTTGAAGTTAGTTAACCACAAAACACGCAAAACCTTCAAAATGGGGCAAGAGCACGAAACCCAAAACACGACTGGGCCAAAGCAGAAGGATTTGACTTAACCAGAACAGCATCGCTCTGAAAGGAAAGAGGGACAGAGAGAACACCAAAGCGAGCAACCCTTTAAAAGCACGAATTTTATTTACTTTGAATTAATGAGGTAGTGATCCATTAGTGAGAAGAGAACTACATGAAGAAGCTTTCGTTGGTCTTTTACAGCAGTCGCACGGACAGGTGTCTGCGTCTCGTGTTTGCTTTGCTCGCGCCACATGAGGATGACTTCATAGTTCACATGGACAGAAAGTTGACCTGAACCACTTATGCATGATTGCACGCGCTCTCTTGGCCTTTTCTGATTCCTGTGAGGACGTCTCTCCCCGTAGGGACAACGCGTGGACCTTGAGAGGTTATTGAAGAGTGTGCTCGCATGTGACATGATTTGACTCACCTTAGAAGATGAATTAGTCCAAATCATTTAGAACATGATAAATACTGTATTTAAAGCCCGCACTGCTAGTGTTTTATTTCAAATTCATATTTTGGGATCTTTTCCTAGCTGCAGGATAATTTAACAAAGTAATTATCCTTGAACACAAATATTCTTTTGCATTATTGCAAAACACCATATTTATATGGAAACTCTATAAATAAAAACAAGCATGACTGGTATACCTTGAAGATGAAAGCCACTGTGAGAACATTTTCACTCTTGGGTAGTCACCCAGTTCGCATCCAGCTGGAAACTGCATGGGTTCCAGAAATAACCTCCACACATCACTTACGAGAAAAACAAGTGCCTTAGTTTCAGGTTACGCTCCCCTAGTCGTGACCACGAGGAAGGAACCGTGAGGAGATCCCGTCCCCAAGACGTACATCCCTTATTAAAGGACAGCTCGACTTTGAAGTAAACAACTCTCGCCTCGTCGAGGATCAAGCAAAAAGAGAGTGTTGTCTACTGTGGCCATGTCGAGGTGAATTCAATTACTTCCTCCCCCGTCCACGGTCCAACCCCTATGACATCACGACCCATGTCATATAGCGCTTAAATCGAGGAACTGTGGGCCGCCTCTGGCTACATCTATACTCTGGAACTTATGGTGTTCCATGTTGTACTTGGCTCTTGTCTATAGCAAGTGGTGAATTGGCCTATTTGATGAAATTGCACTTTTCTTGTTCTTTTGAGTTTGCATCCTCAAGTTGTTTTGGATAAAAGCGTCGGCTAATTGACATGCGCTAATTGCTCAATTCCCCTGACACCAAACAAGTTCAGGATTGCGTATGTCGTGGTAATATTGCACTTGACACAAGGAATATGTGCGCTGAAACATCCTCCCTGCTCAATAAAACCTATGAATAAATAATGAATTGTGTGGCATTCCTTGACTCCCCACAGCGTTTGCACTCCATCAGTCGTGTTGATGCGAGATGTCTGGATTGTTGTGGGAATGCTATGGCATAGGAGCGATTAAAAATGTCTCTTCAGCGCATTAAAAGTAAATGTTCTATTTTGGTTTCAATCCACAAACCAATGTGTTGACGCTCATCTCGAGTTGGATCGACTACCTGAGCAACTAAGCCAAACACACCCTTCCTTTTTTATAATCTGCTAATTAGCGTGGTTAATCAGGCTGATAATGAGCCTGGGTACCATGCCGTTTCAATCTGACACCAGGCCAGGGTTCAGATCCCCTCCGAGATCAGCCTGAAGATGGCTCTTCCTGGACGTGAGAGGAAAAAGAGGGATGACGAGGGCGCCAGGGATGAATGTTTTTTATGATAATTGTACGGCATAACTCCACAATTTATATGGCCGTAGGGATGATGAAAACTCCGGTTACTCTTATCGGTCTACGAGGTGCTTTAGCAACATGTTCATCTTGTCTTTGCACAATTTCCAAAATGTTATGAGGAATTGATGCTTACTGTCACACATCCTGTTCAGCCTTCAGATACACTCAACCCAACCCCACACAACGCACACATCCACAATATCTCCTGTAGTCGAAAACCATCCAGTAGCCTACCATCACCTCCCATCTGTCTCTCCTCCCTTCCTCCCTCCCTCCCTCCCTCCCTCTCCCCATCTCTCGCTCTCCCTCAGTCTCTGCTGCCTTATTTATTCCCTGAGCAGCACACTGAGCTGGATAACGTCTCATTCAACCCGCAGCACTGACTCATTTCTCCACACACCAGCTCTGAGTGGAATCTCAGCAGGGGTGTTTGAGATATTAGCGGGCTGTGGGGAGGGAGGAGGGGCTCAGGGAATTCTACCATCCACCTACAAAGGTAAGCCTCTGCATCCTTTACATTGCATTCCTCTTTGCCTCCAAGCACCAAAGTGGAGGCAGTTGAAGTTAGCCACCTGAAACTGCAGCCTTTAGCCATCACTAATGTCCCAGGGCAGATTCCTTTTTTTTTTTTTTTACTTTTTCTGTGGTTTTGCACCCGATGGACATTTGTAAATCAATGCTGTCGTGATGAAAACCTTGAAGCTGTATGGTCAGTAACATGTGGAATAACAGTGAGTTGGTGGTCTGACCCTCCGGTAATCCTTGTTTTGTTTAGAGCAGTAAGTTTAGAGAACGGTACCAGTCACTGATTCTAATCGTAATGTGCTTAAGAGAGCTGAGAACACGTAGTACAGAGTGGTTTCACTTTCAAAATGTTTATTTTATTTTTACATACTGAAACAGGAGCCATGTTAAAGTACTTCAATTCTTGGCTTTGTATCATGCCACCGAAAACATGCTTTTTCCTTATCTTGTTGAGACGTATTCAGAAAATTTGTTATTTGAGGTCAGTCTTAGTTCATTAACAAACACATTTTACACAGAATCCTTTTAGCTGAATTAAATCAAAAGTGTCACTAATTGGTTCAGTATCCTTTAGGCTCTGTTCACTGGTGACAGAGAGTTGGATTGTGTTGGAACTCTCTGCAGTTTTACATTCTTATGATCCTCTGCATATGTTGGTTTCCCAGGTAAAGACGGAGTCGTTTTTCTCCCGATGTTAAAAAATGAAATATTACATATATTGAGTCAGTGTCGTGTATGCTAAAAGTTAACATGTACAAGATCAAAGTGCAGTTCCTACGGATGAAAATGAGTTCAAGTTCCATTCTTTATTTTGTTCCCTATTTAAACTAGTTCAATGCTGCGTGTTATTGGTCTGACTTTTATTAGAGTCTTGTCCCACGCCGCCAGCTAAGGGACAGCTTCATAACACTGACCAGTTACTGCCACTTTAACTCTTTATACTTTTTCCAAACAGTTTACATTGCTCTATACATGTATATACACTATTCCATACACAATATATATATACAGTGTATATATATATATATATATATATACACACACACATGTGTATGCTATGTGTGTTAGAAATGATATTGCAGCTATAGCTTCCCAGTCATCTTGTATATTCCACAACACCCCATTTTAACTGGAATGTCTTTTGAGTCCAGTTTATAAGCCTCTGGAAATGGAAAGAGGCTGTGGACGATAGATGCATAGGTCTGGAGTTGCTTACATACACAATAGGGAATGGATGTCTCTCAAACGAGGAGAAATGAAGGACAAATGCTGCAGAGTTTAACGTCTAGGATACATATTTATTTGTCTTCCTATTGGACAAATCCTTTGGCAGTCACACAGTCACTACAGATGCCGTGCAGTCTAAGGCTGAGGATGTCGGTGAAGCTCCCACAAGCCTCTTCCTGCTCTTCATCACTGTAGTGCCAGACATGTGCCCATGAGTATTCATCAAGAAGGGCTAATGGGGCACAGCAGTGTGAAGCGCTGATTTACAGCCCGGCCCCTGTCAGGCCTTAATGACAGGGCAATGGGCTGGTTATGGAGAAACAGGTGCAGCGGACTGAATAGATGCAAAGCAATGCCGCTGAAAGCCACGGGTGATTGTAATTTTGTCCCCTGCACAAATGCTCATTTGCAATAGTGTGTTCACACACACACACACATAATTGTTGTGCATAGAAATAAGCCCTCTTTAGGCTCATAGCTTGTGGGCCCGTGTAGTCAGCGATAGTACGTTTAATGGTTAATTTACTGACTAAATGTCACATCCAATATGCGCAACAACTCCTTATCCACATTAACAACAGATGGAGGTGCATGCTAGAGTGAGAAGTAATGTCCCAAATGAGCTGAACAGACAGATTTGAAAGATATATTGTTAACTTACAGTTAAAATAAAGACAGCTACTAAAGAACCTTTAGTTTATGGATAACAATCATTTTAATTATGTTGGCCTTACAGGCATTTTTAGGTCTCAATTGGATAACATAATGGTATATAGAGTATTTCTATAAAGGATTTCGAAATGATATGTGGAGTTTCATCATCTCACAACATGTGACATGACATGATGAAAATTATGTATTATGTAATATTTTTATATCTAATATTTTGCATGATATCAAGTGTTATTTTATTTCTTCTTTCTTTTAGTTAGCTTGTAACCCTTCAACATAATGATGGACCCATAACTTGGCAACCAATGAGTCCCGATCGTCATAAGAAAGCTAAGCAAGAGAATGCCATTGTGTCATCTTCTACTAGATCAACTGATTCCTCATCCTTTTCAATTATCATAATAAGATGGCATTGATTGAAAGTAAATCAATTGTGGTGAATGTTTCTCAGTTTTTAATCAAAGCTGTCATGGCTGTTAAATGTGAGAAATGAAATACCGAAAGGTCAGTTTTGTAGAATGCACAGGCTCAAAAACGAGTAAAGGGCTTTTAAAATGAACATGTTTCATTGCTTGAGAAAAGAATAACTCGCAGAGTGACGGACCTATTTTGTGCAAAGAGCCCGGCACTGTTTCACAACTCTTTTGAGTGAAGTTGTTGTAGGTGTTCTGCAGTGGAAGCTCACTCTCTGCAGGTCAGCTGGCACATTTTACTGATGGATCACTGCACAGCCCACACACACACACACACACTCGTAGCTCTGTGCGCGGACCATCCCACACTCCAATGGTGTCTATCCCGCAGAGCCGGCAGTGAGGAGGAATATGGGCAAATCCGAAAGCCAAATGGACATCATGGAGAAATCAAGTAAATCAGGAAAGCGTCGTTGGACCTTCGCAGAAATCGGTCTGTCTGTTCTGCTGCTGTTGGTCAGCTGTGCCTTGGCCGGACTGATAGTCCTCTACACATCGATTGTGAAAGGTAATGGCTGTGTCAGGCTCACTGTGGAAGGATCCAGAAATCACAGACGACAGCAGTAATGACACAGCGGCGTCTTCTCGCTGTGTGTTCTGTGTGGCTGTAAGCTCACAGTGACACAGGATTCTGATCCGGACCCTAGAGATGCTTCCATATATGACTATGACATTGTGTAATACTGAAGTGTCATCTGTTAAGCCTTTTGGACACTTTTATGGATTCGTGTTGGTAACGTAAAATGGGCAAAATAAGCCGTATAATATTTTTACTGTACACCGAAGCCTGGAACTTCCAGGCTCGTTTTTTGAAAAATGTTTTAAATTGTCATTACACTTTAGAATAAAGTCATCCTGACTGTCTCTTATGTCTGCTTCTTCCAACCAATTCAGAGCAATCTACCAAGAAGAGTGTGTCCAGGAGCTCAACAGGTGAAGGTGAGGCCAGGTGGCTTTAAGCTTGTTAGCTGGACACAGAAAGCGGCGTGTGATAAGTGCGATATTAGAGCTGCACCTCTGGTAGTCACTGTAATACTGTAATTCCCTCCGGTGCCCGATCAGCAGTGCCACACAAAAGTAAGAGAACAGTCACTGCTGACATGGACATCGCCCGTCACTCACAGAATCCTACTCCATTGATCGAGACTATTTAGAATGACCTTTTTTTTTGTTACCTTGTCTCATTTGGTGTGGTCATTTGGTCGTTTAAAAAAAAAAAAAAAAACCTGCATCCTTCTCATGAATGTTAACCCCTGATTTTTCCAGGCCAGCTGTTTCGCTCCGGCCACAACAGTGTGTGCACAACTGCGGACTGTGTTACTGCAGGTGAGGGGGACTGTTGATTTACTTCGCCCTTCCTGCTGTGTCTTTTTGCAAACAAATACAAACCCCTCCTGCCCCCCATTGATGCAGAAAAGCTGACCAAACGTGGATCGTCCTAATGTTAAGTCTTTTTCCTCTTTCCAAACCCCCGGCCTCCTTTGATGCCTACAAGCTGCCCGGCTCTTGCAGAACATGGATGATTCCGTAAAACCATGCGATAATTTCTACCAGTATGCTTGTGGGGGTTGGCTGGAGAGACACGTTATCCCGGAGACGAGCTCCCGCCACAGCGTCTTTGACATTTTGAGGGACAAGCTGGAGATTGTCCTCAAAGGTCAGCTGGTTTCGGTCTGTCGGAGCATTCAGAGCCATGTGTGGGCCTTGTTGGGAGATGACGTGTCTGCTGGTGGTTTTGTTGTTGCAGGTGTTCTTGAGACTGAGAATGGACAGGACAGAGACGCCATCAAGAAGGCCAAAGTCCTTTACAACTCCTGCATGAATGAGAGTAAGCCTCCCATTTTTAAAAGGAAGCGAGAAAACATAAACAGTTTGTGTTTGTTATTTATTTTCCTCAGCCAGACTTTCTGCACGATTCACTAAATTAAATCTTTTAAAGACTTTTGAAGTGATTATTCATTCTCTATACAATGCAGTATTATATAAAGGCCTTTTCAGTACCCACCAATATAACAGTATATGAGATTTATAAACATTTATATAATGTATTCAAGTGATGCAGTCGGCCCACGGCTGAAGTGTATTGAAATGGATTCATTCAAAATGATTCATTCAATTTTAAGGTTTTGCTATAATGCAAATGCCATGCTGAGCTTCCGAGCCTCTGAGGCTCGCAGTTGTGACAGTACTAAAACCAACAGGCGACAGTGTTGTTATGTCTCATAAGTTGTGTGCTGTTTTTTTTTTACCTGCAGCCGTCATAGAGCAGCGTGACTCCCAGCCCCTCCTGAAGCTCATTGAGAACATCGGCGACTGGCCCGTGGCGTCAGATGCCTGGAACACCACCGCGGGTAGAAACAACAGTCTGATCCACATCTGCAGCCGCACGTGCAACACATCCGCACCGACGAGCCCTCGCTCTCCTCCTCCTCCTCACAGCATCGCTCACGCACAGCTCGTGCAACTATATTCACAGTGGATTGCTGAGTGTGAGCTTTGCTGCCGGGATCAAGGGGCCGGTCCCGATTGGGTGGGCAGAGGAGCAGGTCCTCGCTCAGGACTGTGAAGGCGTTTTTAAACAGTCCACCAAGCTATTCCCCCGAGCTCCTGCCTCGGGCCACTTTAATTAAATGCAATCATGGACCTTTGGCTCAAACAGAATTAACTGCAAAATGCTGCATCTGCACAGAGAGCCCAGTTAAATGGGCAGCAGAGAGGGAGCCAGAGTTTTTGCGTACTGTCAAATTTAATAATTCTTTACAGCAAGATAACTGTTTGAATTAAGAGTTATTATTGTGTTGTGCTGCTGCAGAGGAAGCGTGGAGCCTTGAGGACACACTGGCAAAGCTTACCGCTCGTTTCCACAAGAAGGCTCTGCTGGACATGTACGTGTGGACGGACGACCGAGATTCTCGGCGGCACATCATTTATGTAAGATAACGAAAGACAAAATTAGCAGTCACAATGTCACGGTGGAGTCCATAAGTATCCAACTTGTCCCTTTCCGGCTCGCACACTCACACACTGAATATGTAAATCTTCAACCGGGGTCACAAATTAATGGTTTCATTTTCCTTAACTCTTCCTTGTAAAAGCTATACATTTGTGTCCTTTTAACTAAACTATTAAAAACAAACCAAAATGCTTAATTGTTATTCTGGGTTTCTTTTATTAGATTGACCAACCAGGACTTGGCATGCCGTCAAGAGACTATTATTTCAATGATGGAAACTACAAAAAGGTGAGGCCTCCAACAATCAGCTTCCCTCAAACCAAAAATGAACTTACTTTCTGACTTGTCCTTATGCTTTTATTTATAATGTTTCTGAGACCCCAATTCAATGAATGAAGTGATTTTTCTTCATGAGGGTAACAGCATTAAATAATGATAAGGCACATTGAAAAACTCAACAGCAAGTACTAATTCATTGTCGCAGTTATTTTGAAATTACTTCTATAGGAGAAACTGTCCACAGTCACATCTTAATCATTTCGGGTTTTATACATCTGGGCATTATCCCTATTATTATTTTAGTTTTTCTTCTTAAAACAGCCTCGAATTTATGTAAAAAACACATTTTATTAGCTCGTGATTTTCCCGTAGGTGCGAGAGGCCTACCTACATTTCATGGTTTCTATTGCGAAGATAACTCGCGAGGACAAGAACTTGACTCAGGATGAAGACCGCGTGTGGGAGGAAATGACGCAAGTGCTGGAGCTGGAGACGGACATCGCCAACGTGAGTGTGGACCACAACAAGAAAAATGAGTTTCCCTCCTCTCTGCTCCCAGTAAATGAACCCACTGGACTAAATTTAGTGGGGAGGCAGAAGGTCGGCCTCATGGGATCAGATTATGACCATCATTTTAGTTTATTATTGCATCTGTCTGGCAAGAGGAGATTGGGAAATGGGACGTGGCGGATGAAAGGAGCTAAATGTGAATATACTGAACCCAGCATGAGGTGATCCTTTTTTGTTGTTGGACAGGCCACATCCCCTGCAGAGGAGCGCCAAGACGTGACTGTCCTCTACTACAAGACGACCCTGGGAGAGCTGCAGAGCACATTCAGTTTTAATGTTTGTGCGATTTCCCTTCTTTCTATCAGGGCACAGTTAGTTGTTTCAAGGTGCCACTTGAATACTGCCATGAAAGTGGTTATACTCAAACACACATACAATTTGCATAATATTCTAATATATTTATGAAGATGATGATGATGCAATTTAGCACAATCTATTGTTAGTGGTTTATCGGGCTTTATTAAGTCAGAAAAGGGTGTTTGTATTCTAGTTTTGACAAAAAACATTGGAAAAAATAATGTTTAATTAACGTGCAAAATGTGTCTCCAACTTTTGTTTTCCAGGGTTTTAACTGGACACAGTTTATTCAAGGTGTGCTGTCCAGTGTGTCCGTTGAGTTGAAGCTAGAGGAGGAGGTGGTGGTTTACAGCTCGCTGTACCTTGAGAAGATGAACGATGTTCTTCCCAGACACAGTATCAGGTGGGTCCCAGAGACTTCTGCCAACAGGAGCTCATGAACATTAAATTATCTAATAATACCACAAGTCTGCGTGACACGTAAGCACTTTACGTTCGCAGAACTATGCAGAACTACCTCACCTGGCAACTCATCATCGACAGAGTCAACAGCTTAAGTCACCGTTTCAAAGATGCCAGGGCCCGTTACAGGAAGGTGAGGACATGATAACACAGCCTCGCACATCACAATAAGCTCATTCATTCGAATGTAAATCTGAGGTGCTGACGGCCTCTGTGCGTGTCTGCGCGGCCAGACTCTCTACGGCACCACTGTGGAGGACGCTTGGTGGCGAGAATGTGTCCGGTATGTCCAGAGCAGCATGGAGAACGCAGTTGGAGCTCTGTACGTGCGGGAAACCTTTGCTGGTGAAAGTAAACAAATGGTGAGTCCTTCTCTTCTGTAAAGTCAGTTAACGGCAAGCTGTTGTTGGAATTTATGGAATAATGTGCATTATGTTCCACTAAATCAAGAAAATAGTTTCTCTGCCAAATGCGTTGTTTTTTGTGCTCTTTGGCGATAAGTGCACATTTGTTAAGTGCACATTTGTCAAATGCAACTTTATTCACTTTTCCCACCCAACTGGTGCATTTGATGATGATGACATCGCAATTATTAAAAATGCATTGTCTTCACCACGGAATTTTCTGCACATGCATTATTAATTATGTGGGGGGGAATCACTTTAGTCACAAAATGCAGTATGTTATCCGGTGCCCCATGACCAGGACATTTTTTGTGAGTGAATGGGAGTGTGATTACACTGTTCTTAGGTCAGTGACCTCATCGGTAAGATCCAGAAAGCCTATGTGGAAACACTGGAGGAGTTGAGCTGGATGGATTCTCCTTCGAAGGAGAAGGCAAGAGAGAAGGTAACGCACAGAGCCAAGCTGAGAAAATACGAGCACACCTCCACCACATGATCATAATTATTGTTCCGCAACGTCATGCAGGCCATGGCGATCAAGGAGCACATTGGCTATCCAGATCACATTCTGCAGGAAAGCAACCTGAAGCTCGACCAGGAGTACGCTCATGTGAGTGAGAGCTGAGTCTGTTTACATGTCACGCCGGGAGAACCATGTCACTGATCTAAGATGTTTTCTCTTTCCAGCTGAATTTCAGTGAAGAATACTACTTTGAGAACATCCTTGAGAACCTGAAGTCTGAAGCACATAAGAGTCTGAAGAAGCTCCGGGAACCGGTTGACCCTGACTCGTAAGCTGCCGATCGGACCACAGCAGTAATGCTCGGGGTGCTCGTCACCATGAAAGCTCATTGAGCTCAGTGAAGCAACACACACTTGTGTTGAGTAACAAGCCAAAGCTCACTCTCTTAAATGAGGTTGATATGTCACACGTTCGTGCACCATCTCTCTGTTTCCAAGACAGTAAATAGACTCGTTCCCAGCCAGAACATTAAATGATTGTCTAAAATGTTGCGATGTCCCGCGGTAAAAACAGTAAGGCTTTGTATGTCAAATAAACCCACAAAGAATATTGAAAAATGATGGTCTAAATATTTCATGCAGAGAAATTTGCTCTGTCTTAAATAAAAAGGCAGTATAATGGGGTTTTTTTTAATCAATAATGGACCACTCACTCCTCAGGTGGATCATTGGTGCTGCTGTGGTGAATGCGTTCTACTCACCCAACAGAAACCAGATTGGTAAGAGATTTTCCTCTGTGGAGAAAATGAGACGTGTCTTTTTACTGTAAAGTTTTACAGTAATATCCTGTTTACTGCTGCCAGTGATTATTGTGTGTTTTTTTTTCCAGTGTTCCCAGCAGGAATCCTGCAGCCGCCCTTCTTCAGTCAACAGCAGCACCAGGCTCTTAACTTCGGTGGAATAGGAATGGTCATCGGACATGAGATCACACATGGATTTGATGACAACGGTGAGTCCTCAATGATTCGTCGTGGTCATTTTCAGCAGTTGGTTGTTCTCTGTCATTTCGACGGCGTGACTCAACAGCTTTCTGGTTACACGAGTTACTGCTCTTCAGATGATTCATGTTTGACAAACAGTATCTTACCCAAAGCGTTATGTTTCCTCACAGGCCGTAATTTCGACCGGGACGGAAATATGCTAAACTGGTGGAGTAATTACTCTGCTGAGCATTTTAAAGAGCAGTCCAAGTGCATGGTGCAACAATACGGCAACTTCAACTGGAAGCTGGCGGGCGGACAAAACGTAAGTGACCACAGACAAAACATCACGAAGCGCGTGAACTGTTCATTTGGTGGCCGGCGGAACGAGTGTTTTCACGTCGGCGTGTGTGTGTGTGGTTTCATCTGCGTGGCTGCAGGTCAGTGGAATCAGCACTTTGGGGGAGAACATTGCAGACAACGGAGGCGTTCGTCAAGCATTTAAGGTTTGATGCTGCACAAAACCACGTGGTACTCTTCCAGCAACAATGACAGAGCACTGAAATGTTTACCTCGCGTGTGATTACAGGCTTATCTGAAGTTGGTGGAGGTGGAGGGTGAGGAGCCTCGCCTACCTGGTCTAGACATGGATCACAAGCAGCTTTTCTTTCTTAACTTTGCCCAAGTAAGTAACAACATTGAGGGGATGTATTGTTTCAGCTGACAATTATTTCATGTACAAACAAAGGATGACCAATCAGGGACACAGAATGTAAAGCAAGAGCAGAAAACTGGCTTTTGAAAGTAGACTACTCTCCGCTCATTCTAGGTGTGGTGTGGTGCTTATCGGCCCGAATATGCCAGCCAGTCCATCAAGACTGACTCGCACAGTCCGTGGGAGTACAGGTAGGCGCGTCCGCATGTTCATATACACAGAATATTTCCTATGGTTTGATTTAACGTAACTTGCTTGAAAGTAGATTGTGATCTGGAATCTCGGGGGGGGGGGGGGGGGAGAATTATTTATTTGATTTTAAAATCATTTGCACTGCATATTTGAAAAAAGCAGTGCAAATGATTCAAATTCAAATAAATCATTTTTTACAGTCATTAACGAGAAACAGGCACAAGTTACATGATCAGCTTCCAGCTAAAATGCCTCTGATTTACAACTGAGAATCTGTGACAAACTTTTTTTTCTACCAGCTGTGCTGACAGAGTTCCGTTAGTTTTCATCATGTGTTTCAGTTTTACCATGAGATCCAAGGTGATTTGTATTCATTGTAGGTTTATAGTCTAATTTTAAATGCGAGATTTGTTCCTCAACGCAATATAGGTATTAATTATTTTGCTCTCCTCACCAGCCCCCTGCCTGTGTCTGTCATTCACTGTGTGTATAAAAACACAACTCAATCAAGTATTATTATCAGCAGGTTCATTTGCTCATCTACGACAAAGGGACTTGGAAGTTGGACCCGTGTGGCAACACATTGAACGTTTTGTCATGATCTTTTGTTTTTTCTTTTGTCTTTAGGGTGCTTGGATCCCTCCAGAATTTTGAAGCCTTCTCGGAAGCTTTTCAGTGCCAAAAGGGCAGTAAAATGAACCCCAAGCAGAAGTGTCGCGTCTGGTAGAAAGTGATTCGTTTTTCAAGTTAAAAGAACCCGTCGTGCTCCTTAAATCCAACGAGCAACAACGATGACACTGAATTTTGCATTTACTGTAGATGCAATTAGAATGGATGCAATCAGGAACCACATCCTAGTGTGAAAACTATCAGCACATACACGTATAGAATATACTTATGAAAAGAAACTTGCTTAAGTTATATCCCCAAGTTTGAAGTCTCTTGATGAGTAGGCTCTTTTTTTATGGCAATTGAGGAGTGGGTACATGAATAAAAAAATAGAAAAAAAAGGTTTAAGCTAATTTGGCTGGCTTTAAATGCTTGGCCTGCCTTTTTGAATGAATCTCCAAAAATCTGTTATCATTTGGCACAGAGATGCATTCCTTATGATGTGTTTTCAAGACAGCGAGCCACTTCACATGAAACAATAGAGAACAAAGCAAACTCTGAAGGAAGATTATGAAATAAATGGAAGCTCCGGGCTTTGCCTGAAGTGGAGCTACAACAGAATTAGTCACACTCTGAGAGTTTTTTCATTTACTGTTACATAAAACAAATTACCTAAAGACTTTAAGACTGTTAAATCTTTGCAGCTTTAACCTTAAATTAACATTCTAAGAGAGCTGCGGCTTTCAGCATTTTTACACTTACAGATTGGATAAATGTGAAAGAAATGTACAAAGCTATTAGTACTTTTTGGAGGGTCATTGTTATTCCTCTAGTTATTCCTCTAGTTCCTCCATTGTGTCCTGCAGATGACTTTACTCACTGCAGAATGAAACCATAATCCAGATGTTTGAAAAATACTGGTGGCCTGCAATTTTTTTAGGTAGTAAGAAAAAGCATGTGTTGGAGATGGAGTGATGTGATAATGATAAAAAAAAAATGTGTATCACTTAGTTGCATTAATAGTTAGTGCCAAGTATAGATACAGGTTTGGGTTGAGTGTGTCTCTTTTTTCTCCTTCTGCATATTTAACCTTTTACCAGATTTTGACTGAGAGGTTATGTAAAACCTTTTGCATTTCTTTGATGGCCCTTAGCTGGTTCATTGAATATTATAATGTCGGCTTGAATCAAATCTGTGAGGTTACAACTAAGTCAACATGGTGATTGATATTTAGACAAACATATTTCAAAAATATATTATTTCCTACACAAACACACAGTTATAACAAGACTTTTAGCTTCTGGTAAAGCCAAGTCCATGCTAAGGGAGAAGAGCAGCCCTCAAACACGCGTGCGCACACACACACACACACACACACACACACACACACACACATGGCAGCAGCTGAAGTGGTTTGTCCTCTGATCTCACATTTATCGGGGCTGTCTAAGATTAAAGGATGAAGTGCGGTGCGGTGTGCTGAAGTGTGGTTAATTCTGCAGCCTAGCCTCGAGCCCACGGGGGCACACACACACGCACACACGCACACACACACACACACTGAAGTATGGGGCTTGTCATTAAAGAGATGGCCGGGGCCACGACTGTTATTTTCTACCTTTTATTAACACGTAATGACAGGAGAATCAAAGCGGAGCAGAACTCATGGCAAACGAGAGCCTTTTAAACAAAAAGCGCACACCCAGCTCTGAATGTTTGCTTAATTTTTGAAGCTTTACTCAAAGTCTGTCTCCTTGTCTTTGCATGTCGGCGAAAGCTGCAGTGTGTAGTTAAAGGACACATGACGAAAAAAAGTTTTCACTCACAGAATGTAATTGGTGAAAGTGTGACGCCATCTTGAAGCTTGAAATTAAAGAGTTAAAACAAATGGATGAAAACTTGTGTAACACAGTTTTTATTTCATTTTATATACAAGAAACGTGTTCTATGGTTACGGTGCATCGAGATCACTTTAGAATTGCAGGATTACATTTCACATAAAAATCCAACTTGTTTGGCTTCAAGTAATTCACCAGTGGACCGAATCAGGATGGCTGTTAGCTGTCATGCTAACTAAGCTAACCAGCTGCTGGGTGTGGTCTGATTTTTAAATGTCAACGTATCGATGTATCGGTCGTCACATCTCACTCTCCTGCATCGGGATGGAGGGTCCTGGGCTGCTGTTTGACGGGCGATCAGCGTAGACTCCTTGTTGTGTGTGGTTATCCTCATAAGAACATTGTAGGGTATATTAAATGCAGTGTGCTATTGTTTATGCTCTATACCCCAGTATTTACATATAACATATTCAAATCAGGTAAGAAAGAAAAGCTTACATTTCTTACCTTAGTTTCTAGCTTCACATTTACGTACATGGTGAAATTGTGTTGTTTTGAAAATACCAACCAAGAACAAGTACATAATTGTTGAATGTGAACATGCTTTATCTTGACCCATCAGAAAAGTTTATTTATCTAAATAAATATATATCTTGCTTTGAAAGACTTTAGACGTTAAAAACTGTTTTATGAATGTTCCTGCTGCTATGTAATTATTTAGAATGTCATTAAAGTGACTGTCTCCACTACTAAGACGTCATGTCTCTGCTTGGTCATTTCTGTGTAAAATGATTATACAAAAACAAAATTGTCATCTGTGGAGGGGTTTTAATGCCTGTTTACATTCTATATATAGAATTATGATAGTGTTAATCACATAACACCATAATATTAAGTTAGCTTTCAGTAGTAAAATGACACCTGAGCAACATCTTTGTAGTTATGTGGCATGTGAGGATAACCTTCATACACACATTTACAGGCAATGTTTTTAAACTTGTATTATGTATACATAGAAATGATTCATTTATAAACTTATTGTAATAAATGTAGATTCATGAACAGCCAACATTTGTTTAAGTTAAAAAGTTCACATACAATTAAACGTTAACAACAAAAGGAAAGTCCCTGTTGCTTTCATTGTAGATTATATTACATATGTGGTTGTTACAAAAACATTTAGGCAATTAAGACAGTAGTTTTATGTCGGCTTTTTGCCGACATGTCGATGTGTTTGCAGTACGACGTGCAGCTGTCCTCATCGTGTACAAACGCTATCATTGCACTGCAAAAGAAGGTAGAGGAGAAGTCAAGTCAGCTCTATTTATACTCCTTAATATCAAAAATGTAAAATGTGCCACATTTTCATGCGATGGTCAAAGGGAAAAACATCGGCTCTTTGACCATCGCTTCAGATAAGAACAGAAATATATGGTAAAACTGCGGGAAAAAGAATAAGAAATCCGACTCCCTGGACAAAGAGACGAGTAATAGATGTGAGAATAATTACATACTTAAATTATAGTCTAAACAAAATATGATTTATAAAATATAACATTACATAGGAGAAGGAATCCAGGACGATGTGAAGCAGGCAACAGAGAATTTAACAGATTACTGCATAGATTCACGTGAAAATATGAATTGCTGTGTGATCATGCAGATAATTTAAAATATGCTTCACTGAATCAATGCAGTTGTTTTATGGATCACAAGTCTGCTGTGAAACATGTGAAGACATTTCATATTGGAATTGGAATGAAAATACTGATCCAAAAGGCAGTTTTGCCTTGACATACAAAAGGGAGCCAGGGTTCAGGGTTCAAGAGGATCATACTGAGGGAATGGATGAGTATTTGGGTTGTCAGACGGAGCGTTTATGGGGCCCTCAGAATCACCGTGCTGAACTTAATCTAGAAATCCAGTGTGAGGTTTTTGAGACCCAGATAAGAGAAGTAAACAAGTTCTACCAGATGTTTTTTTGAACAAGGAGACACTTGTTTGTTTAATTTCTCCGAAACCGATAACTTCTCTGCAGTGACAAGGCTTAAAACTTTTTCCCGAGCTTCTCCCAGCTTGTGACTCGCTTAGACCCTTTGACCCCCTCAGAAATAAACCCAGTCTACACCGTCACACTGACAGCTGTGGCAGTGACCTCAGTTGGTCCTCGCAGAGCTCACGGGGAAGCCATTCTGTACATGCTGCAAAAGGGCTCTGACACGGTGGGTCTTGTGGGAAGCGAGCAACAGAGCCAGGGGGAGCGGGCCTTAAAGACCATGTGCCCGATGTCGTCAGCGTGCTGAAAGCCCCGATGATCACAGGACAAAAACCTGCGGATATGAAGTCAATGATCCCCCGGGCAATTTCTATCTTAATTTCGCTTTCACACGATAGAACGGGGCACTGCATTTTTTGTTAGCCTCTATTTTCTGGTCTACTATAAAGTTGCACCAGCAGACCTGAATGAATCACGCGGCCCCTTCAAAAATGTAAGATAAAATGTTATATTTTGAAGGAGTCAAGTGTAAATTACTTGCCAAAATTTGCGTGACAATTCTAACACTGCCTTCTCATGAAACCCTTATATAATCACATCAACACTCAGGCTGATGTCACAGACGGAGCATGAAGACGGTGAGATAAGTGTGACGCAAGTGTAGATACTGATGTAAACCACTGATGGAAGGACATCAGTCCAATGTGGTTTGATTCACTATGCAGCTTGAAGATCAATCAAAAAGGTAAAGAAGGAGAGTAAAGAAAGTAGAAAGTAAATGAAAAGACTTTTGTAATACTGGGCTTCTTCTCTGGTTCATGAGATGCCTTACCACTGGCATTTCTCCTGCTTTTGCTTTGGATGAGATATCCAAAGCCTTGGAAATATCCTTTAGAGGTACGTGATCTCCCGGGGAATCCTGGATAAAATGCAGTAGAACCTTTTCGCCACCTTTACAGGGAAAAATATATTTTGGAGAAATCAGCAATGAAAACAACTTGCATAACAAAGACTTCAAATCAATACACAAATTACTGTGATAAAACCCTAAAGGAAAAAGATTTAGCCTTGACCGCATCCGACACACAATTGCAAATTTGCATTGGATGAATTTAATCGTTTAATCTTCATACTTATGTGGATAAAGAAGTGAGGAAAGTAGTCAGCACTGACGTCTACGGGTGTGTCTCAATTCCATGGGCTGCATCCTTCCTAGGACGCAGTCAATGACCGCAGACTCGGCTGTCCCGTCCCATCGTCTCCTCCCAACGCTGTCGAGGGACGCAGCCCTCTTGGCCCCAATTAAGAGGACACATCTGATCCTTTGCGGCCCATCATACCCCATCATGGATATAGGGGAGCAATGGGAACCGAAGGGTTGTTAGTTCAAAACCCCAGCTACTCCATGTCCCGTGCCGAAGCGTCCCTGAGCAAGACACCTAAGCCCCAATTGCTCCCCAGGCGCCTTTCTGGCAGCATACTGCTCCCACTGTGTGGGTTTGGTTAAATACAGAGAAGCATTTCGTTGTTGCAGTACCTGTACTCTGTGCAATGACAAAAAGTTTTATCTTCTTCATCATCATCATCATCATCATCATGCAGTGCGGGCCGACCAGGATTTGATTTATTCAGGACGGAGTTAGGTGAGCCGACAACGGGGGAAGAGTTCACTTTTAAATTATAATAGAATTCACTCGGGAAGTTCCCTCGTAGACCGGACCTTCCCATTTCAGCATATGCGTTTTTTTGAGGACTCAGCCCAGGTTCACTGCGAAGGCTGGGTTGTACAAGGATGCAGCCCACTGAATCGAGACGCCACTTGTTAGAGGGGGAGTGAAGAACTATATTGTGTTGCAGCATTGCCATCTAGAGGAGACGCTGCAAAGATGCGTTGCTCAGACCTTCTCTACACCGTCACATGCATGGCAGGCGAAACTTCAACCGCATCAAGATTATTGACATATTGACATCACACAGTTCTTAAGGAGTTTTGAACCATCATTGGTTCAAATGTTTTATACACCTTCACAGGTCCCGAATACCCCCTGCGGTGCATTTGTACTGTACCTTTGGACACAATGAGCATGCCTCCACTCTGGAGAAGATCTCCCGAGAAGTTTCCCTTGATGCCTTCCGCATTGGCCTGAAAACAATGCAGAAGAGAGAGAGAGAGACAAAGGTCTAAGTGTCCTTCTGGGTCTCAGGGACTTTAACCCATTCTCCTATGACCATGAATACGAGGTGTGAAGTAGTTGTATTAGAAATCAGCAAACATTTATTACCAAAATATGTCAGACATGCAAGGAATTTGAGTTGGTGGTTTGTGCATAACGACAGAGAAACATATACAACATATACAGCCGAATAAACATGCAGGTAACATACCTTTGAAGCCGCATCTCTTACTTTCTCCCCAAAGCAGCAGGTACCACACTCAAGGCGGTGTATCTGAGTGTGAAGACACGCAGCTTCTCAATTAGAGATCATTGCAAGGCGGCAAATATTTTGTAGATGAGAGAAGATTCCCCACAGCCCAAAGATATGTTTTAAAATATCCTAATATGTTTGAACAACAGTACAAAAGCCAAATACATTCCAGTTACTCTGATATTTGACAAAGAAAGATAGAGTCAAATAATTGCTTTTTGGTTACAAAATGACAAATCTATTACTTGTTTTGGTTCAAAAGGTATGTAACTGAAGTTAAAATCATCTTTAAGAAATCCCACCAGATGAAAAGCAAACATAAAACAGCTTCTGTTACTCACCTTTTAAAGCCCAAATCCTTGTAGCTTTTCTTCTGTTCATCAACACAAATAGCTAAAAGAAGAAAATTGATAGTCCTTTACAATCCTGCAACATAACTGGCTGTTGGAAGTGATAACATCTGAATACTTGTGACTAGAGATGCACTGATCTAACATTTCAGTATATATATATTTAATATATGTTTTAAATACTTTTGTATTGTATTGAATAAAGAAAGTCTTTATATTATATAAATATATATAAAAAGGTTCATCATTAACTTTTTCATTGGATCTGTACATCACACAGCCCGTTTTACTGCCGCAGGGTGTGCTTGTGCAAGAACGACAATGCAGATATTTAGTGCGCGTGCAAAAGTTTTTTTTTTCTTATACCCGACCAGAATGTAACACCTAGGTGCTCGGTATTTGAATATTAAAACAGACCAAGAACCGCTTACATCCTTTAAAAAACCCTCCTTCCATGAACTCCTTCAGTCCAAACTCCTCTGGTCCGACCCCCACCAGCGCGACACCGCCGGCTCGCAGGTCCGGCTCAAGTTTGCTGATCTCTGAGGCCATCCAGCGACACACCTGGCAGCCAAACCTGCGCAGGAAGAAGAAGACCACCGGCTGGTCCTGCCACAGGGACTGCAGCTCAACACTCTGAAAACGCGCGCGCACACGCACACGCACACACACACACACACACACACACACACACACACACACACACACACACACACACACACACACACACACACACACACACACACACACACACAGGGGAGGGGGGCAAATCACAGGTGGAAAATAACGAGGTGGCATGGATAAATTGTGCTCATCTGTGAAAACACACATCAGAGAGAGCAATTTCATCGTTTGAATACACGTGCATTTCATAAGATAGTCGTTATGTCACCCTCGAAGGCCTCATTTCACACCCAGTATGTTAAATCTGGGAGTTAATGGGAGGTTTAACGCAGCAGGGGTTCTCTGCGGGGAACCAGTCAATCTAACAGCACGACTTTAGATTACACGGGAGCACCTTTAAATCCAGACCAATCAAGGGAATGACGTCTCGTGTGCAATGTGAGGAAAGCGCAAAGGAGTGCAATTGTCTTTCCAGCTTACCTCTCCAGTTTCACCGCTCTTTAACACGTTCTTTCCGAGTTGAACAAGGTTGACGTTTGCCATTTTTTGTGATTATCTTGCGCTGAACAAGGCGACGGGAAATGTAAAGTTTTCCCTCCGAGTTGAATCTCGTAACGTTACAGTAGTGGAAATATTGAAGTACCGCCCAACAGTTGCAAAACATCTGCTTCCGGATACGCCCACTGGGCACTGACGTCCAATCAGATTATTTTTGTTGCTGAAAGGTGAGCCAATCACAGCACGCAGTGGGGGCACTCGTGTTTGTGTGTATGTAAGAACCACCAGCATCGTTTTTTTCTTTTTTTCTTTCTACATTTTTCTGCTTTATCACAACCAGCACAACATATGAAACACTGTTTCAACGTGAACGCATGTTTATACGGTGTGCACTATGTGATGCATGAGCTCAAAGGTAACACGATTTATTGCACGACCTTTGCTTGCTTTTTATGGCGGTGAGATTGCTCCCATCCGTCTGTTTCCCATTAACCCCTGAGCCCACCAGAGCCATTAGCCTCTGCTGTTTTAACCTGTTTCATGTGGTGAGAAATGTCCCAGACTGCTGTACTTTACGTTTGAACTTCTTCTTCCCCTTACTTTCCAATATCAGAAATAGATGTTGTTCTTTGTTTACTGCGTTCAAACATCAATATTTAGCTCTTTGAAGATCAAGTAAACTTTAAAGATAAAATCTCTCTGTAAATAATTTTACAAGATTTTTTCATCATTCAGTGACCATGAATTTAACACACCGGGGTCTTTGTTGTTGTTGCCATCCATCAGGATCAAGCTGGACAACCTGCAGACCAGACCTATCACATGTGAGATGAGCCTGCTGTCAAGGCCCTTTAATCACTAAATATATTTATTTAGTGATTAAAGGTCCTTATAAAGTATTTATTATTAGTACATTTATCTGCATCTAAAAAAATTGACACCTCTGTCAAGACACACAAAAGACACCTTCTCCGCCGCGCTTAACTGGAACGGACCATCTACTGCGGTTTCCACATGGTGAGCCAAACAAACCATTCAAGATTCATTTATTATGGCCGAGAATCACACATTGTTCAGGTTCACAGCGCACACTCAAGAGTGCATCATTCCTGTCAGAATGCAGATGCATTTTTTAATTTTATATTCCGTTTACATGTAGCGTGTTTGCTTCTCTCTTCGGGCCATCATGTTCAGACAGTGAAACATTTAAACTCATCATTTTAACGAATATCCCAGATTGCTTTGTCCCTCACATTACACACATTTATACTGCTATACTATATGGACGTTTGAACAATGTTTAGACCAACAACATGAATTTAAGTTTTGAGGTGGAAAACAGAGAAAAACCTGCTAATTTACATATTGTTCTGAAAGCATCCACACCCCTACACAAGTGCAGCAATGTGTTTTAGTTTTATAAGTAAAATATATTCGATCTGCATTCACATATATGTATTTTTCTGTGCTCCTTGAAACACAATAAATATTCAGCCAGTGATCATAATTTACCAACTTTTGGAGTACCATGTATTCAAGTGGGCTGTTGCTTTTTTCATCGCTGACTCTCCGTGGTGCTGAGGGAGGGACGTGACGTCACGGCGGGCACCGGGATGAAGAGGCGAAGGAGATGAGTGGTGGGGGAAGGAGAAGGGACGGAGGAGAGAGCAAGGGGGATGACTGCGTGAAAAGGAGAAAAAAAACAGCAAAAAAAACAAAACAATCATGACTCACGTAAATAATCCGTTCTTTTATAAATCATAATGGTCTGTTCACCTTGTATGCTGCAATAAATGACGAGCCTCCCCGATAAGGTAATTATCATCTTTCACCTTTCGATTTGCACGCCTCCGTCACCTTCCCACACAGTTATGTCGATTGTGGGGTCTTCACTATAAGGACCCAATGTCAGTAAGAACAAGGGCATTATCGAGTATCATTTTATAAAAAATATATATTTTTCAAGCTATCGATTGGCCATCTTGCTACATGTGGGTTGTACATTGCTCAATTGTTTGGTTTAAATCCGAGCGATGACGATCCGCTATCAACGCAAATGCATTGATGCATCCACCATCGCCGTCTCCATTGTGCCCGATTTGAGCTTTCTTCATGAAATATTAAAATGCAAACAGCTTCATGAGAGTGGTGCCGCATACTGCCCTGCTGGAGTCAGCCACGCCGAGCACATGGTTTCTTTTGCGCACAACACTCACATGCGCATTGGTTGCGTTGCGTCGTACACCCTTCACCACTGTGCCATCGCGGCTGCCTCTGCAGTGTTCTCCCGGTAGACTCACACAGCCGTCAGCGGCACGTGGCCATCACGCTACATTATGATGATCTTGGATGACCTCTAATTAGTCAAATGAAACCCCACGCAGGTCTGGTCTATAACAACGTGTGTCCTCCTTGTGTGTATGCTGCAGCATAAACTGGCTTGAGGGAGATGTCCTCTCCGGGCATGGGCACCCCGAGTGACCCCCTTCTGGCCAGTCCAGGAGGGAGGTTATCCGCAGCTCAGGAAGGTCTCTGGAGGACGTCAATCTCCAAAACCTCCAGCTTCCCAATGTCCACCACCCGGCACCTCAGTCACAGGGCCAACAACTTCCAAAGACAGCCAAAGCACAGGAAGCTGATAAGACCGTCGCCACCTCCCCCGCCCAACACGCCCTGTCCCCTGGACCAGCTGGACCTCAGTGAGCTACCCCCAAGGCGTTCCTTCCAGGAGTTGCTCTTCAACGGCTGCGTCCTGTTTGGTATTGAATTCAGCTATGCCATGGAAACGGCTTATGTGACTCCTGTTCTCCTGCAGATGGGCTTGCCGGATCAATTCTACAGCTTGGTCTGGTTTATTAGCCCCATTCTGGGTAAGTGAAGAGCGACGTGAGATGGGCAGGGAAATACGATACATTATCTTGTGATTTAGAGTGGCAATGGCTTTGTGCAGTACTTTTCACCCTGTCTTTGGCTTGAAGGATTCCTCGTTCAGCCTCTCCTCGGAGCGTGGAGTGATCGTTGTACATCCAGGTTTGGACGCAGGAGACCTTTCATTTTTGCCTTGGCCATAGGTAAGAAAAGTATCGTGCCCCTTTAAGTGCAATACCAAATGTCGATATGTGCGTAGGTATACTTTTGGACTGTCGGGTGACTTAAAGCGAGACTGATCCATGCTCATAAATTGTACTACAGATGTTAAGACATAGTGCCTTTTAGTCAATATACTAACACACAGGATTCTCTGCTTCTATTATAACACGTCTTTTGTTAGATATTTCTCCCTTTTCTCCATACTTAGTAAATTGACCGTAAACTCAGAGGAGGGTTACTCAGAGGAACTCAGCGGAACTTTACTTCCCTCCCTCACAAGGGGCTCTCTTTGGTCTGACTCTGGTGCTGAACGGGCGGGACATTGGAGGTGCGCTGGCTGACACCGCGTCCAATCACAAGTGGGGCATTATCCTGACGGTGTGTGGTGTGGTCCTGATGGACTTCAGTGCAGATTCCGCCGACAACCCGAGCCATGCCTACATGATGGATGTGTGCAGCCCTGAGGACCAGGATCGGGGGCTGAACATCCACGCGCTACTCGCAGGTAAGAAGACACAAACGTGTCATCATACAAGCAGAGGTTATAGAGAAAAGAGACCGTAAATAAAGCTTTAGTATACGGCAATATATATGCTTTTTTTCTTAATCTTGCTTTGCAGGACTAGGAGGGGGATTTGGCTACATTGTGGGTGGCATCAACTGGGACCAGACACAATTTGGAAGGTCGATGGGAGGTCAACTGCGGGTCATATACATGTTCACGAGTATAACTTTGGTGTTCGCCACAGCCATGACTCTATTGAGTATCCCCGAACGGCGCCTACCAAATAACAAAAACTCCAGCAAAGCTCACCTAAAAAGCCCTAGCCTCCCCCTTCCATTCTCTCCCCCCGTTCCCCCAGCTGTGGGGCTGGATGAGGAAGACGAGGACGGTCTCTACAGCTACAACTTCTCAAAGTCTCACCCATACCACCCTGATTCCCTTGCCCACTCTTGCAGTGCCAATGCGAGACTCTGTGCCGGCCTCACGAGCCCTATATCGCCCCTGAGCCCCCTCACTCCCAAATACGGCAGCTTTATCAGTCGAGACAGCTCGCTCACGGGCATCAATGACTTTGCCTCTTCGCTAGGAACCTCCTATATAGACAGTGTGCTCATAGACTGCTACACCGGTCAGCAGACACCCCAGGCACCGGTGTCCAACTCCAACACTGTGCCCCTGCCTCCAGGGGACCCCGCTCCTCCAGAGCAGTCCACGCAGGGAGTAGAGAGCCCCCCACGGACCCAGGCCGACGCGACGCCTCAGCCATGCGGCGGAGCTCAGGGTGCAGACGCGCCGCAGTCCGAGGCAGAAGCACAATCTCAGGTCACAGCCGGGGCTCAGCCGGGTGCGGGATCACACCGGGACTCGTCCGCCGGCATCTTGAAGCGACCCCAGAGTCTCGCTCTGATGGAGGACCCCATGGCAACCCAGATCGTCGGGCTGGAGAACGGACGCAGGAGAACGGTGACCTTCAGTCAGCAGGTCCGGACACATATTTATAAAACGTTGGAAACTGTTTAGTCAGAAGGAGCCACCTCTGCGCTTTTTTAAAACACTGTGTCTTTGTTTTTGTTTTTCTGATGAAGGTTGCAAACATTTTGCTGAACGGGGTGCGCTATGAGAGCGACCTGAGTGAGAACGTGGAGACGGGGGAGTCGCAATTGTCAATAAGGCTGCTGTGCGTAGCCATCTACAGGATGCCGCCCTCCATGCGGAGTTTATGCACTAATCATTTCCTGGGTGAGAATTCTCATGATGCATTATGATGCATAAAAAGCCTGCAACGTGGTGACAAACTGTCCGGCTTGTATCTGATATTAATTGTCTCCTTCCAGGCTGGCTGTCTTTTGAAGGCATGCTGCTTTTCTACACTGACTTCATGGGGGAGGTTGTGTTTGAAGGAGACCCCAAAGCGCCCCATGACTCTGAGGCGTACCAGCGGTACAACGCTGGCGTTAGCATGGGCTGCTGGGGCATGTGCATCTATGCATTCAGCGCTGCTTTCTACTCAGGTGAGCTACACTCGCAATCACGACATGTATCCATTTCGAGTGCAGAACCTGCCGTGACTTGGTCTTCCCTTTCCCCGGTAACCTTAACATCCGTTCCTTCTCTTTGCCCTATGGGGTTTTTCTTTTACTTTTAGCCATATTGGAGAAACTGGAGGAGCGTTTCTCTCTTCGCACGCTCTATTTTTTTGCCTACCTGGCGTTTGGTTTGGGAACGGGCCTGGCCACGCTATCCACCAACCTCTACGTGGTACTTTCTCTGTGTGTCACCTACGGGGTGCTCTTCTCCTCTCTATGCACGCTGCCTTACTCTCTGCTGTGCGAATACTACCAGAGCCCTCAGGTCAGTATCTAGATATGGAACTTCATGACATTTTTATTACATCACCGCATAGTTGAGGATTTGGGGAAATAACCTTGTTAGATGAGACGATCCGACTTGCCTATGATTGTGCGGTATGCAAGCTTAGCCTAGCACAAAGGCTTTGCTAGGATGACGCTTTATCTGCCTGACTATTTTCCTTATTTAGAAACACTAACCTGTTTGCAGTTTTAATTCAACCGTTGATTGACCCAATCTGTGTCTCTGTGCAGTATGCATATATAGAGAGCACAAGCATGAGTGGCACATCTTCACATCTAAATCTCAGAAAGAAGGCGCGCAATGTATGTCCCAACACTCCTCCTTACCCTCAAACTGTTTGCATGTGTTCCTCAGTTTTGTGGCACGTCAGAGGAAGGGACCAGACGAGGGATGGGGGTGGACATCTCTCTGCTCAGCTGCCAGTATTTCCTGGCACAAATCCTGGTCTCTGTGGCGATGGGACCTCTGACCTCACTGGTGGGTGGGGCCCAGGGAGTGATGTACTTTTCAAGCCTGATGTCTTTCGTGGGCTGCGTGTACTCCTCCCTCTGCGTGGTGTACCAGCTGCCCCCCCCTGAGGGTGAGCCCCCCGATAGCGAGACCCAGCCACTGTTGGTGCACATTTAGAAAAGTCTCTTGGTTTGTTTTACCTCACACACATGCACACACGCACACACACAAACACAGGAGCAGTCTCAGTGGGCATGCGCTGTCACGCGGTCGCTTAGTAAAAGTAAAACCACTGCGCACCCTGATGCGTTTTGTACAGCACAGTTCCATAGTTTGTTGCACACCAATCGGCACCGCTCTTCTCAAAGCTAGACAGACAGACAGACAGACAGACAGACAGACAGACAGACACACACACACACACACATCGGCCACTGATCTAGGAGGTGTGTACATGACTAGTATGTTCATATAGTGCGTGCCCATGCATTCCTTTCCTAACTTTTGCAAACGAATGTGCACCCTCTTGAATGCAGTGTGGGATAAATGGAGAGGAAGGGACCTCTGAGCTGTTCTGAGCTGCCTGATTATTTGCTGTCAAATCTTGCATGATATTTTCTTGCTTGTTTGTGTATAGAATTGTCGATCACTACTTACAACCTAACCACAGCTCTCCCCCTTCTTTTTCTTCCTTTTATCAGTTGCCTAACGTCTGCATGAGCTGCGATGTAATCTCTCAGAACCCTTTCGTTATTGTTTTGCTCGGTCAATCGGCCAGTGGAATGTCTACCTGCCTTTTTCTCTGAGTTGAAACATTAGCATCACACCTTAAGCAGGTTTTATCTGACTAAAAGAACGTGCTGCCATTCACGCAAAGTAATTTTTATCAACGGCTCCTCAATTTAGAAAACACATGGGCCTACTTCAGATTTTCTAGAAGCTAAATCACTAACAGTCTTGAAGGGCTTGACGTTGTTCGCATCTTAACAGCGAATAGAGACAACACCTCACAAAAAAGAATTCATTATGAGACTTAGCGGCATGGTTTAGTTGACTCTTAATCAAGTCCAAAGTATGAGTACAATGCAAATTAAGATCTTAATCCACACAGAGCCCCGACAACCAAGATGCCACAGATGAACACGCTTGTACACAAACACAGAGAAAATGTGTGCTGGTGGCAAATTGTGTGCTGGGCCCTCACTAAGCCGCGGAACAGCCGCGAGCTGTCACCTCTCCTCCGGCCATGCCATTGTAATAATGACAGTGATTCTTGTCATTGTCAGGAAGAGGAGAAGTTGAAACTGGGGTGTGAATCAGCATTCAGTCGGAACCTGAAAAAAACAGAAGAACAGCAAACAGGGAGAAGACTCATGTGAACAATGGGTAACCCTGAAGGTGGACGACATTGAAGGAACATTGTTGTGGGGGAGGGGGGAGGTTTTTTTGTAGAGCCAGCAGCAAGTGCTTATTGTCATCTCGAAGGCGCGCGCTCGAGGTAGTAGGCATCCGCTCCGCCCCGCGTGGCCCATCAACTCAATGTAGTCATTATCTTACTTTTGTTAGCCAGCTTCGATTCATTTTTTTCTATCGTAGAGAAGCCATCTTTATCGGCAGAATGTTTCGTCTTTGTACATCTATTGAGCAGGGCAAACAGTATGCTTTGTGGCGTCACCATGTCACCTCATGGACTTCAACAAAAAGGTTATTTAACCGGTTTTAAGCCTACAATTGTGATAAGTTTCATTGACTGCTGCTTGCTGAAAACCAGTCTTAATTGCTGCCTCAGCAGAATGTCAAGAATTGCCTCCAGGCCCGAACGGATGCATGCCATGCGGACGTTTCTGAGGAAACAAACTGTATGGATCATGCTGTTGCTTCTTGCTTGAAGAGAAATTGCTCAATATTAGCGTTACTGTAAAAGCTACTTTTATTCAGGCTAGTGAACTAAAATGATCATTTTGCCACTTTGAACTCCTGTGTCGATTGTTTTTCCACTGATAACGGCCATTACCAGTTCCAACTCCAGCCTTCAAAGAAATGAACTGCCATCTACAAGTAGACCACATGGGGGAGCCAGGAGACTAATCTTTTCTGTGCCCTCCTTTTCCATCATCAAGTGAATTAGATTATTCCTGCATCCAAGCCAGCCATTTTCCATAAGAAAAATTGGGTCAAGTGGCATCTCCTTTAAAAAAAACATTTGTTTTAAGCATTAATGATTTCAACAACCTACGCAAAAAGCAAACAACGAAATTAAGTAAAAAGACAATTTATTTGTTAATCAGAATATACAAAGCAGTGGCTGGAGTAACCGAATGTCATTCTGGTTCGGAAAAGGGCAGTCTTGCACACAAAACTGGTCTTGCACACAAAACTGGGCTACACAGCCATAACATAAAACTTGTAAGAAAAACAAAGTATAAATGGTACAAACTTGCGTGGAATGCATACAGAACAAATGACCAAAGCTTTAAGATTTAAGAGGGGTTAATTAACATTGCAAAATCCTGCCTCCATAAAACATGGTCAAGCAGTCATATCATGGAGGCGCAAGACAGGACCCCTTTATCCATATGCACCATCTGTTGTGTTAACAGGGCCGCCAAGCTAAGTATTAACAAGCAGCTCAACACAAAAAAAATGATGCCTCAACTTATAATGCTAACAACTGTCCATTAGCCCCTGCTTAAAACTTATCTTTGGTCCTGAAGTTAATCTGAGAGGTCAACATGAGCAATGGAGAGTTTAGCAGCTGCCTGTGGGAATGAATCACCTGGTCACCACCGACATAGTAGAGATTGCGCTTCTAACATACCAATATAAAACCTCAAGAAATGGAAATAAAATGATCTCATGGTGTGGCCCAATTTGTACAAGTAAAAAAAAAGCTCATTTTAAAGACCAATAAATAACATTTCATATAAAAAAAAAAGGATGCAGGGCCACTATGTTTAAGGACTCCAGTGCAATGTGATAAACATGGAAGCGAGCAAAAAGAACTATGTCTCAAAAAAGGTACAGAAAGCACAAGCTCTAAAACACGATGTTGACCAGGCTGGTTGGACAGTGCTGCAAACAAGTAGCAGGGTAGGGACCTAAGCCTCCACTTCCGCCTCTTTTGAATCTCCATTTTCCTCTGTCTTCTGCTTTTTTGTCTCCACCTTTTCCTGTTTAAAAAAGAAAAAAAAGGAATTTTAAAAAAGCGTGAATTCAGATAAGTCAAGAATTTCAAAAATACTTCATATGAAGGGGATTTCTAAGCCTGGTGACAACCCACCTCCTCCTCTTCCTCCTCCTCCTCTTCTACTGCACGCTTCGCGGGTTGTGCATCGGGCTCCACAGCAGGGGGCGCCACCTCCGCCTCTCCTGTAAGCAAAGGGTGTCATTTTAGAAAACATTTCCTGACTGAGTAGAATAAAGACATCAATCTTGTCAAAACTGAATATTGGTCTTTAGGCCACGCATGGATGTGAATTTTGTGACACAAATCCAAAGCAACAAAGTAAGTCGCTGCCAGTATATTCCTAAAAACAGCAAGCGATTTATGTGAACATACCATCATCTCCATTCTCGCGTTTGTCCTCTGCCTTTTTTTCCACTTTTTCACTGTGATCGGCACCATTCTGGATTAAGAGAGAGACGTCAGTTCAAGAAAACATCAAAATTCTGAATTGGGCTTTTATTAGTTGAGCAGTGTTTGATAGAAAAGAAAAAGAAATCCCGCATATTTGAAACTATCCTCCATGCGTCCTATGGTAGAGACCCCCCCTGGGACACTTAAAAAGAGGGGGAGGGGGCGTGTGGAGCTCTCACTCCCCAGAGGATTAGCTATGAAGCTAAACTAGAGACGCCAATGGAAACGTCTGCAGACCGGCTAGCGAACATCTGTGCCATTTAACAACGCAAACAAAGCGCTGCGTGGCGAGCAGTTGGAACAGGAAGAGGAGGCGGGCGCAGCGACACCTGCATGATGAGGGGTGCTAAGACAAAGGCTGGTCTCCAACTCACTGTGCCATTGGCAGGTGCTTCCCCGTGTTCGGTCTTCTCCTCCTCCTCGGTCTTCTCCTCCTCCTTCTCTTCTTTCTTCTCCCCCGCCTTCTGTTTTTCCCCCTCCTCCTTGGACTGTTTCTCCCCCTCCTCCTTTACGGTCGCTTCTTTCTTCTCTTTCAGCTCCTACAAAATAAAAGCGTGGCTTTTGATCAACGTGACGATTCAGCAAACACTTTATTCTGAAGTGCCACGCGTTCTTCCCTAACCACGTATGGTTTAAATGAGAATGCTGGTTCTCCGTACCTGGTTTAAAGTTTAAATTCCAGAAAGACTACGTTGGACCGAATTAGTGGCAATGTTGAGCGTCCCCCGCAACCCGTAACGTAGCGTTAACGAGACTGTGGCTTCCCGCCCACAGCAGCAGCGCCGCTTCAAGAGCTCCAGTTTCTCCCTCACCGCTTTGTCTGCTTATCGAGACATTTTAGCTAACCACATCACATCGCGCATACGATACTCCGCTGTACCCGCCGAAGACAACCCGTAGGTCACCGCTTCGGTGAATGGATTTCGACGAGTTAAAACGTTTAGCACATGTTTAATTTAGGCAATTTCACATTTTGACCCGGTTACCGTTTAACTTGAAATTAAGTTAAACGGTGGCGTTTTAGGTGCTGTGGCCGCTTGCGGCTGTTGAACCCCGAGTGAGCAAAGCAGATTTTGGATATAAATATTACAACTTCGAAAAGTTCTAAAAAATCTTTTAACACGACAGTTCAACGGAAAGAAAGACGGAATGAAACGCACCTTGGCTGTAACCTCTGCAGTTGCGGTTTTTTCAATAGCTGTGTCGGCCATGGCTGATTTTCAAAATTAATCTAGATAATTATATTCCTGTTAAGAAAAAATATATATTTTGTATTTCTTGGTTCTTTGCCTTCGTGTGGGTAGTCCAAAGGCGCTGAGAGAGAAATGATGTCTGCCTGTCTCCGCTTTTCTCTCGAGCCCGTTGAAAATCCTCTCTTGTTGGAGACAGACACACAATTGGACAATGTCTGCAGGCAGAGTATTTGATAGGAGCAATATCCTGTCAATCAGGACGTAGTCTCCCGCCTACTCGCCAGCTCCTCGTTGATTGGTCAATTGTATTAAAGCTCCGAAATAAGGTATTCGACTTCGTTTTCCTGCCATCAGTCAGTTTGCGTTTGGTATTTGTTTCTAAAATTTTAACAATGAACATGTATGTGGTCGCTTTTTCAAAGTATTGATAAACCACGAGAGTCTACTGAAAGAAAAATGTTGAATAAAAAAAAATGGAGTGAAAAAGTTTCAAACATGTGCCAACGAACGGCGTCTTTTGTCTTAGCGCCCTTTCTCTGCAGAGACGGGGTCTCAAATTACAAGCAGAAAAGAATAATGTGACGATTTGAAAACACTACGGCCACTCCTCCTTTCTATATTTAACACATGTAAAAAAAAATGGGTTCCTGCTTAGGTGTGCTTACACTTTCACTGTTTTACAAACTGGTCAATGGAGAACCAGTAACAATTTAATTTTCACTGTCAACAAGCGTAATTAAGCAATTATTTTATTTATTATGAAATGTCCTACAGACAACATAGAAAAAAGCTTAAAAACGTTAATTCCCCCTTACACATTGGAATGCATTAAAATAATAAAATGCTGCAATGAATAATTATTTAATATCAGTATACATTAATAGATCATCATTTCATATAACTGTGTCCTTCAGAAGTACTCACAGTTGGAATAAAATAAGTTAAAATAAGAGGCAATATCTGAAACGAAGAAAAGGAAAAAATAATATACCACACACTGGCTGAGATCAGTCCAAGCAATAAGCAATGTTGGCTACGTAATTTGTGAGTATCAGGGACAGCATTGGGATGCGTTTTACAGGAAGTGTGTGTAGCTACAGTACTGTGTAAAAACAGCATGCATTGAATTAGTTATTGTCCTAATGCCATTAAAGGTGTTTTTTCACCTAACAGTCCTTTCTATACACACTTATGCAAAGAATGAAAATTCAGCACCTGAAATGACTACGGTATGTCTTGGGGTATTTGGTTGGTAAAGCTTTGCTGCTGAGAAACTATTGTCTATTATTCAGAGCTTATTTCAAGTGTATCTGATTATTCATAGGTTATTTGTATTAAGACATGTCTACCTTTTCTTCTTAACTGAGACGAATTGTCTAATTGAAAGAATGGTTTTGCCCTGAAATCCCAAACTGTCTTTTTTTCTTCTCCGCAGAAGTTCTTTGGCATTAACTTTCTTTTGCAAGGCACTTGCTCATCCAACGGTTAAACCAAAGGAAGTGGTAACACTCAAGATTGTGTGGGTCCTAACTCTGAAATTCAAGCCTCCGCGTGGTCAGTCCTTCAATAAAAATGTGAATCCTTTTTTTTTTTCACATGTAAAATGTATCTTTTTTTGCCATGATTCTCTGGCCTGCAAAGGAATTTCAAAAGTTTCCACGTAATCTTTGTTTGCCACACCTGTTATTGTTTTCAACCCACACACACATATACTATTAAACCTTTACCTGCAGCAACGGAGTAATTTCCACTTGCATGACTCTAGTTTACAAAACATACTTTTGTGTGTGGATGGATTTAAACTTGCCCTAACAAACCCATTACCCATATCTTGACACAAGTACTTTTTTAATTTTAAGGGCTTGTCTTTAACCGCCTCATGGTGTATGCCAGGATTCAAGCCCGCAGGCTCTCTTGAGAACTTGGTAATTCACCTCACATACAGCTGAAATATTATCATGAAGGCTGTAATTACGGAAGATCAGAGGGCTCTGTGTCAGTGTGCCAGCTGGTTACATAGAGATGTATGTTATCCCTGATATAAAGAAGTTGTTTTGTTTTGGCTCCCATCTATTTTTCTATTTTCTATTTTCTGTATTAAGGACATATTTTAATATTGCAAATTTGGAACACAAAGCATTAAACCGGTCGAAATATATCAAACACACTACTCATCACAAACCGCAAACAAAGGATAAACACACTGACACAACATTGGTTGTATAAATATACACAAAGCAGCAATTTAAGACATTATGTCACTGCACTTAAAGGTAAGAACTCATCTGGGCATGAAGTGTAATATCCTTTTATTTGGGAAATAAAGAGCATGTGTAGACTACAGAGCATTGAGGCAGACATCCGCAATGTAATGTCCTCAGTACATCCAGGAGGGGAACAGAAGCAGCAGACTCAAAGCAGCAGTAGGCATTACTCACTCTTTTTCTGTAACTGGAAAATGGGAGCAATCAGTGGGGGAGTGTTTGTGAGATCATTTCCTGTCTGCTTTTTTTCCCCTTTTTCTTATTTGTCCAACTCAACATGTTTCCATGTTGTATCTTTTTTTTTTTTTTAATCCATCTTCGGTCAGCCTTTTTTACTCTGCAGGTAACAAACTGTTGCAGCAAGCAGAGCAGTCAAGACAAAGTTGTAAAATATATTTAATTCATGGAGGGACTTTTTCAAACTTCTCATTTTGCCCACAACTGGAGTCTTTACCACAAGTTCCACAAGTAGGAACAGGAGGCCTTTTTTTAAGTTGTTCAGAATCATGGAAAAACGGAAAGCAGTACTGTATGAGAGAAAGGCGTCTTTGTTTTTGCGAGATAATATGTTTGACAGTAAATAAAGTGTTTTGCATCAGTTCCAGTAGCCTGGGGAAACATTTCTTAGAATGTTAAACTGAATATAGGATGCGAAGTGCAACACAATAATTTCACTTAATTTCTTCAGGACAAAGGACTGACCTGACTTGTGGAATGTCAGTGCTGCAGGGGTAAGTGAGGCCCATCAAAGAGCATGGGGGTCTGGATTAGGCGGGGGAGGGGTCCCTATAATTGGACGCATTGGTGGGGGGCAAACTGAGCTCTTTTGTTTTGAACAGCAGTGTCCTGCATGGTCTGCCTGGCTTTCCCGGCATTTGAGGTCCTGCAGAGTACAGGACAACATGAAGTTAACTTCTCAGTGGCACGCTTTCCTTCGAAATGCACAATGATTAAGAAAGTTATTGATCTATAATTAACACGATTAAGTCATTGTTGACCATAATGGGAACATGTGCACTATTAGTGCCGCCGCAAGGCCCCCAAAGGTCATTCTGTATATTTAAAAACTACAGAGATGTTTCTAAAGGGACTTCTTAGACAGGACATTGAGCATGAAAGAATGAGATGCTTAACTATGGTCTTAAAAAGCACACAAAAGGTCCCTCCCTGTTTGCTGGATCCCTCGGTGCAGCCAAATCAGGAATCAGGAAGCCTGGAAGACGTTGCTCCCTCCAAATTGGGTTATGAACTCTGCTGGTTCTGGCTCCATTTTGGGATCTCATTACAAACCGTGGGGCCGATAAGAGGGCTGAACCATAAAATAGGCCATTTGGCTGTTCATCGTTACTTTGACCCTGAGCCTAAAGTAGGGAAAAGAGTAACAATGAGAATACATGCAGCTGAAACCTTGGAAAACCTCAAACTACAGACTGAATGGAGCCTCCCTCCGAAGGACCGGAAAAAGATCTCCAAACAGACTCGGACGCGCCTCAGGGACTACATCTCCCAGCTGGCTGGTGAGCGCTTGGGGGAGGTGTTGGAAGGAACTGCTGGGGAAAAGGTCACCTGGGTGACTACTGACTGTGTTACCATAGCTACTTTGACTCAATGAGCAAAATGGATGAAGATGCGTGTAAATGTGTTGTGTTGTGTTATTTGTATGTGTTTTGTAAATGGCTGTAAATATAAATGTTCAGAACATAGGTTGGAATGTCAGAGGATATATTTGTGTACTTTTCAGAATTGGCACACAAATCATTCAACAACTCATTGAGCTGCGTGTGGGTGCATAACTGCAGTGATCAGATGGGTACGAGTGAAAAAGTGTCTGTGTTTTATCATAGTGTATGAATAAAACATTAAGAGTCTATCATTCAGTCCAATGTTCTACTAACTGAGGACACGTATGCTGTGATTATATGTATGTAATCTTCACATCCTCAATTGTTTCTGTGAAGATGTCGGCCATATTATCGACCGAGAGAATGGTTCTTGCTGCTGCTTTGTTATTATGTAAATTCAAGTAATGCACTGTGGATGCTGTTTTGTTTCTGTTTCTTGTGTTTCAAATTGGCTACATCTGAATTTTGTTCCGCTTGAAAGAGTAGCCTCTGTTTTCTCTCTGCCCTGCTGAAGTTCTCCCGAACTACCTTATTTATTTCACCTCCTACCGCTCCACCCTTGTAACTGCCTTGCCAGAGAAGTGGAAATTTCCAGTAATTCCTTCTACTTTGCGAGACATGCTCCTCCTCCTTCCATTTTCCCGCCTTTCAGTCTACCTGCTCCTTCCTGCTTCAGAGCCCGAGACCTCGCAGCCCGCTGCTGCTGAGCCTCGTGGTGAAAACCTCCCATGTGTCACTTAGACAAAACAGAACATGTTTTTCTACCCTTCGGGCACTATTCTTTCTCGAAGAAATATATCTATATTGGCACTGAGCCTTCTGTGAGATATGCCTATATGTTTGTTTACTACTCTGAAAATAAAGCTTATGCACAGAATTACCATTAAAGGGTAAGCTATAAGAGTAAGAATTACACTCGCTCTCGAATGATGAAAGGTTGGATTGGGAGCACAGAACAGATGGTGGATTTGCATTTCTATTTCTCTGGCTGATCTGATATTCCACAGCCTGGTTTCAGAGACGTCGTCAAAAAGGATTGCCATGAACTCTCATATCAAGGATCGAGACATGCAAAGAGAGAAGGCCCCGATGAAGCCTTCCGGAAACAAAGTGATATCTGTTATTGTGTTTACAGCCTGGAAGTCCAGGCTATCTCAACGGTATATCTGTTTTTTTATAACTTCCTCTTAACCCAAGACCGCAATACAACTGTGTGCACATGAGAAATCCCGATGCTTGCTAGAGAATTTGAGATAAAACATAAATAAAGCCATGAGACAGCTGCAGTGGAGAAGTTTGAGTGTGTTGATGGCATGAGGCACACTGACCTTAGACCCATTGTGAAGCACCAACAAAGAGCCATCTGCACAGCAACCAAAGCGGAGACGAGGGACTCGCACACAGGGGGATCGAGGGGTGGGAGGGACACAGGGACCTGGGGAGGAGGGGGGTAAAAAAGGAAACAAATCAGTAATCAAGAAATATTTGAATGGGACATGATCAGCTGGATCATGTCTGAAACATGAAAGCAGTCGATGCTGAACGTGTCGAAGGTTTGCACACAAATAAAACAGGAAGCTGCGCACCATATCGGCCCAGAGAGGGTATGGATCGCTCCACTTCTGGTAAAGTGGAGGACGAGAGCCGCCGGCCTAATCACTCAAAACCACATTTCCTGCCTCATGGCACCAGAAGCCTTTCAAGGCTAATATATGACACAAACCTTTACTTCACGCACGGCGGGTATCTCATTACTTTTAGCAGAAACACAGTGCTCTGAATTGTAACACTATTTTCTAGAGGGATCTTGTTTTGGGGATGTCAGTAGATTTTTACAGCGCAACCCAAATTGTTTTTCTTTTGAGTGCGCTGCATTTTAAAATGGTGAGAACAAGACAAAATGGTGGCAGGGACATCTGTAAAAATCAAAAATGTTTCACAGGTAAGACATGAAAGTCAGGATTGCTTAGCAACAGCAGTAAAAGATTCTTGCAGCCTGTGTGGCAACACAGAAACTGATCCTGCTGCCACCCAGTGGTGCACTAATGGTACAAGCTGGGGTGGAAGCGGCACCAAAAACGACCAAAGGCTCACTTCTCTAACGTCTGTGTGCAGTTTAATAAAGTAGCTAGAATTACCTGCCAGGTGTTACCTGAAAATTGAAGAAGGACCTGATATGGAGAATAAAAAAAAAGTGATATCCCGTTCGAAAATATGTTCAGCGACATGATTGGCTGGAAAATGCACCAGCTCTCTCATGTTGCTTAGCAACGTCCGTGGAAGAGTGGATTGCGGGTGGGAGGGTGTCAGAGTTGTAGAGGGGGTGGGGGTGTTCGTCATGAGGAGGGAACATTGTGGGTGCAGCAGGCAGACTGGCTGGGGAAATACCTGGCAAAATTCCCAAATAAACAAACAAGAGAGTGAGAGAGAGAGAGAGAGAGAGAGAGAGAGAGAGAGAGAGAGAGAGAGAGAGAGAGAGAGAGAGAGAGAGAGAGAGAGAGAGAGAGAGAGAGAGAGAGAGAGAGAGAGAGAGAGAGAGAGAGAGAGAGAGGAAGACAGAGTGGGAGACATTGGACAGGGGTATTTTTTCGGTCCAGATAGCAACGTCTTGTTTGAGATAAAGGGAACGTGGCATTTTATAAGTGCTAAAACAGTTTGTTCCCAAAGCAGAACAAGACTATAGAGAGGAAGTGGAGAGCAATTCGCTGAGAACTTTGTCCGCAATGAGATGAAAGTTGACAAGAACTGAACAATCCATAATAAACAGCCGGTGCCCTAGAATAAATGTTTGTTTGTTTAATGGAGCTGAGAGTAACACTACCAGTATATACAATTTCCAAAGAAGCGGTTCATTTTTTAAATTGGATTAGGTTAAGTTATAATGAACTTATAACATACAACAACCGGCAGCTGAAAAATACCATAATTGTAAATGATTTCAAAGTGCAAGCGGAAGGTTCGCCAGAAAAACACAACAACCGTTAAGCTGAGGGAAGAGAAAAGGTGGAAAATGTGCTTATATGGAGAGGGAAGGGTAAATAAAGCTGCTGCTGTCGGTAGGTACGGCCTGCAGGAGGAGGCGGGCCTTGAAATGGCTGATGCAGGCGGTCTCTACAGGCAATGAGGACTCTTTTGTCAGCAGTAGGAAATGAGGTTTCTGTTGTGATTAAAAGGAAGGTTTCTATGGCAATGCAGCGGGGCCGTGTGCACAGAGCGTTTGCTGGGAGTGGAGGGGGCTAAGTGAGAGTAGAATTTCAAAGAAAGCAGCCTCCTCCATCTCATCTCCCACCATCGCCCCCCGTCTGCCTTTCCACAGCGCTCTTTTATCTCTGATAATCTGTTTTCATAGGCACACAGTTGGGACTGCAGGGAGGATTATCCTGAGCAAACCAAGTCATTGGTCAATCAGTCATAAATGTAACAGAGTAACAGTTTCACTTCCCAATACCTATACTACAAAGAGCTTTCAGAACCGTAAAGAAAACATTTGACAGATTTGCTAATTCAACCCGCACAATTTAGATTGTTAACATAATACCATATCGCAGCTCATTCCTTCCCAGCAAAACCCATGATAGATACATAGAAAAAAAGCAATGATGGCATCAAGGTGACCTTTAATGCTAAACATAGCACAATCCTTTTTTTAATTGTTTCACAGTTGAAAAAAAGAAATCTGTTTCCTTAGAATAAGTTCCCCTGTACCAACGTTCTCATTTGTGCAGAGGAAGCTGCTGTCTTCAGCTGTCAATGACAAATTCTCCCCACCAGAGGCTAACCCCAGGATGTTTGGATAAGATGACATTTGAAACCCATGAGGATCATAGGGAGGTTTTTTAAAAAGAATCGTTGCACATTACAAGCCACATTAATTGAACACAAGATGTAGACGGTCCTGATATTGCTGCTACACAAGTCCACGCTACAAATAGGTGACTGAGCATGAAGAGTGGTTGAACGATTGTGATGTGTATGAACAAATAACTAACGAAATGGATGCCAGATACCAGTTTATTTAATTACACATAAATAAGAATAAATGAGCGTGATTGGTCAAAACACATCTGAGAAAAATAAGCATTATTTCATCAACCAAAATATATACTAAATCAGTGTGCACAGTGAAGCGCCAAATCCTTTTTGGAAACACCGACTTAAGGGCTCAGCCTGCCAATTAGAATTACAAAAGGTTCTGCTGCCCCCAACCTTTCTGTTTGAGCATAGCAGCAACCACCGTGTAATGAAAAGCTGCCAGTGCGGGAGGGTTGTACTGCAACCAGATTGCACAGTCAAAGCCAGATGGCGAGTCCCACATCAAAAGGACAGCTGGTTACCAGAATCTGAAAGGGCGTCTCTATCTCTCCAAACCTAATTAGTTTCAACGAAACAAATCCCACCAACATGCGAGCATTGAACAAGTCCATGCCAATAAGTCCTCATGATTGGTGACATGCATAACATAATTAAGCATTAAATGTTTACATGTGCAGGCTGCAACATTTCAAAATGGACAAATCCTGGCGTTCATTGATCTGGATTATCCTTAACAACAAAAGCAGGCACCACAGATGCAGGAGGATGCACGAGGATCCTAATTCAAAGATAGAGGCCAATATGTCAGATCGGTGCGTCCTCCAGAGAGCGCAGCCTGCCGCCAAACTGCTAGTGGATCTTTGAGGCTTTGGCTGCTGCCTGCCGAGCTGAACTCTCCTTCTGCAGAACCTGTGAATCACATCCAGAACAATGAACAAAGTACTGGAATAAATGTATCAAACAGTGCTGAGCGCAGGACCGGCACTAACCCCTTTCCATATCCGTCTCCGAAGTTCCCCCTGTGAAAGTGGTCGTTCTTCCTCGTCGGTGACCGGAGACTCATCTGCATCACGTCCCAAACTGTGGAGTCCAACCAACACAGACAACAGATATCAACGCGATATCCACGGTGTTCAAATGCATGTGTGAGTTTAATAATAATAATAATAATAGACACACAAATTGACCAAATCAAAGGCAGACCTGTGGATTTCAGGTTGGATGCTAACAGTCTGCTGAAGCAGTTCTGGATTTTGACCCAAAAGAAATTTGGCCAGTTCTTTTGAATTGTAGTCCTTTTCTAGATCCTGTAAGAGTTACAAACCCAGAGACACTTTACATTACGTGGCAGAAATACAACAGGAACAAGTTTGCAAGTACAGAAAAGTCAGAGGCTGACAGGATACTTTAGAATTGAGGAAAGCTCGTATGGTGAGCAGCTCGTTGGTCTTCTGCTCCACTAGGCCCAGGTGGGACATGATGTTGTTCTCGGCGCTTCCTGTAGAGGAGCCCAGTGTGTCCTCCATTACTGTGCGGTCGCAATCCATTTTAGAGAAGATGCTGTTCACGCCTGTGTGATGGGAAAGACCAGAGTCAGGAGTACCTGCAACTAATATAAATGTGTCTGTAATGACTTAATCATTTGAAGGGTTGTGTCCAGGAAATATAATCTAATTTGATAATTGTTTTAAGGGATATAACTTTTGCTTGAGAGAACTGCTCAGATCAAACAAGTGTAAATATTCAGGGATTATCAATCGGATTTTGTTTAATAGTTATGTGTTTTATATGTTGCATAACTGCATGCTTGTCTGAAGCATGATTACCCAACCAGCTAGACACTGTCTAAAAGACTCAAGGTCACACTGCCTATATATTGGAATTCATTATTTCATTTATATTAATAGAACCGTGTCCCTATTTCCCCTGTAATAAAATAATTCTAAAACTACTTGATGACCTGACTTAGATGAATGAGGAAATTACAGGCGAGTAAAATAATTGACCTATAATACTTTATACCAATATTGCAACAATATTTTTTGTGGCATTTTGATAAATGGTGATGAGTAAGGTGGACATGATGGCAAATGTGTGTGAATGTGTGTGATATCAAAATGTAAGACAATATATTGTCTCAATTATCAGAACAATATTGAAATATTTCCTAGCTGTATGCCAAACCTGTTTTGATCTGGTCCAGTATTTGGCTTATGATGCCGGCTTGGTTTTCACAGTCCTCGGCTTGAAACTCGCTTTCCTTTTGTTGCTGTTCGATGCCTCTCAGCAGAGAGCGATGATCCTGCTCCTGCTGCAGACCTGCTACTCGAAATTGCTGTATCTCTGCTTGTGTCTACAAATTGACATATTCACATATAGATGTTAAATCACATAAATAACTGGTGTGAACCAACCGCCCACAGTAGAAAAACCACTCACCTTGCTGATATGGTCTCGCAGGGCCTCAGCTTCCATGTTTTGCTCATTTACAAAGTTGAAGTGTGCAAAGTTCTGGTCTTCAACTGCACAGCAAAACAGCGATACAAAATAGATGCATTTAAATCTCTTTAACTGAAACTTTTACCCGAGTGGTCCTCCAAATGTAGAGAAACGTAAACAAGATTGTAAGTCATTGCTCTGTCGATATCATGACTTCTAAAGGACCGTGAGAAGTGTTGTCTTTGAGTGGGTCAGACACAGTGAGCTCGTGTTGGGAATGCGCACCCTGGATGAACCTGGAGACCAGCATGTCCAGGTTGTCCTCCCCAGTCACTGTCTGGATCCTATAGAACACCTCCTCCAGAACGCCCGGAGACTCTTCCCCCGAGGCCATCCTCCTCTGCTCCTTCGCCCCTGACACTTGGAAACAGAAGCACCTTTATGTCAGTGCCATCAGAACAACTTCATAGTGAAACTGTATTTTAAACATCTAAAAATGAATATAACCAATGTCATTCAGGAAATGTTGCTGACACAATTCGCCCTACAATAATAAGCATAACCTTTTTTGTCCATAACTGTAATGGTAATTGTTGGAGCCCAAATTTTTTTGGGGGCTTTTGTTTATTTTGAAGGAAACACTGTGTGAAGGGGACATGCAGTTCTTGCATTTGACCACAGGGTGGCGGAGTGACATGAAAACACATTTAAGTGGGTGACGGATAATGAGGACAGGTGTGGATTTGGAAGCAAACAGTTTTTGACCGTGTCGCGTTCACTTACAAGTTCATCGAGGAGGCGTCTTATATTGCGTGGTCCCTGTAACCCAACGGTATAGCGCAATCAACGAAATGGACGTTCGAAAATTAAATATAACTTGAAGACACTCAAGTTATATTGGAAATATTAACTTGTTCCCCGCGTTCACCCTATGCTGGCTTAAAAAACACATTCGCAGAAATGTGTTAGGGCCACTACAGTAATTTTATATTTTACTACACTGGGTCTCATCTACAATTATTTAACACATCATTATATGATGGCATACTTGTGTTTGTGGCCTGATTCCCCTCCCAGTGTTCTCTCTGGACGGGAGCACCTGAGAGTTATTTATGTCTGGTTGCAGCTAGAATCCTGCTCTCTGGTTGGCCGTCCACATCTGTCATTAATGCACACCACACCCTGCACACTTCACTTATATGCACGCCCTATTTTTCAAACACCGAAGTTAAACAAATCTTCTTTTGTTAATTGTTCCTTTTGCGTGCCTGTCTTTTGTTATTACCACTGGGGCCAGGTATTAACAGAATTGCTAACAGGGTGTTAAAGGAATTGCTGGAAGGACAGACTGTTTCCAGGAAGGAAACACTTGTTTTTGTTTCTACAATTAATTGATGATTCACGTGTTAATTTGTGTGTCAATTGTTCCGAGTTGAGTTGTAGAATAGTCAATGTTTGATTGACTATTATTTTGCTAATTCTTACAGGTCCGATTTATATTTTGACTGAATGGAGATACCAATAGAAAATCAAATGTTACTGACACATCTGAGGACATTGTATTTTCGATAAAAACCCAAGTGTCTGCGAGAAATAACTCAACTCAACAATTGTGTATAGTGTCTACCTATATTGTAGATGTGTGTGCTAGAGGTCCATCAGCAGCTTTTGCAACACATGGGTGTGTGCCAGGGCACTCTTTTGACATTATGGTATGTTCCAGCACTATAGCACTATATATATACAACGTTGCATACGCACTTTACAGCCACGCACTAACCTGCCCTGCTGCATTTACTACCACCACCCACCAATGTTAGTTTGGCCGTGCTGCCCAGATTTTGACGCAATGCTTCGGTGTTTGCCAGTGTGGAAAAGACGGGGAATGACGAATAGATGTTAATAAATGAACGTTAATTCCTCTAAATTTTTACATAGAAATGATGTCCTTCCTGTGCAGAGTTCAACTTCAATGTTTTAAATTTCCAATGTGGCTACATCAGAAATTTGAATCGTGTCAAATTATTTTTACAAGGACCTTGTATTTGTAATAAACGTAGAACACATTGGAACCTTTTCTCTAGTTTCAGCTCTTCTCCCATGACTGTGCCTGGGCAATCATGAAGCACAAGCTTATAACTGGTGGGACTCCCAACTGTATGAACATTGAATAATCACTGACAGCGGTATTAGCGTCTCTTAGCACAACTCACTTGCAGTCTTACGTTGCTTGTGTTCCATCTCATGGCCCTGGCCCTGCCCGCTCCTCTCGCTGCACTTGGTGGTCATAAACTCTTTCAGGCTGAACTCTTGTGCAATGACCCTTTCCAGTTCCTTCATCTCAGCATTGTAGTGGGCGAGGTCCTTCTCTGCCTTCTCCTTCATCATCGTCATCTTGGACTGAGCTTCCGCTCTACAGTGCAAAGGTTTATAAATAATCCCCAAACAAAGGTTAATGACATGCATATCAGTTTGATACTTGCATATGAATTACACAACAGTCAAAAATATGACCTGGCATCGTAGGCTGCAGTGGACAGGTTGACAATATCCCCGATATTCTTTCGGACATCGTAAAGTTCCTACAACACACAAAAAAACTGAGTTCAAAACCGGCTCACAAACGGGTCTTTGAATGATTGCTTGGTGTCACCTCTGACCTTGTCCAGTTTGTTGTGTAGTTGCTGGAAACGGATGCGCTCAACATGAAGGGTCTGCAACTCCTCTCTCAGGTGGCAGTTTTTTGTCAGCTGCTCATTGAAGCGAGTCAAGGACTGGGAAGGACACAAAACATTAATACGCCTTTAAAATAATATCAGATAAGTACATGTGACATGCTGTGCCATGTAAAAACAGAAAAGGGATACGGATATAGATTGATAGTCATTGGATGCCAGTTTATTCAGTTATTTTGTGATAATCAATTTCACCACGTACTTTGTCCAGTTTGTATTCCAAAGTGCGTATGGCCTTCCGAGTCCGCTGTAACACAGACTTCTGCGCATCCCCGGTACTGTCCTCCCCTTTTCTCAACTGTACCAGCTTCAACTGCATGTTTGCAATCTGCTTACATTACAAAAACACGACATCAACTGTTTTCAGTCAGCATGAAATATATAGGATCATATTGAGTCGCTGACAAACTTTCATCACCTCTTTCTCAAGCTCTTTTTGACGCCGCTTCTCTTTCTCCACCTCCTCCTCTAACGTTTCTCTCTGCTGCAGCAGAGCGCAGAGACACTGAGCGTCCTCAGTGTCCTGCTGTTGGCGTGACAAGCTTTTGAATGCACCGAGGTTTGTATGCAGGTCCTCCTGCTCCTTCAGCAGGTTCTGTATCTCCTGCCTTCATCCACATCACATATACAACCAATTAAGCAAATACAACAAACACACGCAGACATTTGACAAAGTGATGTGGGCGTGGTGATTGTTTACCGTTGTTTGCGGATCTGCTCCCTGGCCTGAATGTTGTAGGCCTGCCGGTCTCCTTCCATGACCCTGAACTGTCTCTGCAGTTTGGCTACAGCTGATTCTGCTTTAATAAATCATATGCCCATTATAGCTGCTTCAACCATGCAACCATCTACTAGATGATGGCAACATAACTCAAATTACCTGTTCCATCAATATCCATCTCACCGCTGTCTGAATGGGCAGTAGTGGCCAACCTTCTCCGTGGCATGGTGACACTATCGGGCTTTATTGGATGGAAATAAAAATGAAAGTGATGTTTCTTGCAGAAAATAATGAACTTCTACTGGAGGTGACCTTTTCCTCTGACCAAAGTTCTAATCTAACCAAATGTCATGTTCAATTTGATGGTTGGAAGCTCGATGTTAGATTGAGTTTCATACAAAATCAGTTATAATTGTTTTACAAAACATTTATCTCCACAAACCACAACTGTAAGCAGAGCTGCATGATCGTTTTTCACAGCACAATCAAATATCGATATAGCAACTAGTAGAGTTCCAAATCCAAGGCATAATCTTCAGTTCAGACAGGTCATCAAATCAAGCACACCCACAGCGCACACCAATAACACGGCAAGCAAAACAAACAAAGTAGCCATGATGCTTGCGAGGTAATTGAAAAACGTATCCACCTGGGTTACAGTTAGCTAACAAATGAAAGGGATCTAAAACGTGCCTGATGTTGGGAACAAATAATAATGAATCTCACCAGTTGTTAAGTATAAACCCCAGCGCGACCTCCCAGGACACACGGCAGGCTCACAACAGCCCTGAGTTGTTAGCAACCGTTGCTAAGGGCCTTGGGAGGCCCTGAAAGGCAGGTTGAGTGCAAAGGGCCGACAATGAAAACACACAACACGAGGTGGTGCAGGGGGGGTATTTTTTGTGTAAAAATTGAAAAAAAAGTGTGTTACTTTAATCCAGGGATTCCCAAAGTGTGGTGCGTGCACCCCTAGGGGTGCGCGAGAGGAAAAATGTAATGGCGGTCAGTTTCTTTAAGTGGGATTTTTCCATTGACATATATACAATAAAAAAACATGAACAGTAAGCATTACTTTTGTAATCGTTATTGTCTCGCATGTTCTGGTTATTCGCGCATGTTTAAACATGAGTCTTTATATGGCGATAAAACAAAGATTTGTTGCGTGTGAATTGGGGGTGCGGCAACCCGGTTGGGACATAAAAGGGGGTGCGCAGGAAAAAAAGTTTGGCAACCGCTGTCATTTAAAATGCTCTGCTGTAGAGAAAGAAAAGTGTTTATCCTCTCTCCAGTAGATGGCAGTATGAGTAGAATTTATAGGTATAAATCTATTCCTGTCTTTGCTAATTATGCATTTATGTGTTTTTCTGGTTATCGCCAATCCAAATACTTTCTAAATGTCTAGCTGTATAGTTCAGATCCACACATACCCACGTGGACGAAGGAGCATGTGGTCTTGTAACAATCAGTGTGGACCCAAATGCACGACACCAAACTTCAGACCCTTTTTGACCCTTAATTATAAGTCTCGGACAACAAGCAGAATATCAACGGGACGGAAGGGCAGGTCGGTTCACGGGGGCTCGGGCTCATGGGGTAAACGGGGACAGGCAGGGTCGGTAGCAGGAAATCCATCGGGGAGAAAACCGCTGGAGAGTCTGACACGGAATGAGAGAACAATCTAGCAGTGACAGAGAGAGTGAGTGGGGCTTAAATGCTGAGGGCTGTGAGTAGGGTGACAGGTGTGTGTGGTTGGGCTGACGAGGTGATTGCAGGTGAACTGAATAAACTGATTAGGTGGAGTGAGGAGGGTGTGGATCAGAACTGTGACAAGTCTATTATCATTGAATACCTTTAATTGAACGTGGCACCCTGTTGTTACCTTTGTTCCTACATGATCACCATCATCTGTTCCACTTTGTTAATGTCACTGTCGTCATCATCATTCACCCTCAAACATGCATGTTCTTCTGTTCCTCTTAAGAGCTAATTAAGAGCTATGGCAAACGCACATCATCAAATTGCCGGCGTTAGTCATGTAAATTAGTCTGCAATGTTCTTGTGTCTGAACGACGCAATAAAAGTTGAGCGCACAGCTACTGACAATTCTAACGGTATGACGGCCTTTTCTTATGTAGAAAAAATGTTTGCCTACCTTGTTCAGCATTGTTGTTTATTTCTGAACAATTGTCCACTAATTATCCATTAATTAGCCATCTGGGGCCCCAGGTTACAAGTCAGACACCAACAAACCCATATAAGCAGGTCATGACCTTTATTAGCAAAGAGCAGAAGCTCACACCTATTTTAATATCATATACTTGTTCATATACATGAGTATGTAATCGATTAAATACTTTTCACAACTGATTAAATACACACTCATAACTAAAACATTGTAGTGCTATGTTCATTACATATGTTGTTCAGCGGTGATGTTGTTCTGTTTTTTCTAGTATGCAATAAAATGTTACCTCATATAAATAAATGTATTTGCATCAATATTGCGTGAAATGTCACCCATGTTAAAGAGACCTTTTGACCTTTTATAATGTAAATCACAATACAAATAACATATTTATATTAGATTATAGGAGCCTACACTGCAGTCCTAAAGTAGTTTATGACACTTACAAACATTCAAAAATACAGCAAGCAGTGGTAAAAATTACAGGATGTTTGGCACAGATTATTTGAATCATAAAACTGCAGTTAAGTTCATGTGGTTTCCTCACTCTGGGGCTGTGGTTCCTCCGTAGCTGGGGCTAATGGAGCCCCCTCCAGGAAGGTACCAAATTGCTCTGCTGTATTGAGCTCAGGCTTTCTCAACAGCAAGTGGCATTTTGGGAAGTAGTAGGCTGCCACCAATGCCAAGTTGCTTGCCAGGGAGAAAAGAACATGCGCTATAGACTTTTGCTTCACATCCAAACCCGTGTAGATCGGTATGAAGGTCACCCATATCACGCAGTAGAACAGAGAGGAGAAGGTGATGTCCCTGGCGAGGTTGTACTGATGAAGAGGCTTTGCTGCCATGAAGGTGCACATAAAAGAAACAAGGGCCATTGCACAGTTGAAACCTTGTATTAGACCAAATCCAGACAAGGGCTCCATTGGACATGCCAGAAACTTTGTCACAAAATCTATCTTCATATTTGCCACATACTCAGACAGCGAAACCCCGGTGTTAACAAAAGAGGCACACAGACCCGCCTGCAGAGCACAGCAGCCCAGCACAAACAGCCAGGTTCCGCGGCCTCTTAGCACGTGCAGATGAGAGGCGGCCTTCTTTGGGAATTCTGTCGCGTACAGAATCTGTGGAAATAGAAGTCAAGTCAAGTTTATTTATATAGCACATTTCATATGATTAACATAGACTCAATGTGCTTGGAAAAAGAAGCATTTGTAACAAAATTACAATGTGCGTGCTTTGTTTTGCGTTACAGTTGAGCGCATTAACATACTTTTCTGGTCATTCCTCACCTGCAGTGAGATGAAAGTCATAATGGAGAGGGCCACTGTTTGGAAAATGGAGGTGAGGGGCAACTGAATACGACACACCAAGTCCCCCGGCTGCCCCAGGAAGAGCAAAAGACTGAGGCAAGCTCCCATCAGGCAAAGCACAGCCACAAAACTCAGGGCCCCCCCCGAGGCTGTTATCACCGGGGTGCCCCGGTGTTTCAGGAACAAAACACCCACTGAAATCTCGCACGCCAGGAGCAGCACCATGGCCAGTGTCAGACCCACAGCCTCGGGATTGTGCCAGGCCAAAAAGGAGAAGGTGGGGTGGATGCAATTAGTGCTGCGTGTCACAGACCATGTACGATACGGGCACGGTGTGCACTGGATGTTGCCTAGAAGTCAGAAACCACAACATTTTCCTGGGAAATGTTTTCGGTATTACTTTAAATATGCATCAAGTAGTTGATAGATAGCCAATTACTGTTTTTTGCCAGGTAAGTTCCTTCCAAACAGTCGATACAATCAAAACAGCAGGAATGGAAGCCTTTGACTCTGCGGACCTGGCCCTCGTTACAGTTTGCTGAACAGGTGGACTCAGGAACCTGCAGAAGTTGTGTCATTAGAGTTAGGATTGCAATGGTAACCATTGCAACATTTTAGGAATCGGGTGGAAGATGACCACAAAGTATATGTTCAACGGTTTATTACCTTTGAGTTCGCAGTGTGCCATTTGAAGAGGGTTTTGTTGATAATCAGCTCTTTGTAAAAGCTACCAACACGTGTAAACATGGGTTCTAAAACTGAATCCTCCCAGTCCCATTCAATAATATCATACCCTATGTTTGGGTTGCCCTCACTGTCAAATTTTAAACGTTTGCCATTTAAGTCCACAGACGTATTCTTTAAAACCTGTAACAGCTGCAAAACAAGATTTGTATTAATACATTCATCTTAATAATGTTAACTTGTTATATTATTACAAATCAAAATGACAAAATCAATCACCTTCCAGGGAAGGATTTGGGTTTCAGGTCCATGGATGCAGGCAGTTGCATTGCATTGCAGCAGATTGTGCAGGGCCTGTGCAACACTGTAGGTGGCGGCATACACACTGAAAGCTTGTTGCTGCAGTGCAGGGTCTGTGACCAGGCTGATATTGTCAGTTGACAGGTTCCAACACTGCGGGCAGGGATCTTTTGGATCGTCTGATTTGTGCGCTGGACGGATGGTACTTTCTCTTTCTTTGATCAGTTTGGTCAAGAGCTCCTGCGTGTAGTTTTGGAGCAGCTTCAGGGAGTTTGTCTTCTCAATGAAACCGATGATGGTGCCGGCTCCTTTGATACCGGGGAGCAAAGTCAATCGACGATCCATGGACCAACTCGTGCTGCCAATCCACACAGCAGTTACGTTCTCCTCGACAACCTGGAGTAGATCGGATCATTTGGTGTGAATTTGATATAATCTGTGTACCAGCTAGATGTAATACTTACACAACTTCTAAAGTGCTTCACTAACCTTTTTAAAAAAGGCCATAGCTGGCTCCCCAATAGAAAAGACCACTACTACACTAACATTGGTTGCTTTGATATTCTCGATGATGGTATCTATTGCTGATTTAGGATCCGTATACACTGGAATTAGTCCCTGATAGGCCACACAGACGGATGTGTTTTCTGCGAGTTTGGAGAATTCCTGCACACCAGCTTTTCCATACTCCTCTTCACTGCCCACCACAGCCACCCAGGTCCAATTAAACGTTTCCAGCAGTCGCACCATGGCCTCCGCTTGCCATTTGTCACTGGGAACCGTGCGGAAGAATGACGGGTAGAGAAGCTTGTTGCTGAACTTGTCACTGGTGGCACCATAGCTTACCTGAGTTGAGAAAAGTCATATTATACCACTTTTCATCTTTACACCACAGATATTTAACAATCAATTCTGCACTTTTGAAATACAATGTCTAATGCACATTTACTGTGGTCGCAGATCATTTTGACAGCAAGTGGGAAAGTGTTCTTAATGTAACTACTATATACACAAAAATAACAACAAATAGGCATTTGTAGGACAGAAAGCATTCATCTTTTTCTAAAAGATTCACTTGCCTCCGCGATAAAGTTATCATCTTCCTGAACAAGAGGCAAATTGGAGTTTAGCATTCGGAATATTTCACAAGGATATGTTTAATCAGGCTAAGATGTGAATGTCAGCAGACATAAGACTTGACAAACCTGCGGCATCAGAAAGAATCCCAGGAGTTTTCCTATGACCGTAACCATTTCTGAGGTTTGGGGACCGATCACTGCTGATATGCTGGTCGCATATTGTGTGTAATCACACTCCACAGATAACATTTTGTTTGATTTTGCAGTGAGGAAAGACAAGGTGGGCTTCACAATGACGGCAGATTGTTTGCATGTATCGTAGATTTCAAAACCCAACTTGATGCCAGGAAGCAAAATTTGTTGTGCATTGATCTCATCCACTGCATATTTCATTACTAGAGCGAGGCCAAGTCCAAAGCTATTTATACTGTGGGAACACAAGCAGATAAAAAAGAAACAAAATTCGAATGTGGTTAGTTGGTTAAAGCTTAAATGTTTGTGGTGCAGAATCTCAAATAACGGGGTCATTATTTTACCAAGAATGTTGTTTTTCACAACATCTTACCTTTCACAACTAATGTTTTGAGGCCTCGTCCTCTGGCTCAGGTTGCTGGTGAGCTGGTTAATGGGAAAAAGCCCTCCGAGCAAAATGTCCCCAGGCAATTGGAAGAGGTCGGTCGAAATGTTGTGAAACCATTCAGGTGGATTCTCACTGCAGCTCGGTCTGAATGCCCAGCACAAAACTAACAGAGTGAAAGGTGCAGCCATGATGCACATGACCGGGGCTGAAGGCAAAGTAATGAGAAGAGCGTTCATATGTGTTAGTGCATCTGTTGTTGTATGCAAACTCACCCAAAACCAGCAAAGTGAAATTGGTACATTGGGCCCCTCCCCTAACCGGCCACCGGAAGATGTGATACAAAGTGCCCGCAAATCGGCTCAAATGATCTGTATACCATTTCACCCACACTGACATTTGTGGTATAAAATGACATGACATTTTCTTTTTAACCAATCATAAAAAGCAATATATTTATAATTGCACTATTATCATGATAATTTCTAGATCAAAAGATCCCTAATTTTGAAGGAATTGTGAATGATAGGATATTATTAACTACCGTGTAATGAAGAAAGAAACATTCCCTCTGCATCTACAGTGTATGTACACAACAGTGTCTGTTGTGTTACATTCTACATTAACAAACTCAATACTGCCAGAGCTGATTTGTATTGCATGTTTTTATTTTTCCTATTTTGCATTCACCTCAGTATTGCTTTTGCATCTACATTTGCATGCAACACTGAATGTGGGTCATTCACACAAGGACATTGACATATTTCCTCCCAAGACATTTGCGTGAAAACCTACAGCAGACACATTGCTTTTCTAAATGGCTGTGGAAACCCGCATATTGAGCAAATAGTAATATGTTTCTGGTGGTCACAGAGCTTGGAAAAACGTGTATAGTCAGACAAAAATGAACCTTAAGTGGTGAAATAAGAGCAAATGTGAAATACTTTGGGTATAAAATAAAAACAAAAACACAAACATTTTCCTCTAGATTACAATTAAATTCTTGAATTAAGTTCAAGCGCAGAAACAAAGCAACGGCACACAGATCAAGAGGCTTTTTGTGATAATAGCTTCTAGCTGTAGGATATTTTTTCCAAAAACAAACTACAAAATGACCTTTTATCTTTTATTGTCGGGGGATTGTTTGTTCTGAAAATGAAAATTTCATTTTAAATGAAACACAAATCCTGTAGTGAGGTAAGAACCTTTTAAATCCGCACGTTGAGCCATAAATGTCTCAAACAAAGGTTCATTATGGAAAAAATGGCGTATTGTATTATATATTATTAAATAAAATGAAGTCTTTGGTATATGACAGGCTAGAAATTGCACAACAACTATTCAAAAGCAGATGCACTGACAGAATGACACATCAGGAAAGTAAAAGGAAACAAAAAGGAGATTGCTTCGTGGCAATTCACAAGGCTTTTGTTGATTTTGTTCCTCAGCACTTCTTTGATATTTTGCATTCTCACTTTCATATAAATCCTAATCGGAGTCAAAGGAGGAAGTGTAGAGTTTTATAATCCGAGTAACGTGTGAACACAAGATTCTCATTTAATTAATATGACAAGAATTAGTTGTCAAACAGGCAGAGCAAGTCTCAGGGCAAGGCAATTAATACACACACCTTAATGTCAGTTGATTCACATCCACTTACAACCACAGTTTCTGGTTGTCATTCATTAACGATCTGACTATACAGTGGAATTGGCTCTTACAATCCTGTTGTTGTTTATTGTGTAGTTATATTTGTCTTTAGTCATAATTATATACTAGACATATTAAAACAGTTATTTTGCATCAGATGTCATATAATATCACAATGCAATGCAAGTTTCCCCTTAATGGTTTTATATAATTATCACAACAAACCTTTAGTTGATCAATTGTCTGAGGTGCATTTATCTTTTAAAGATATCAGCCACAGGAAGGCTATGTTCAGGGACACAAGGAGGTATTCCGTTTGTATCTTATGTTGTTATCTTGTTAGTCATGCTGACGTCAGAGAACCGATGGTGACGCTCAATACTGTCAGCACAGCTCGTCATTTCACTTACAGATCTTTGTTACATAACAAGCCGGGAATCCAAAGTTCAAATCCTGTGAATAATGTAGATTACATTATTTTCAGAAACTTTTCAAATAGCTTATGATTGTCTGAGTGAATTATGTTGGCTGTTGTTTCTGCTCTGCTCGTGCGTGCAGACAGCGGATACAGATTAACATGCTTTTTTTGATTTGTTTGACGATTTGCATCCCACACACATGCAAACAGTTCCTGTCTGTTTTGTTTCAAGGTATAACATATTTTTTCTCAGTGGCCTTAATTCTGCTTCAAACTAAATACAGTAGAATCTGGGTTATAACGCATCCGCATTTAAAAAGAAAGATTTAAAAGCAAGATGAAATGTGTTGGTTACTCTGGAGCCCACGTATATTGCTATTAAGTGTTTTTGTAGAGACGCTTGTTGATAATTGTAGTTTTGAAAAATGTACGCGATCTGACTGGAAAACCAAACCATTATGTTGCTAAACCAAAATTGTCCAGATACATTATGACATTCTGATTTTCATATTGTCAATATTTATTATTAAATGATACCACACATTTAGCAAACCGCTGCTCTTCCTTGTCAAAACGTGTCATCTACATTACCCACAATGCAACCGCAGCCAAGACAGTTCCAACTGAGGAGTGGCGCCGGCCTCTAAACCGCTCTAATCACTTTTCACTGCACACCTCCAGATTTTGTTCATTTCCAAAACCAAATTAGAATGTCATGAAGAAGCAGCAAAGTATCTATCAATTTTGTGAGTTTGGGCTAAATAATGACTGAAACTGTTAAATCTTGCTTCTCCAATGTATATAAACTGTCCTTGACTTAATAGAGGCAGGTGAGAAAGTATCATAAATAATGACGTAGACAAAGTTGTCCTCTAAAAAGTGGTTGACATTTGCATTTTTCCCTCTAGTTGACTCAACTCTCTTAGTGTGTACATTTATACAGTTTAACCACTAGATGTCATATGTGTGTGTCTGTGTGTTGTAATTTCTTTTACCCTTGGACTCATATTGTCTTTCTTATGGGGATGTTGAAATCTGCCACTATTCTTGTGTACAACGTTACAAGGAGCTGGCAAGGAAAGAATTATTGTGTTGCTGGTGATGGAGGTGAAGGTGGAGCGTCTTGTAGCTCTGTGGGCAGCAGGTACATTGTAAAGCTAAAGGCTGTTTGAACAACTGATGACGGAGGGGAGACAACCTGCCTAAATACGGAAATTATTTTCCTGGTACATTTTATCTTTCTTAAAATATATTTTTTCATTTACAGTTTGATTGGCCTTTTTGTCAGTAGTTTCCACGGGTTGGCCTTTTGACCTGCAAAGAAGGGAACATTGTTGCGCAACACCTCCCGGATCGAGACAACCCAGACGTTCTCTGCATCAAGAAATAGATCCTGGCGCACGAAAGGGTACATTGTGCGTGGGCCGTGTACTGCGCTGGCAAACATAATATGCCACCAGTGCCCACGTCTGTCAGTCCCAAACGGCCGTGTCTGCGACCTAGATTTGCTCCCTGAGAGAGACCCAGGAATACCACCCTTTCTCCCTTGCTTCCTCTGACCTTCCTCCCCTCCCACTACTCCCCCCCTTTAGCCTGCACAGTTACCGGATAAGCCTCGCGCTCTAATCTCCATCGCTGGCCTGAGAAACACTGGGCCCGTTGTTGACATGCTGGTCTCATACCCTACAGGGGCTGACAAATGATTAGCCAGCCTATCTGTGCAGCCAGGCAGCAGAGAGGGAAGCTGTGCTGCCCGACATCTGGCTTGATCACTTTTATGGCAACGATGCCGAAGGGAAATGTGGGAACGACGGAGTGGTGGGGGGTGTTGAACTGGCTGTGGTGGTGCAAAATTACTCCGTTGACCTCATCATGCAGAAACGCTCATGCGTCTTATTATTACAGCCTCAACGCTTGCAGTGTGAAGGTGTTGTACCCAGGAAGGGTTAAATAAAGAATTCTTTCTCCCTCCCTCCAGCAGTAAAACTTGTTCTACTTCGTGTCTTGAGGTGTGTGTGTGCGTGTGTGTGTTGCAACTTGTACATACATTCTCCTATGCAGGGATATATAAACAATAGGATATATTATTGGGCATTGTTTTATGTAGTTACAGTCAGATCAGTTTCCAGGTCTTTGCTTTCTTTCACATCTATACGTGCTTAAACGTATCACACTTCTCCGTGGAGGTTTATCCACGGCTGCAACATTGCACTCTACACAGCGGAGAGAAGGCTTAACTAAAATTCAACAAAAAATGTCCAAAAATTAACCCGATTCTTTGAACTGTGTTGGCACTTTCCAAAAACTGGAACATTGATGTTTGCACTCTGGGTTGATTAACCTGCAGCAAAGCCATTTGCAGTTCACATGGGGGACAAGAGTGTTTGTCTTCATCTGTGCCAGTCTGCCCCCCTGCTTGAACAGCCGTGAATGACTGATAGCAGAGAGGTTGGACATTCATGACCTGTGTCGATAATCAGAGTAATAAAGAAAAAAAGGATGTCACCTTGCTTCGGAGAGTTGTGCTGTGTTATGAAATGACAAGAAAGGGGATTGGCAAACAGCTGACTTTCACGGTTGTCGCACAAATAGTCAAGTAAGTATTTTAAGTGTTGGGAGCGCTGCTTGATTTATTCAGACTGTTCAGGCACTGAGATGGGGGGGTTGGTGGTGGGCGGGCAGTAGAATGCCGGGGGGCCTTGACATTTTGACATCCGTGTGGCGATTGATTTTGTTATCTTTCAGTTTGTGCACAGGGTTTACAAATCCAGGTTGTCACAGCTGTGTAAAGTCGGTTGACATTATTTACCAAAAGGGGGTGAGAAGTACAGTTTGAGTTGTACAATGAAGTCCTTACTGCACACAGATTATGTTGAATTAATGTATCTAAATACTGTATATGTATACAGATATAATCCTTCAGATTTCAGTGCTTAGAAGAAAGAAACCATTTAGTCTTTTGTGAATTGCATCAACCAAAATGTGTAACTGATCCATTTTATTGATTTTCCCGTCCGTGGACGTACAAATTTCAAATGAACATGTGTAATGCTGCAGAGAGCTTTTACTATCTGACTTTGCATCAGTCATGTTGGACTGCGTGTGTGTGGGTGTGTGTGTGGGTGGGAGTGAGCTCTCCTACGGCGGTGTCGTGTTACATCCCAAAGTGAACCAATAGGCCTCATCCGTCATCCCCCGGTCTGTGACTCATCAGGCGAGTTATCGGTGCTCTCTGAGTTAGTCTTTTCTGCTGCTTTGGTTTATACCTGCTGGAACGTGCGATGTGAGACATTGTCCAAAGCAGAAATGCAATGCAATCCCCACAGTGATTAAGAAGTCAGAAGACAAACTCCCTCTTTTCCGTGGAAAAGTTGCACGCCTGAACGCTACGCCTGTCAGCCGGCAACAAACAGCAGCATTAGCAACACACCGTATGAAAATATTTCTCCTTAATTGCTGGATGTGTAAACAAGTACATGTTGAACAGAAGTGAAACAGTTCGAGCCCAGTGAAATGGAATAGTTTAGCGATGCACGGTAAAAGATGGGAGGGATTATATTTCTATTGTTGCTAATGTTGCAGAATGTCATGATGTTATTGGTTGAGATATTTCCCCTGAGTTCACCTGACAGTAAAGTCACAGGACCCTTATAGTGTAACGCAGACTCACGACCTTGACACACAGTGTTTTCAGACGATGGACTCTCATAAAGGTGATGCCTGTCGTCCATCAACCTCCATCTAAAGTCACATGGCCTGTTTGTGTGTTGGCAGCTGCATCTGCATAGTAGGAAAATTGTTGTTGGAATAAAAAAAGGAGCAAAGTGAGCGTTGTGGAATTTTTCCAGGTCAACTTCTTGTAAGAGGACTGAGGATAAGAGTCATATGGCAAGACACAGAAAGAGACTTTAGTAACAATGCTCAAGGAGAGGATTGAAAAGGAAAGTGTGGGGCGTCCGGTGCCCGAAGCTTTGTTCTGAGTGCATGACTCTGCCTCTATTAATACCTATCATTCTGTTGTCTCTTTTGTCATTGTGGAAGCTTTTCACTTCCGTCTAACACGTGAGTCATGCGGTTGTCAGCCATCGGGTGACTTGATGTGGTTTTTATTAAAAGGAGGTGCGTCTTTGCCTCTGACTCAATAATTGCTTCCTCTGAAAACAGACAGGATCAGCATCTGCCGCGAAGAATAGAGGAGTGGAGATGAGGAAGAGAGGAGAGGTTACCTGTTTTTAGAAGCATGCAAGGTCCCCTGCCCAGTTGCATCATCTTGGTAAATTATTCTGTTTTACTGCGTGTTTCTTTTTAAAAACGTGTTTCCAAGAAGGAAGGAAATGAGAAGGCATTCTGTACTTTTTGAGACCATTTCATGGGTTTTAAATGTGGCCAACGAAACATATGCTTTTGATACATGGCTAACACTGCTTTAACCGTATAGTCATAATTTTTACCATTACCACTGTGTTCTAGTATATTGTCAATCAATCATCAATGGTCCATGCCGCCGTGGGTATCCACAGAAGGAGCTATACTAGATCAATACATTAAAAAGGGCGCATATATGTACATGTATTATGGAGGGCAGCCGTGTGGGTGAGACGAAGGAGGGGGAATGAGACAGTTATGAAAAAAGGGAAATTGGCAAAAAGGAAATAGGTTTATTGTCTCAGCAAGGAGGAACGTTCACTATGAGGAACTGCTTTTACTTTACATACAGTCACTTGATCCATTTTTAAAGAAATTCAGCCTTTTTTCGCGGCGAAGGGGGTTCCTCTTTCTTTGCGACGGTCCAAGAACATATGATGTTGTATGTTGTAATGACGGAGATTGTAAAGCCCTCTGAGGCACATTAGTGATATGATACCAGTGCTACTTAAGTCTTAAAACAATCATATAGCCTAAAGTTAGTCTTTTGTGTGAGAAATTACTCAAGGAAAGTGAAGGAGGTGTTTTAGAGATTCAAACTATTAAACATGCATTACAAACACTTTAATACACACTCACACTTTTTTTAACCACCGATTTATAAATCATGTGCGTAAAAGAAACATTCCTGACTAATTTTAAAGCCATTTTGCCTTCACCAGCAAGTAACGTTTGCTAGCTTATAGCATTACTTTTAACGTTATAAGTAGGCAAATCAAGACAACACACACAGACTTGTTAAAATTGTTTAAAAATGTCACCTGATCCATGGCATTGTCCTTTGGTCTACTTATTAATGTAGTAATGTACTATGTTGGTGGAGATGAGATACGATTTAGTATGAACTCATATGACTTGTGCAAGAAGAGTGGAGAGGTAACACTTATACTGTAGACAGATCAGTAAAACCACCCTGAAACATGGCAGTCTTACCTGCTCAGATTCTTGAACAACCGCAAGGATTTAAGGTCATCGGCATAAACTGAAAATCTTTGTCATGTATTCCGGATTTGGCGCCTTATGTTTTAAACACAAAGTGACAGACATGTGAAAGTGCCGTGCACACACCAGGTTTATGACATTTTATTTGAATAGATGACTGTTTGTGCTTTAGAGACACAGGTTTTTGCGTCACCCTGGTGACATTACAGGAAAATCCACATTGCATTAGTGAGCCAAGTGACAATACCAATCATCACCATTATAATACATTGGCTATAGCCCTCATGATGACAGGCTAGGACTGTGATATAGGGCAGGACTCTGGGTTGGACCGAAGACCTGACATTTTGTAAAAAGCTGCTTAATGTAAAAGGTTCCTCTTTGTTTTTACGTTCTCTTGGGTGTGTATATCTAACCTGAACAGCCTCATTTAACGTGGTTTTGTCTCTTTTATGGTGCTTGATACAATACCTCTATCAGTGTTTGTTATCCTTAACCATAGCAAATGCAAACTCTACCTGTGTCTGCTATCAACTTGCCTCCTAGGAAGGAGATTAGTTGTATCCAAGCCTGGTCTAAATCTATCAACGTTTAAACACAGACACCCCAGCTGCAGACCCTCTGACTGTCGCCGCTGTGATGAATGATAACCAGGCTTGCGTGTGAAGATACATGCTGCCTCATAACTATAAAAGTAAGTAACCTGGGGAAGGGGGTGTTGTTAGAGGCCTCCCTTAAATTGCAAAACACCTGTATCTGACTCACAGAGAGGTAATCACACACCTTGGCGCAGCAGAACAGCATGCTCTGTTCCACACCGAGGGAAGGGAAAGAGAAACAACGAGACAGACTCTGTAGGATCTTTATACATATATAAGAGACCGTTTTTATTTATTGTAAAGTGGCATGCATTATACTTTCAATTATTGTCACTGTTATTTGTGTATTACTGACAAACAATACAAACGTCTCTCTGCATTTATTTTCTATCTTCTGTAGTGCAAATTGCTATTGCGACTTTTCCTGTAAGTACACGACTCATTGGATTGACGTGGCGGAGGATTAGTCTATGAGCAAAAGACTTGGGGTGGCCTCCAGACATCCATTAGCAGCTGCGTGGGATGTACTGTGCTCAAATCCTCAGAGAGACGCATTCACGTCAATTCAAACCAGGTGCATACTGCTTGTGTCGCTGGTGTGGGTCAGTGTGTGAGAGAGAGCACAGTCGCAACTAACTATTTCTATTTAGCATCTTAGATCGCTTCAGCAGAGAGAGAGAGAGAGTGTGGTAAAGAAAGCAAGTGGTATTGAGACAGAGCTAAGTGGACAAAACAGGAGAAGGGAGAAGCTACTCTTCATATCTAAAAGGTCTCAAACTGCTTGTGTTCACATTTGATTGGCAGCAACAACATTGAGACTGTTCTGAAAAGAGTAATGTGCATGCGTAAACATTGTGTTTGTGCAGATGAGCGAGACAGACGTGTTATGTGTGACACCTATTAGTACACACAGGAAGGTTTTTTCCGGTTACGTTGGTGCTATGAGTCGGGTACACCTTTTTGGTGTAGAATATGTGAGGGCAAGCAAGAGAAACACTTGAAAGAGGTGAGTGTGTGTGTGGGTGGGAGGGGGGGGGGGGGGGGCATGTGTGGAGGAGTGTATGTTATGAGGGTAAAGTGGATGGTTGACTCCACTGGAATGCGGCGCTGACTCAGTCTGTCTGTCGGCCGGGACCGTGTTCGCTCTGTGGACTCATTCACACTCTGCGACCCTTTCAAGGGGGCGGCCTGTTGCCTCATGTTGGATTTCCGGCAGCACTCTTGGAATTTTAGGGAACAGAACTCCAGGAAGCACTGGGACATAGCCTTCTTTGGGTTCGGGCCGCACTGTCCTATTGTAAATGAAACGTGTCGGACTTATTTTACTGTTTGGGAATACGTTTTCACACTGCAAAAGTGCCCTATTGGATGACCCTTTACTGTTTGAAGACATAATAACCATCCTACAGTGGCCCAATATGCAAGAAAACAACGTACCTAAAGAATCAATCTTAGTGATATTGTTCAATACTAGCATGTAAATAATGCATTAAACATACTAAAATAAAAAATGATTGATGTGGAAATTCTCTGTGCGTCAATATGCTAAAAACAAGCACATGCTCTAATGAAAACATACAACAGTTTTTTCTTTTTGGTTTGTGACAAGCTTCATCGCCTCATTTTAGAGACTTCATTCATTTAAATCGGTCATATATGTAGATAAAGGTACACACAATGTCACAGCTTGACTGTTTTGACATAATTTAAAACATAATTTACAACAATTTTAAAACACCCAACCAAAACGCTCACGGTGCTGTTTGTATTTCCTCTGTCTGTAGCGATCTGACACGTCTCGTGTCTTGGCCTCCCACGCTCCATGTCACACCCTCTTCAGACAGACAGAGATCTACTGTGTGTGCCTCATCCTCTGTGGGCTCATCAGATTGCTCCTCCCTTTCCAGTTGCTGGCCAGGACAAAAAGCGAGACCAGGACAAGGTGTCATCTGAGGATTACCTGGGCCTCCTCTCCCTCACAGCGTAATCAAAACAAAGTCAAGAGTGGTATTCTTTCTGATGCCTTGTGTGTATCCAGTTAAAGGTCTGCTGTTGGGTAAACTTTGTTAGTTTGGCGGACAATTTGGCATGAATCGTTTCTGGAAATGGATATAAAAACTCAAAGTTGTAGCCAATCTCTTTTTATTAAAGTGCACTTTAAATGTGTATTTCTACTGTCTGTATCTTTATACTAAAAATGCAATACATATTTTCCACACTGCATTAATGTAACAGCTGTTAATACAATAACTTCAAACATACAACAGTTTTCTAAATTTAAGGGATTAGGCTTAGGGTTGATAATATTTTTGATGATAGGCTGTTCTTTTATTCATGCTGTTTGAACTTTTACAGTCAAATACTTTTACTTAGCTATAGGATTTGAAATAAAGAAATATAGTCATCATATTCTCTTCGATGCGAACTATGTTATAGTCCTGCAAACCATGTGGATCATCTCTTATCCACTGGATATCAATGGCTGGACTTTTTAGATGCCGAACTGTGTTGAAATTCCCACCCTATATTGCTGTACCGACTCTCTTGAGTTCCGCTGGTGTGCTCAAGTGTCAAGTACATAAGAGTCTAAATCAACCAGATAGACTTAAAATACGTCTATTTGCAATCGATCCTGAAGGATCAGCGTCCGCAAACAGCAGTCTCTCATAGCACTCGCCTCTCAGCCAACCAGGACTGTTGAAAGTATGTGTGGAGACAGACACATTAATCACACTCCTGTATAACACTTCCTTTTAAAGCTCTATATTACAAATACGACCTGTGTGTATATATGTGCTCGTGTACGTGTACGTGTGTACCCCTCCATCTGTCATTAGCGCAGAACTCTCGTGCAAGTGCACTGTTTTTGTGCAGTTTGTGGCATGAAAGACAAACAATCCCAGCACACACGCCACACAAACACACATGCGCACGCACAATCTTCCACACTACTTGAACCCTGGGGCAGAATGCCAAAAGGCTGGAGGAATGTGACCCGGCGACCTTGGCTTGCAGACTTCCACATGGAGACCGGACACTAAGATGGTGTGCATCGGAAGAGGAGGCTAGAATAGCTCCGGGTGTCCGGTAACGGGAGACTGACTCTGTTTGTAAACTGTAGCCATATGACACACAAGAGAGAGCCTGCAATGCACATGTAGATGCACAAATCCATAGGTGATGATAACTCTTGGACTCATGTCCAGAGGTTAGAAGGTGGACGATGATGCTTAAAGGGAAAGTAGGGTGCTAGCTCTGAGAACGGTATGTTTTACTTACTTGATAGAACATCAATCTTCAAATCCATTATTATTCCATTAAGATAAATAAATCCTACAAATTATTGGACATAGAACGGGCAATACAAGAGTATGTATGTATGCAAGATTTCAAAATAAATGTTACATTTGTTTTGGGCATACGTTTGAATGTCAAGCCGCACAACAATCTCTGTGTCAAACGGTTGCTCAATTTGTTGACTTTTTTTTCTCTGCTTAAGTGAGTGCATGCAATGGGGAGCCAAGTCATGCATCAAAGACGGTAAAGATAGAAGTGTACCACAGCTGCTAGAAATATAAATGACTACCGGTAGGTTTATTGTCATAGCCTTGCAGCAACAAGAAGCTGTTCTCAGATAGCACACTTCATCATTTTAGTTAAATACTTTTACTAATTATACAATCTCCACGTTTGGACTAATAATTTAAATGAAACAAGCAAAATGTTCTTCAAAGCAGAAAATGCTCAACAATATCGACTGTAACTTTCAGTGCACAATCTTTTTTTCTTTTACTCTTTTGCACGGAATGGCCCCACAATAAACCCCACCCTCTGTGCTCAGAGGGAGGACAGAGATACAAGTGACAGATCAGGTCCGACCAGTCACAGATGACAAACCCTCAGTGTTGCCCCACGATTATCTCTCAAACATGTGAGCCCTCTGCGAAAGCCTTACTTTAAATGAACTGGATTTTTTCATTACGCAACTAACTCATTCAAAATGGAGGCATTTCTTTGTAAATTAGTTTCAGAAGTTTATATTTAAAAGGTATGAGTGACTAGTAGAAGGCTTTCTAACTCCCTTCTTACTTGTTGAGCACATTTATATTCATATTGTCTGTAGAGGAGGATCAAATGACATAACTGTATTGTTTCATCTGCTAACCCCTTAGCATGGTTCATAAAGTACCTGACTACTCTGTATAAGAAGACAGTGAGCCTTTAACGAGTAAGGAGGCTGGCTCCAGACCTGTGTAAAGTTAGTGTGCGTACGCCACCAATCTTGCTGAGCACACATGTGTAGATCCTACCTGAGGCAGACGGTCTGGTGCCAGGGGATTGTAAAGCAATCAGAGGCAATATATCCCTTTGCCCGTCAAATAGCTGACAAGGATCTGCATGTTGATCTGGAAAGGAACAGCGCACAGCCCCACACCGTCCCATCTGACCCGGGTTGATCGTTTCAGGTTGATCCCCATCACTGTCAATCTAGAAACAGAACTCAGCCTTGGCTTGGCTACCAATCACACACAAAGCCCTGAAAGCAACGTGTTATTTTAAAAAGTACCTAATAGAAAGGTCATATTTAATACAAGACTGCATGTACAGCAGAAGTGTAGGAGTATACCAGAAGAAGAGGATATATACTTTGCTTCTGACGGCAAGCAAGCACTTGTATAATGTATTTGTTGGAATTGATAGGCAATGGTCTGATCCATTTCTACTCTTATACGTTTCGCAGAAGCAAAGCCAAACAACCTATGCTCGGCGCTAACACTCCTGCCCCTCTGTCCTCTTGACCCCATTCAATCCTATATTCTAAAATCTATTGCTCCTGACCTTCTTCCCTTCCTCACCTGTCTTATTAACAATGCTCTATTATCTGGCTGTTTTCCCAACTCTCTGAAGGAGGCAAGAGTTTACCCACTCCTGAAGAAACCCACCCTGAACCCTTCTGAAGAAAACAACTAAAACTTTTGAACGTGCAATCTTTAACCAACTCTCCTCTTATCTCCACTATAACAACCTCCTTGACCCACACCAGTCAGGCTTCAGGGCGGGCCACTCCACAGAGACTGCGCTCCTTTCTGTCTCAGAGCAACTCCACACTGCTAAAGCCGCCTCTGTCTCCTCTGTCCTCATCTTTGTGGACCTTTCTGCTGTAGTCAACACAGTACATCAACAGATCCTTATTTCCTCCCTCCAGGAACTTGGTGTCACAGGCTCTGCTCTCTCCCTTCTCTCGTGCTACCTTGATGGCCGAACCTACCGGGTAACTTGGAGAGTTAGTGCTCTAACTACGGGGGTTCCTCAGGGTTCTGTCCTGGGTCCCCTCCTCTTCTTTCTTTACACCAACTCTCTTGGCTCTGTCATTCGCTATGCCGATGACACCCAACTAATTCTCTCCTTCCCTCACACGGACACTCAAGTCGCGGCACGGATCTCTGCCTGTCTGACTGACATCTCACAGTGGATGTCTGCTCACCATCTTAAATTAAAAGTCTTCTGTGATAAATTCTGGGTTCGCTAACTAGGTCTTGGTGCGTTGTTTTAGGTGTAGGAACCTTGAGCAAGCTACTGACAAAGTTTGGTGCAGTTTTCAAAAATAGTACTGGTCGAAAAAAATGCTATTTAGAACGCGTTTGGCTAACCGCCCCATCTCCGCCACTGATTCGCGATTTGGGGCTGTAGCATATTTGGGCATAACTCTGTGTTGGTTGATCGACGAAACATACTGTTTCCACGGCTTATTTGACGTGTTTTCATGAAGAAAAACAGCTTATGTTCCATTAGCGCTGGAATTACACTTTAAGGTTCCTAAATTCTCCCACACTACTCCACTCCTCCGCTCTCTTCACTGGCTACCGGTGGCTGCCTGCAACCAGTTTAAAACATTGGTGCTCACATACCATGCGGTGAATGGATCGGGTCCGGTCTACATCCAAGACATGGTCAAACCCTACATCCCAACCGCATCTGCCAAACTGCTTGTTCCTCCCTCATTGAGAGCAAAACACTAGAAACAAGAGCATGACTCTTTGCTGTCCTTGCTCCGAAATGGTGGAACGAACTCTCTGGGGACATCAGGACTGCAGAGAGTCTCTACATCTTTCGCCGCAAACTAAAGACACACCTCTTCTGACTGTACCTTGACTAAACACTAACACATTGCGTCACTTAAATTGTATTGGCTCTTAAATTGTACTTATATTGGCTCTTATCTATAACAAGTAGTAAATCTGCTTTTTTTGTACTTTCAAGAGTACACAAAAGTACAAGAGTACTTTCTTGTTTCTTGTTCTTTGAGTTTGTATCCCTATGGTTGAAATGCACTCATTGTAAGTCGCTTTGGATAAAAGCGTCAGCTAAATGACATATAATGTAATGTAACACCACGGCATCTATTCAGGTCAACTATTGAGGGATGCAACTATCACTAGGGCAACCAGTAAAACAAACAATGTGTGGGTTTTGAATGTGGATGAAACACTAGACTCAAATCTGTCAGGCGCACAAATGCGGCTCGGAGGTCTGCGCCCAGTTCAGGCTGTCCTTTCAACCACGTCCTGCCTTATGAGACAGTGTGGGTGGTGGGAGTTTAAAAGCTGTCAGACCTTTTTTAATCCATGTTTACCACAAAGGGGAGTACTGTAAACAAATGCCACAACATTACTCCAACAAGCCGGCATGCTTGGACCCAGAGGCTCACTGAGGTCTCTCCCCGAAGCTCTCGTTGTACTCTGAGAACGGCTGTGGCTGCTAACTGTTTAGCCTTTCTCAGACGTTTGGTAACATTGTTGCTCGAAAGGTGGCGATAACGTTGGCACGTTAATTCAATAATCTGTTTGAGAAGTACAGTCTTTGATTTTCAGTCAAAATATGTTGTTTTACTCTCTTTTATCCTTCGTTCCTATATGGTGCCTAAATGCTGCTTATCTAATGATTCATCTGTTCTTTTGCCTTTGGCATGGATCCAGTACCAGCTCTGAATTCAGTGCAAAAGAAACAAACTAAACATGGCCCCTGAACTGTTGAGTAATGACGTCTAGTCTGCTTTCCGAGATATGTTTCATATTGTGCGTTACTATGGCTTCCGTAGAAGGGGGAATTTCAATATATACAATCAGTAAACAACGTCAAACCCTGGGGATGTGGTTAGAACAGATTTATTCATATATCACATGTGTGTTGTGCCCAGGTTGTGCACACTAACCATTCGAGATGTCGTAATCCCAGGCTCTTATCTAAATGTCTATAGGAGGGAGGGTTTTATCAGCTTGGCTACACAAGCCAGAGAGACAGAGTGTACACAAAGTGACCTAGTTGGGGGAAATCAGGAAAGAGAGGCAAGGTGCTCGAAAACATCAGGTGTTGTTTACGCGCTGATGGCTAACATGGGACAGGGAAAGACACACTTGCAAACCCTGCAAACCGTTGCACAGTTAATTTGCATAGAGTCCTCTCAGGTGTCTTACATGGGAAGGAAAGCAATATCTCTTCCTGGAAGAGAGTTTCCCTGACCAACTACACAGATATGATTGACCCTGAAAAAGAGCAAAAACAAGCATTGCAATGAGTTAAACAGTCCGTTGTCAACATTGTATACAACGACAAAACAAACAGTTTTGCCTCTTTTTTCTCCATGAATGATAATTTTTTAGATGATGAAAAGTGTTGCAGAGCTCTGTTATTCACCGCTGAAGCACGCCACACACCCTCACTGTGTGACACAACGTGCATGACTACAAGCTCTGATTGTGTGTCATGATTTCAGGTCATTGTGTGTCCGCTTTAACCAGTCTCTGTGGCTCCAGTCGTCAAAAGCTGCTGTCAGCGGTTTGGATCCTCAGCTCTGCCCCGTCTCAGGGGCCCGGGCAGCACATCCTGCAGAGGAGACCCGGTTTAATGTCACAGTCCCACAGCCGCATGCTAACCAAACCGCGTGAGTCAAGCCTCTGCGGTAAGTGTGGGTGGCTTCTCTGCTGTGACTACTCCCTTCACCCATCTTTCTCAAACTCCCTTGCACTCTATGTTTTTTCTTTTAAACTTCGAGTTGGATCTTATTAATATTAGTATAAGAAGTGCTCTCTTATCTTTCCTTCCAAGATCTCACTGAAGTGATGAATATCACTAATACTACACTGGCTTTGGCCGAGCGTGACACGGCGCGATTTGCCGCGCTCTAGCCACGTCACATGAGTGATTAGCATTGCGTCACATGGACACATGCCTATGCAAACACAAAAGGCCAGAAGACAGCAGGGAGTGGTGCCCTCGTATAAGGGAGGTGTTTGGTGCAGGTCGGCACGTCCATCCGCCCGAATTCTGTCCCATTAAAAACAAATGTGACTGTGACTGTGTGACTGCTGGTCTGCTGAGTAACAGGCGACACGGGACTAGAAAAACAACTGTAGGTTGCGTCTGCCTCTTCTCACACAGAGTGCCAACAACATGCTGACATGCTTTGAGCTTTGCTGCTCCTCCCGCGCTGACGTTATATGTCCCACTCTTACAATAACACAAGGTGCATATGATTATGATCCTGATGAACACAAACTCATGTACTTCCTTTTTCAAGTATGCTTTATCTACTTCCCATTAGCTCAGTTTCCAAAGGCAGGAGAAAAGCCAGAGGAAGCAGAGCTGTAGTTGTCTCTCTCGGCTCGGTGCTTCCTGTTCTGATAGAGGTTCAAGTAGCGATATCCCTGAAAGGAGCTGTTGGAACGGGGGAGGGAAGAGCTGGGTGTTTTGGACCTCTTTCAATGACTTACAATCTTATCTGGCCTGAGTTTGGTATGCATCCACCAGTTAGAGCTGGGTAGAGATTGAGAGAATGTATCAGAGCCTGCCTGCTTCCCCTCTCCTTTAGAAATAAGAAACAATTTGCAGACCTGCAGATATTGTCAACCGACTTCAATGTGAAACACCTTTTCCATCCTGACTTTCGTCACTAGTTTTCACCACACACCAAATAGTTTGCTTTTAATCAAAAATACTTTTGCTGAGTGATATTGGGGAGATGTGGAACATGGAGTAGAAAGGATAAGCTGGGAACTGCAAGGTTGGAGGTTTGAATCCTGGCTGCTCCATGTCCCAAGTGTCCCTAAGCAAGACAACCAACTCCCTGGGCAAAATGTAAAAAAAAAAAACATGGGTTAAAAATGCTATGTAAGTTGCTTTGGATAAAAGTGTCAGCTAAATGACAAGTAGTGTAATGTAATATTCCAGCAATTTCTTTTGTGTTTGCTGCATTCCAAACAGTATTTCAAAGGAGCTACTTTCGGCATTTAATTAGTGCGTCCTCGGGGGAACACTTTGCAAACTCCACTTCAAAAAAGATTGCAGCTAGGCGGGATAAGATCAAAGCGATCACTGAGTAGCAGCAGCATATTGTTGAATACAAACTACAGACAAAGTTTTTGCTTCTGGATATAATGTACACATCACTTGCACATTCTTGCCTTTGACCGCAATGAATTTGAAGACTTTATATCTCCACCTTGAAAAAACTGTAGCGTGTCTTAAGTTCCCAAATGTGTTAATGGTTCTGATTACTCTATTACTTGGGCCATGCACAGCTAGTGCCGGTGGGCATAAAGACGCCGGAATATGTGGTGAAGTCGGACTGGGAGGCTTTTCATGCTCAGTTCGAGAGTAACGCGAGTAACAAACTCATTTAAATTTTAGTAATTGTAACTGCGTTACTGGATTTAAGAAAATATTTTGTTACAGGCTCGTTACCGCTAAAAGTAGTGGAATTACAGTTAGTCCCAACACTGCAAGCAAGTAGGTGCGATTGCTTTCGTCGTCATTGCTTTTTTTCTGAAGTCTATCAACGGGACAAACTGTCACCGTGTTTTCTCTTGGAGACTTCTGCCGAATTCCAAGATGCTTACTTTCAGTTTGAACTGTAATCTGAGCAAACATTCAAAGACAGGCCTCCTCCCAGTCTGTCTGGTCTGTCCATCTCACTGCGTGTCCTCACTCTCACGTTTGTGAGGGGACGAGCGTAAACATTCGGCTCCTTATCCTGGCTGAAGATGATTGTAATCAAGTGAGGAGCGTATGCGTCCAGACTATCATTGGTAGCTAGGATAGCTTAAGTTTACGCTTTAGTTTATCTTTTGGGTTGGTAATTGGATGGCCGGCTACTGTCGCCTTCGAATAAAGGACACAGATTCTAATGTCTCAAACATCTGGCTCGTGGAAAATTACCCACGCCTTTATCTGAGGCTTTGTGCTGCAGCGTATTCAGTATTATTCCAGGGTATTATTGCATTTTTTTAATAAAAAGGCTAATTATCAGGCTGGATCAATTAAGAGAGACGTCCTATCTATCGTCTAATGTAAGTTTCCACAGTGGAAACCTAACATGAGGTGAGGATGTTTTCACAATACTCTAATCTATTGTCTGAGGGAGCAGTAATGGTGAAGAGGAGTCCATTTGTTTTATGTTCCATGAATTCTTTGACACGTCCGGGCATGGTTTGGGTCACGAGAGACAACATAAAAGGTTTTTTAGAGTGTCACAATGTGTCTTAATCTCTTCAACATGAGCCCCTATTTAAAGCCAGTCTGTCAACAAAGGCAGTCTGAGGTCAGAAGCCCACGCATACGAGTGTGATATCTCCTAAAGAAGTGTAAAAGGACACTCTTTTCACGTAAAGTGCATGTCAGTGAGGCGGATTCAGGGACGACTTCAAGTGACGGAATAATTGTGCGTGGGGCTTTACAGTAAGTATAATTTCAGAGGGAGATTGGTGGGTGTTAAGTATAGACTACGGCTCTAAAAGTGTTTTTTGGAGTGTGGAAAGTAAATCGGAAAAATGAAAGGGGTTCGACTCGAGCATGTGCACGTGCACGCCTGCACATCTTGCTCTGTGTGTGAACTCAAGTAGGTTCAGGCGCCTATACGGGCACAGGTTTTTCTCACATGTCAATATGAGTTTACGTGTGCGCGTCTGTGTATATAGCAAAGTCTGTTTCTTTACTTGACGAGGAAGTAACAAGCACAATGTGCCCCGTGAGCCGGGTGCACACCTCCCACACGCCTTCAGGCTCCAGAGGCCCTCGCCGTGTTTGGTCTGGGGCGACTCCCTGGCTGATTTACTTCCTGCTGGGGACCACAGCGGTGCGGGGAGGATAGTGTCTGCAGCGTTTGCCTGAAGGCACAACAGCAGTTTGCGTTTCATCCCCTCTGCGAAAATAAGCCATCCGTCTTAGCGACCCCTCTGTTCTGGAATCGGTTGGTTCACTGAGCACACAGTCGGCCCACAGAACAAAGCGTGAACTACGTTTGAGAAGCTAAATGCCACCTCTATAGCCATTAGCCTCACTGCTTTCCTGATTTAAAAATAGGGTGTGCAGGGATATTTGCAGAGCTGAGAATAATAATATGCTGGCTTCAACATAATTACGGTCTTTATTTAAACTTGACATTGAATGTTCTTTCCACCCAGTTCTAAATTTACAAAGCAGGGATGGTGGCTCTTTTGAAGCCTCTATTTTTTTCTTCTAGTTTTGTCTTGGCAGTACCACTTTGCTAGTGTTAATGAAACTTTGAATATCCGTGAATCCTTGAGTTTTTTTCATTTTTTCTTTTACATTCATGTATATATTTTATTGTAATATAAAAGAAAGAATCAACTTATTACGAATACCTCTCAGAGACCTTTAATAAACATATTGATGAAGCTGTGACCGTCCAACATTTAGTTTTCTCTAAGCACCACGGGTTTGTGTGACATTGCATTAAGAGCTCCAAATAATGTAGTTTTGTATATTAGCCGACAGCTTAATTAATTATTAGCTTCCACTGTGTAGCCCCAAGGATATAACAGTCCTCGTACCCTGACGATTGACTTTTGTGCAGGATTGCATTTCCACCCACACATTGTTCTCCACGACACGTTTTGCCCCAAACATATGCGTCTGCACAGCCAATCTCCTCTCAAGGGGTAGAATGGAGGGGATGGAAAGTGGGAACCGGACCTCATCTGCATTCTCCTGATCCAGTAGGCTCCTCATTAAGAGGCTGGTGTGAGCGGTGATCCAGAGCGCCGCTGTTGTTAGGAATTAATGTGGCTGCTGTCCGGCTTTGGATCAGGTAGTTTGGCTGACTTCATTAGGGGCCCTGGATGGAACCTAAAGGTGCTGTAACAAAGGGTAACCTATCCTGAATGACTCAGTGAATGTCATCAGACCCTACCACATGAAATTATTCACACACACATACAACATACACAAATGGGGAAACCGGTCTTGTTCAGTACATTGACTGTAGCTCATCTGTGGAATGAATCTGTGTGTTTGAGACCAACGCTTTCCTAAGCCTGTGGCTAATGATTTATACCCCCCCTGCATGAAAAGTGTCCCCTTCATTTTAAAAGCCTGGTCCTCTTCATGGTGCATAACATCTGAAATGTCTATCAGCGGTCTGTGGGTCCTTAGGTCCTGCCTTGGTCCTCCTGTGCGCCGAGCTCCTCAACATCCCCCATGTAATATATATATATAGGATATCCATATAATAGATTTCTACTTCTCCTCTGCCGGCAGACATACAAAAAAGGAAACCTGGCAAACTCATTGGAAAAATGCCAGAGACTCTTGTTTTGAAGATTTCAAATTCAGGACAGAAAAAGACTTGGGATGGGAAAAGGCTCTTTAATTCACCCTTTAGGGTTTTAGGTTTTTATAATGCAGCCAGCATATAAAATGAAAACGTAAGCAACAGTTAGCCGATGTTCTGTGCACTAAACATTAGCCGTGAGGCCGGAAACGATGCACTTTGGGAGCCGTTTTCCATCTGCCTCGGTCAACCCTGTGGAGCTCCGGCGGGGCGGTCGGCGAGCAGAATTGGCTCTGGACCAGCGGCAGGAGAACCAGCGTGACGTTCCCCGTCGCACCACAGCTGTCGTTTTCACAGCTTCTCTCCAAACGCCGGACACAAATGAGGGCCTTTGCGTGGGTGTCTTTTTAGGGGATTATGTGTTATCTGTATACTCCCATCGAAAAAAGAATCAGCACTAACTAGCGTTAGCTTTACACATATTTAGCCTTGATAATGACTGCCATGTCTTGGATTCAGTCTCAGTCATAGGATGAGCGCGCCAATTACTCCCCCGGTTATGTCTACAGCGCTTTTCGGAACTTGGAGACTAAACACACCCTGTCGTCATCAAGGAGGCGGTCTGTCTCCCTCCACCCATTACTAACCGGAAGCTGTGGTGACACTTGAACCACTCGGCGTAACAATGAGTGATAGAATTTGACTCCTTGCTTTCGTTTAGAATATTCTCCGGAATTGAAAGCACCTGTAGTTTGAGGTAATTTATTCAAGAGATCCCTTCCAATTCCCAAAAGCCTGCCAATACAGAAGGTGATTAATAACTGAAGCCGCTGGAGAGTTCTGAGGAATTCCGTGTGGTTATGGAGTGGAAGTGTTGTGGTATTCACATGGAGGCGAGAGATGACAGTCTGTTGCCTGGGGATTTGTGTATTGTTTCCACAGCAAGAGCCAAGTGTGCTGGTCTGCCAGACAAGACCACGATCCAGAACTAATACCAGGCGATGTGTCATCCGAAGTCTCGGCCAAGATGTGAACACAGTCATATCAAACTGTGAAGTAAAGTTTACCTTTCGTTGGTGAATTCGGGAATAAATGACTGGACTGTTGCTTACAGTACATATTCTCTAAAATGAGTATATAATCGGTATAAATTGAAGGGCCTTCCTGAAGACTTTGTAACCTTTCAATTCAACAGATGGATAGCTAGCAGACTTTGGTGTAAACACGTCCTTAGTTAAATGTGTATATTTTTTAATAGAGTAAAAATAAACCCAAGTTAATCCCTTGGGCCCTAAAATCTTCTTGCAGGCTTGATGTCGCCTTACTACAACACTGAACCTTCAGGTGCTTTGTTTGTATCAGCGTGAACTTTGGACGTGGGCTAATTTTGCACGTAATATATTTGCCCCTGCAGGCAGAAGCAATCAATGCTGTGACCTCCACAGTCAATAAATAATTTACACTGATTTTTTTTCCTTTCCATCCAAACTCCTGCCTTGGTGTTGGTGAGGGACAGAAGCGTCACTCCACGAGTCTACTATTGTGTTGGACTGTGAGCAACAAAGGGAAATTCCTTTCTACTTCAACTGCAGCTGAACGTGAGACGAGCTGATTGTGTCACTTTTTATGGAGCTTTGAAGATCCTGGACATGGTGGATGTAATTCATGAAGTACGAAAAGAAAAGGCAGTGTCATTTTTCCTGAGAGGGACATATCTTCTCGCCCGATTTATTTAATCTGCCATCTCAAAGTCTTATCAGAGCTGATCTCCCTGTCTTCTTTCTTTTGTTTCCCCCTAACTAACTTTATAAGGAACTTCCTCCGAGTGATGACATCATGAGCAGGAAGGCAAGGGTGGCTGAAGTGGGAGGAGAGGCAGTGTGGACGTGAAGCCTATTCATCCCACTGAGTGTCTGTTTGGTGAAACATGGAAACAGTTTTAATAACAGAGTCGAAGAGGTAGAGCAGCAATAAATGCAAGCAGATGCTTTATTGAACTGGGTTTGATTACATTTCACTCCACCCACAAAAGGAACATTTGTTGTTACATTTTCTGTCTGCTAGATTAATCAAATTGAACATGTAAATCATTTAAAAAACTCCTCTGCTCATATCATTCTCATTCTCACGCAAACCTATCCTCCAGCTAAACCCATTCCTCTGCTATTCTCAACTGGCCAAGGGAATCCTAAACATGTGCCTGAAATTACAAAGGGGGATTAGCAGTAGGCTTGTCCATGTAGGGGCCAAATATGTAACGATAAGCCTTTTGGGTTTGAGGGGCTCCCGTGCCCAAGCTGTAAAGGATTTAAGAACTCAGGCACAAGAACACTCTGTTCTTCCTCTGCACACACCTCTGCTTTCTGCCGCTATTGATTCAACATACGAACTGTGTGTAGCCATTGTATTGCTGTGTTTGATTAGTGTGCATGTCAGTGTTGGGTTTGTATAGCCTGGTTAGGTTAGGTGACGTAGTTAATACAACACCACTTAAGATCTAAGTAGGCCAAGTGACAAAATATAAAGGGTGTGAGACTGAGGGATGGCACATGCAAAGATTATTCCCATATTAAGTCTACAGAAAAAAAAGAAAAATCAATTTGCTTGTATCTTTTAGTCTGGGTTTGTACATTTACACTGGGTTTAAGTGAACATTGTGCCAGGTTAAAAGGTCCAACAAATATAATCTGAATCTGATAAGCGAGCCAGCAGCTGTGCAGATAAGAATGTCTCTGGCTGTGTTGCTTTGCCTGTGGTCTGTCTTATCTACCCTGGAACCATCCTCGCTCCTGCCTCTGTCTCTCTGCACATGCATGCAATTTACGTTCATTACAGCACGCATGCTTGGTGTCTATTAAACCACACAGGAAACACATTCAAAGTGCAATGTAGGCCGTTTTGAAAGGTTAGGCCTTTCTGCAGAGCTGCTGCATGTCAATCCGACTGCTGAGGTGCTACAGCACCCTGCAGGTCTCCCCACCGCAGCACTTTAATTGCCGACTATTTCCTTGTATTCACGACTTAAACCGTCCTCTGAGGTTAGAGGCACACTTTGATCACATTGATGTTAACTTGACGCTTAAATTCGACATATGTTCCGTTCCGTGCACGGTGCACGTTGAAGTGCGCACGGGACGCGGTGGAAAGCAACACTGCGCCTTTAAGAGCGAGTGCTCGAGGCGGGGTCCGGCGCGTCTCTGGAAGGGGACGAGTTTATAAAAGCGTTGCTCGCCACAATACCAGACATATCAAAAAGGGTTCACAGTTTAGCCGGAGCGCCACCTATTCTCTGCCTCATGCAATCAGACTCGAACGAACCGAAGAAACCGAGGAGATTTATTTCACCAGAGAGGAGTCTGCGGGCGAGTCAGCGGAGCAAAAACAACAGTTATTTAGGTGAGTTCCGAAGGACATTTGAAATGGGTGATGTCGTCTGCTGTAAATAAGAGCCCTGGTCTGTGTTTTGTTTAGTATCTCGGTGCCGGCGCGACACACACCTCTGATTGATTTATTGCGATTAGGCTTCGTGTGTTTTTTTGCCCCAAGCCGTCCAGAGAAGCAAATATTTTTTCATGAACTGCCTTTTGAAGGATTGTAAAAAGAAAACGTATTACAGAAATCAATTACAAATTGCGGAAGCTTTTCAACATTTCCCGAATATTAGACTTTTTATTATAGATATATATATGCAATGTTTGAGCCCTCAGATAACTTTGACTAGATTATTTGTATATTTCCTTCCATTAAACTCTTGGGGAATAACCATACATTCTGTATCATCATTGCCTGTCCCTGTCAGATAGCTGACTTGTTGTGGTGTGAGTCACCTGCCTGCTAGAAGGCTTTTAACCATTATTATCTCAATCCGGTAAGGTGAGGGGGTGTGCGCGCTGTTTGCTTGCCGCACAGGTAGAGCGGGTATGGTTGCTCAGAAACCGCTGCAGGGTTGTCATGAGCGGGGTGTGAACTCTTTCTTTCAAAATGCGTGACTACTGTTACTGGATGTTTGACATCACCGTTAACACCCTCAGTCCTCCTCCTCTCCAGCACCCACGGGGCTCTGTGTTCTCCTCCTTCCTTCCCCCGCCTTGTGCACCTACTGTAGGAACAGTTGAGGACCGAGTTCACAATATAATGACTTTTCTGGCCAAACGATCTGAATGAATTCCTTCTTAAGAGGGCCAATGCTCTGACACGTTATTTGCTTAATCCTGGCGCCTGTGCATTATCCAGGAAGAGCTGTCTTTGCACCTGCTGCGAGAGGAAGCACAAGCCCCCGGGGTTCATTATCGGGGATCATGTTGCTTCCTGCCCCCACCGATCCGAATCGACGACCCTGGGCACAGGAGACTGCATGCTTTGGCGGGCAGTTTGGCTCATGATGGCCCTGACTTCCTGTTGTTTTAGAGCTTTGTTTCTCGGCAGCTGTTCGTGCAGCACATAAATATGGCTCAACAGGAGCGAGGGGATGGGGGGGGGTTTGTGTTCTTCTCTGTCATCGCTTCAACGGTACAAGGACGACGGTGCGTCTCTGGGTGTGCACGCAGCTCGTCTGCGGCCTCCAAACAGAACTGACCACCAGGCCGACGGACGCACCTGTTTTTCTGCATTCTAAAAAATAGGACTTCGGATAGATAGTTGGCGTCAAAGACAAACAAAGACACCTTTAGTAACCCATGATTCATTTGCTTAGATGTAAAGGCTCTGCATACTTTGATAGAACCCTTTCTAAGCTCATATCTCCAGCGATCTGGACATATTGTACAGGTCAATCCAGTGTGGGGCAAAAATATCAACATAGATTTGACATCTAATGTATCACTAAGTCCAGAAATATCAATATGATATTCCCCCGAATATTGTACACATTGTTTACTCGACCCTGACGCATACTTGGCATGACATGAAATTTCCGGTCATTTTAGTTGAGGAGTTCTTGTAACATCAGGTGTATCTCAGGTAACTAGAGGAGCCCTTCCACTGCTTTTCAAGCAAGATTGCATCACCATGGCATGGCACAGTCGAGTTTAAAATAAACTTAAGAGGAAAAAATATGCATTTGTGTTTGTTATTTCAATATGTAGAACAAATTCATCTCTTGAGAGTTTGTATGCTTGTCTTCTCGGCGGGGACGGAGGGACAAATCAAACAGCACAAGGCCATGTCAAAATATTTTGTTTAGTGGGCAGCAGAAAGGGGGTAGATTTGGATCATCTGCTCTCTATTCAAACACCAGGACTGCATTTCTTTGTATTTTTTTTCTTCAACGTCCTGCATTTTCTGTTTCTCCTAATCTGGCCGTGGCTTGGTTCTGTTACAGGTTCACCAGAAGCAGGGGCAGCCAGCTGGGTGATCTGAGTGTTTCCTGACTTTTGATGCGACCCGAGTGTGCCTGGAGCATGTCCTCAGTGGTCCTGACTGCCCAGGAGATTTCTTTTCCCACAGAAAACCCCTTCCTGAGGGGCGGCTACTGTCACAGCATGGCTGAGTCCAAACCCTCCTGGAGCTTTAGCCGTGAGCCAGACAAGTGAGTGTCCAGTTGCCAAGACTTGCAGGCCCTCATGGGAGGGCTCTTAGGGTCTTAGGACTCTTAGATTGGGATATTTCAAAAGGTCTGCATATCGTGCTGTTATCGTTCAGGTTGTGCTGAGATTTATTTAATTAAGAATGGTGGGTTAGGTGATTGATTTGAACTGGCTCTAATGTGTTCCCCTCCTCTTTTCTCCCTCAGCTTCTACTTCAGTATTGACACCACACAGTCATATCAAAGCTCTCGATCTCATCATAAAGGGCCACCTCCACCATCTGTAAATTCTGAAAGTAAGTGCATGTCTGTCATCTGCACAGTGCAGGTCTTCTGAAATACACACATTCCGCTTTGGATGTTTCTTTGAGTAATCTGCTACATAATGCTGTTTTCTTTTTCTTTTTTTACAGTATAAAATAAAGTCGAAATAGTACATTTTGTTTGTAATCTAATTCTATATCAAAATCTAATACGGCATCATTCAATTAATGTCATTTTTACTCTGACAGGACAGAAACACAGTCCCAGTTCACAGAGGTTACCACCAAAGAAATCTCGGCCCTCCCAACTCCACCTGTCCTGCAGCGCAGAACCTTCCACCCCGAGCCCGGCTGATGAAGACCAGGTGGTCCCCTCATTCCAGAGGCTCTCCGTATACGAGTGCAGCAGTCCTCCGCAGACGCCGGGTAGATGCTCCAAGCCTCTGCCCCCCATCCCTCCACAAACGGACATCTCCCCTGAGCAGGCCATGGACAGTGAGGTGGAGTTCTTCACGAGTTCGGACAGCCGCTGCCTGGTGTCCGATCAGTGTCCCAAATCGTCTCCCTTTCGATACGGGGTGCCCAGTCGAAGGAGCTTCAGGGACTGTGGTCAGATTAACTATGCTTATTATGATGGCCCGCAAAGCCAGAGGCAGCCCAAGCAGCAGCAGCAGCAGCAGCAGCAGCAGCATCAAGCGCCACCTCCGCAGGAAGTGCGGGAACAGTATGAGCTCCAACGACAGGAACCACCTGACCCAGTGGTCCATCAGAGACTGCAGGACAAAGCTCAGAGGAGACTTCGACGGTCGCACTCTGGCCCGGCTGGATCCTTAAACAAACCCTCGCTGCTGCGCCTCACGTACGCCAAGCGCCACACCCAGAGTTCGGACAAGCCCGAGGTTCCCCCCCCTATCCCTCCGCGAACCATCAGAACGGGAGACTACCGCCGCTGGTCAGCCGAGGTCTCCTCCGGGGGGTACAGCGACGAGGACAAACCCCCCAAGGTGCCGCCAAGGGAGCCGTTTTCCAGAGGCGGCTCCCGCACACCCAGCCCCAAGAGCCTCCCGACGTACATTAACGGGGTAATGCCCCCAACACAAAGTTTTGCACCCGATCCTAAATACGTCAGCTGTCGTGGTTTACAGAGACAGAACAGCGAGGGCTCCCCCTGCATCCTCCCCGATATAGAGAACGGCAAGAAGGCCAGCGCCACGCATTACTATCTGCTGCCTCAGCGGCCCTCTTTTGTGGACTCTCCTTGTGTGGAGAGATTTCTTCGGGTCATGCAAAGCCCTGCAGCTCGCAGTACGGGATCAGACTGGGACTGCCCCACCAGGGGGAAAGCACAAGTGGATTTAGTGTGAGCGATTTTTACTATCCATGAGCAAAAGCCACTTGGTAAGAAGGGTGAAACTGGACACCTACCGGACCCAACCCTAACCCACGACCCTCAAACGGCTGCTTTTCACGTTAGTTTTTTTTTTTTTTAACCCGCTATGTATTCTCATCACGTAGGGTATGTGCGCACGGTATTCAGTTACTGGAGATGTTGAGTAGCTTTCACAGCCAAGATACATTATGTAAGGACTATTTCTCTGTCTATAGATTGTGGAAAAATTCCATATTGTAGAGCTTACTTTTGATATGACTTTTATTTTGTGGCATTCAATTTTGCGCAGCGTACGCTGATGTCGCTCAGAAGGTACAAGCGGGCCTTGAACCTCGTTTGTTCAGTGTTTTTCTGCGTCTTGAAGGTCGAGGATGTTTTGCGAGGTGCGTTGACGCTGCTTTTGTATCTCGCAACAGGGGACGAAGGGTCAGTAATGTAACCATGAAAAACTTAATATATGAAGTCTACATACAAGGCCAATTAATTTTTAACAAAATGAAGGATATTAGCACACAAATCTCTTTTCTGTTTGCTATTGTATATCAACACTGTTTCTCTGTCTTGATGAAGTTTTAGTTTTTCTCAGGCCATTAAGTCTTTTGTACTCTGAGGTTAGTACACTACTGGTAGCTACAAATGTTTCCATTGGAGCGCGTGTGTGTGTGTGTGTGTGTGTGTGTGTGTGTGTGTGTGTGGTAAAAGTGTTCTGATGAGGGTTTATATAAAGTACGTTCTACGATTGGTAGAAAACTGTCAACCATACTTGTTACTGCGCCTGATTCTGATTCTGATTCTGAGTCTTTCCGTGTGTCCAGGTCTGTTTTGTTGCACAGAAATTGGCCTGTTGAACATTAGGTGAACGCAGTTCTCATTGAAATTCCTTGTTGAAATTCTAGTTTGCTTTTTTTTTTTTTTTTTTGAAGGGGGTCAACCTGTGACTAATTGGCCTCATGTACTACCTCCTTTTTTTGTATTAATACTATATTTCACCTACTCTCCCTCCTTTAGTCAATGAAACCTTTTTAAATGATGATCCACTACCAGCTCCATATGTGACCTGACAAATTGTCTTTAATTCAAGCACACCTCAGCCAGGACTAACACAAAGGCACTTCTATCCTTAAATAGTTTTTTTTTTTTTTTAGATCACACGTTTCTTGGATCACAGAGATCTTCAGCTAACCTGTTGATGCAGACATGCAATACAAAGACGGTGCAGGGTTTACCTACCTGACACAGACTTTCCTGTTCTGCTTATGCATTCCTACCATACATGATTGCAGTAGGTGTGGTCTGAAAGACGGTGGCTGCTGGCAGCCTAGGAAATATAATAAAAACTTGTATTGTTGTAGATTATTCAAGAAGTGTCAGGATGATATAGTAAATGTAGCACTGTACAAAAATGTACACTGCACTGTATTGAAGTAACCCTTGATATCGAAAACGGTGTTCAGGTCGGGAAGAGGAAAAATGCTAAGGTCAAACGGTCATTGAAATATACTTTCTCTCTCTCTCGCTCTCTCTCTCTCTTGCTCAGAAAACCTTTCCAACACGATGTTGCTTTTGACTTAAATGTGTGAAAAAATGTTTACATCATACACTGATACTATTTAATCTTAAAGTATTCATATGTCTTATTAGAAATAATAAAACGGAATGAAGACAGGTTCATCATGAAATTACTTCTCTGCTGTGGTGAAGACATGCACAGAGAGTACAGTATGCTGTGTACAGTATTTAACAATTCCATTTTTGTTATGAGTAGTTGACGGGTATATTCTTTAAAAAGAAAGCAAAATAAAATGACTTATTTATGAGACTGCTTCATTCTTTTTTTAAATATTTTTTGAGTCAAGCCTGAACTGTCATTTCAGCAGTTCGGCCTGTTTTTTCACCCACACACCCTCATACTGTGTCTTATTGTGACTGGCCTCTATCCAGAGAAAGACGAGTAACTTACAATGTAGGCGGACAGGTGAAAAGTGTGCTGACTTCCTGTTCCTGGTTGTAGCAGGGTATGACTGCTTAGATGCACTTTCTTTTGGCAGCCTGCTTTGCAACCACAGGTTTTTTTAATCGCTTAACAATGACGCGTTGTAGTGTTTTACTCTTGACTCGAGTCCAGGTGGATTGGTCATTGAGCCCAAACCACGATGAAAAGGTGGTCAAGTAATGACAAATGAGCTGCCAGGGGGTGAGCATTTCTCTAGGTTTGTGATTGGAGTTTTTTTATAGCAATGGTTGGAACCAAACAAAAGGCCGTAAAACTACCCAGACCAACCCTTTCACCTGGTGCACTTTCAGGTGAGCTGCTGGGTGACATCATAGGTAGTGACCATAGCAACCGGCTGCTCCTTTCGAATGTCTCTTTTCGAAAGAATGAATTGCCAAAGCAGAGAGATCAGCTTCTACGAGTTATTGCTGTGGCACTAACAGGGATTGTTGTGCTCAAAGTCAAAGGCTTACCATTCTTTGTGAAATGTAATTACTCTGTCCCAAAACTGTTTCTATTGCAGACTGTCTTCTTAAACCTATTAATTTCCTGACGAAGCAAAACATAACTTAATAATCTTTTACTTAAATATTGGATTTTGACCTTGACATGGATTCATTGGATGACATGGTTAATTAGATTGAAGGGCAGTGCTGATTGAATAGCACGTGAACCAAGCTTTTCTTGATAAACGGCTATTACAATGACTGTCTCATTATATTAGCAGTTGTCTAACTGCTAATGCTGGGTATGCTGGGTTTCTTTGACTAGTTTTGGTATTAAACTTGGGGTCTTTAGATTTACCAGTGGGTATTAATTAAACCTAATCTGGCAGTTTATGGACTTTTAATTTTCTTTAAATAAAATCCATCATATCCTCCAACCGCCCTCGTGCAAGCATTAAAGGTCAATGCTTCTATTATGACGCAGTACTACTACGCGACCACTGGGTGGCGACACATACCAGGTTTCCACATAAAAGCTGATGAAGCTGTTGGACAGAGCGCAAATATTTAAGGAATTAGGACTGACGGGGGGAGAGAAACTCGAGATGACCAGAGACACTGGAGTAGCCATGTGCAGTGTATGATATGCCACGGAGCACAGCTTTTAATCACATAACAACCACGGTAATGAATCATTTAATGGTTATGGCTGCAAAGGTTTATGACTGACTCCTTGTTTATGTTGGTAGCAGGAAGTCTTCTCGGTTTTATTATTATAATACACCCTGACAAGACGGCGGAGCTGTTGGGGGCCTGGTGGGCCTCTGTTACCTTAACAATCGCCAAGTAAGCAGCTTAAAAACAGCGCCCGTTAGCGAGGTGTATCTGCTAACGATTTTAACAGCTGGGATATTAACTGGGAATGTTAAATTTAGTTGGCGAAAATATCAGCAGTGGGTATAAAACTGATGAAGCTAAAAAAATTATTTTATTACAACCCGCGAGCAGGTGGCTAAACACGGAAAGCTACTAATTAGTGGCTGGTAAATTATACATCGTATACAAACATAACCAGAGGTCATATTCAGAGGTTTGACTTTGTTGTAGGGGACATTTAGGCCAAACATTTACATACAGTTAAATGCAGTTAAATTACCACCTGAAGCTGAAAGTGCACAGTCCCAATTCTACAACAGAAATGTATTAACTTTTTCATTCACACATTGCAAAGGCAAAAAAATCATTCAATGAGTGTGTGTGCCATCTGGTGACGGGGTATTGTACTGACCGAGAGAGATGGCAACAAACAAACCTCTTAGGCTTACAAGAAGAATCTGCTATGACCACTGTAATTGGTTACAATGACAATTGGAACGATTGTTTTGAATGTTTTCTTACCCATGTATTTGAATGCTAAATATTATTGCTTGTGTTACTGAGATTCCACGGTAATAATAAATATAACTTAACTGCTTTGTCAAGTGCATATTGCAGATATTAGAAAAGCAGCATGTTGGCAGACCATTTTATTTCTTTAGATAACATCATTGACATTGAGATGTCAAAATCAAACTGCAAACCCCATGTCAACAATGAAAACTACACTCTTCTCAGTTTACTTAAAATCATTTAAATAAGTTCATTCCCATGGTTTACAGTACTTCTGGTACTTATTATATGTGGAATCAATGTTCATTGAGAGCATTTTCTACATATTTTAAATAAGTTTGTGCATTCTTCCTAAATATATGCATACAGTAAACGCTTACATTTTACTAAAGACATTCATGTTTTAGAAAGCATCAAAGTGAATATTTATTCAGTGTTATATCTTTTAATTTATTTTTATTGCTCTTAGACAACTAAGCACTTCTTTGTGACCTCAGGTAAGACTTAGGTAAGAATTTGTGATTTAAAACACTAAAACAAATCCTGTAAAAAAAAATAATTCTGTATTGTGAATTAACTCTATCGTGATATGTTCATTTTTATGTGTTCGCACATTAACTAGAATTTAAGTAGATACAGTCACATCAATCCCCAAAACAAAGTGTATATTATATAATAGTCATGAGTTGATGTTCCAAGCCTCTGGACGATTTGTTGTGCCCTGGAAAGAGACCAGCATAATCAGATTTTAGTATCAAATGTTAAAGTAGAATAATTGATCTGTCCTTGTACGTCACATAATTCTATATATTATGTGTGTGATTTAGAATAGTACACAAGATAAAAAAACAATACCTGCAATTGGTTGTTGAAATTGGTCACGGATGTGTAAGAGTCAAGTTGTAATCTACAAGGGAAACAGAAATTATGTTATTGTCACTGACAATGTTAGATCCGTCACTGAGAAACCGTGAAAATCAAATAAACAAAACAACAATCACTAATTACTAACAAATAATAAAATATTTACCTTTAGCAGAAAAGTGAAATAAATCTACTTCACAATCAGAAGGTCTTCTGTCATAGTAGTTCCTCATTTTCCTGATATAGAGAGACATTTTCATTAGTTCCGTGTGGTATGTAACAACAACAACTTTGTAACAACATTTGCATATTACTGCACAGGAAGCATTTTACGGTTTTATAACGCACCAACAGCCTGTATGTCTCTTTCTGACTCGGACAGCAACGGCAATGATCGAGAGCATGAGAATTGCTGCTGCCAAGGATACAAACAGGGCAATGTAGAAACCTGCACCCCAGAGCTCACACCTTTTGCCGTCAAACAGCTTAAAGCATCTGGATGGAAGAACCACACAAATGAATGATTTTAGTAAGATTAACAACATGAGCAAAATATGGGACATCCTTAAACTGAATGTTATTAGTTGAGGTGAGCAGACAGATATTTGCTTACACACAGGTTGCACCGTGGTTTTCATTAAAACACGTTCCATGCTGATGACAGTAATCTGGGTTTCTTTTGCAAGGTCCAGCACACGTCCATTGATCGTTTACTACCTCAGCAGTATAATTGGGAAACTGTGAGCAGTTTACAAAAGACTTCAGATCTGTGATATCTGATTGATAAAAAATAAAGGGTTTAGTATCAACATTTAGTCAACTGAAATATAGAAAAGATATGACATGCATTAAATGAAAAAACGGCTGTCTGTGTCAGCAATAAGTGAAATGTTCATTACTGACTGAATACACTTACTTGTAATCTCAGGTGTCTGCAAGGTGAGTCCATTTAACAGCACATCTGAATTGTTAAAGGCCCGAGAAATCCTACTGAGTTTACTTGTGTTGTTCAAGATATCGGTCAAAACACCACCAAGCTGAGTGTTGACAAACTGGATTTGAGTTTCATTGTTTAGATAGATGTACTCCGCCACGCTGTCTGTAACAACACTTCCTGGTCTATAGCAGAAAAATATCAAATATGTTACCAAAAAACGAATTGTGCTTCATTAAAGATTCATTCAATATAGTTATATGAGTAATGTCTAGGGTAAACTTACGTTAACTTGATGATATGTAGTTTTTTAAAGGTTTTTGGATCTGCTTCTTTGCATAAGGCTTCAAGCTGCAATCCGGAATAGAAGTTGTTAAAACACGGTTACAACAATAAACATATCTCTGCTATCATTAACATAAAAAACACGATAGACAAAAACGTGAATTATGAACAGAATATCTTCATAGAGTATCAGATACTGCAAGTAAAATACGTTTAAATACGATAAAATAGAGAAACTACTACTATCATTAGGTCATACAACAAAAGAGAAGAGAAAGATTTACCTCTCCCTTTAATGTTTTGATGAATGCTAGTGATTGAGATGAGCTTAGATTGTTGTAAGCCTCCAAAAATTTGATGTTGATTTCTAAAGTAAGGGTTGCTTTTCGACTTGGTAGTGCTCCGGTATCTGCAAAAAATGACAGTAACCATGAAGTGGACATTGCTATATTAAATTACATGTTTAAATTACATTTAAATAAACGGTGGTAGTTTCTGACACATTTATTGAAATCCTTTTACTTTTCTGCATGTACTATGTTCTGTAAGGTATAAAATTATAATTGATTATGATAAACCTCACCGATATTTGCAGGGATGTCATTATTTCCAAAGGAACATGAATCTCCAAAAAAACCTGCTTCACAGTCACAGTGACATCTTCCAAGTGTCTTATTGAATTTACAAGTACCCCTGACGCAGTGACAGCCCTCACACAGAGGAGTGGTCACAGCTGGGTTTGATGACGGAATGAAAAGAGATGTTGTAAATTTGTTTGGGCTGGTGATATCTGATGAAGACGTAGATTGTTGCTGTGTCGATAAAGAAGTTGTCAATATTTCCTGGCGAGTGAAGGATGCATGACTACTTGTACCTGAATGAACAGTTGATGTTTGAGTAAAACCACTATTTGGCCTGGTGGATGAAGACATTATATTTGCTGGTATCTTTGTTTTCTGTTCGTCGTTCAATGAGGAAACAAATGTTGTAGATGTGTCCTGACTAGTCGCACCAGCTGACTTTGTTTCAGTTTTTTGTTCAGTTGTTTTGGTTTGAGTCAATCCAGTCGGCCTGGTGGAAGAAAACATTAGTGAGGTCCTTGTATTTGTGGTTGAACTGATTGTTGTTTGAGAATGATCAGTGTTGGTAGGTGCTGCTCTTTCGAGTCGAGGTAAGTGTTGAGGTTGACACGATTGAATCTGTTCCTCCTGAAGGTCTCCCAGTCGTACTGGTTGAACTCGGTTCATCTGTGAATAGAGAAACAAATGTTGTAGATGTTTCCTGCCCAGTCGATGGCTGCTCTGTTGTGCTTGGATGAGCTGACTTTGTTTCAGTTTTTTGTTGACTTGATGTTTCAGACAATCCAGTAGTCGGCCTAATGGATGAAGACATTGAATTTGCTGATATCTGTGTAAATGTGGTGGGACTGATTGTTGTTTGAGAATGATCAGTGTTGGTGGTGCTGCTCTTTCCAGTTGAGGTTACTGTTGTGGTTGACACGGTTGAATCTGTTCCTCCTGAAGGTCTCCCAGTCGTACTGGTTGAACTCTGTTCGTCGGTCATTGACGAAACAAATGTTGTAGAAGTTTCCTGTCCAGTCGATGGTTGCTCTGTTGTGCTTGGACGAGCTGACTTTGTTTCAGTTTTTTGTTGAGTTGATGTTTGAGACAATCCAGTAGTCGGCCTAATGGATGAAGACATTGAACTTGCTGATATCTCTGTAACTGTACTGGGATTGATTGTCGTTTCAGAGTGATCAGTGTTGGTAGTGCTGCTCTTTCCAATTGAGGTGAGTGTTGAGGTTGACACGGTTGAATCTGTTCCTCCTGAAGGTCTCCCAGTCGTACTGGTTGAACTCGGTTCATCGGTAAAAAAAGAAACAAATGTTGTAGATGTTTCCTGTCCAGTCGATGGCTGCTCTGTTGTGCTTGGATGAGCTGACTTTGTTTCAGTTTTTTGTTGAGTTGATGTTTGAGACAATCCAGTAGTCGGCCTGGTGGATAAAGACATTGAACTTGCTGATATCTCTGTAGTTGTGTTGGGATTGATTGTCGTTTCAGAGTGATTAGTGTTGGTAGTGCTGCTATTTCCAGTTGAGGTGAGTGTTGAGGTTGACACGGTTGAATCTGTTCCTCTTGAAGGTCTCCCAGTCGTACTGGTTGAACTCGGTTCATCGGTGAATAGAGAAACAAATGTTGTAGATGTTTCCTGCCCAGTCGATGGCTGCTCTGTTGTGCTTAGATGAGCTGACTTTGTTTCAGTTTTTTGTTGAGTTGATGTTTGAGACAATCCAGTAGTCGGCCTAATGGATGAAGACATTGAATTTGCTGATATCTCTGTAAATGTGGTGGGACTGATTGTCGTTTCAGAATGATCAGTGTTGGTAGTGCTGCTCTTTCCAGTCGAGGTGAGTGTTGAGGTTGACACGATTGAATCTGTTCCTCCTGAAGGTCTCCCAGTCGTACTGGTTGAACTCTGTTCGTCGGTCATTGACGAAATAAATGTTGTAGAAGTTTCCTGCCCAGTCGATGGCTGCTCTGTTGTGCTTGGACGAGCTGACTTTGTTCCAGTTTTTTGTTGACTTGATGTTTCAGACAATCCAGTAGTCGGCATGGTGGATGAAGACATTGAATTTGCTGATATCTCTGTAAATGTGGTGGGGCTGATTGTTGGTTGAGAATGATCAGTGTTGATGGTGCTGCTCTTTCCAGTCGAGGTGAGTGTTGTGGTTGACACGGTTGAATCTGTTCCTCCTGAAGGTCTCCCAGTCGTGCTGGTTGAACTCGGTTCATTGGTCAATAAAGAAACAAATGTTATAGATGTTTCCTGCCCAGTCGATGGCTGCTCTGTTGTGCTTGGATGAGCTGACTTTGTTTCAGTTTTTTGTTGAGTTGATGTTTGAGACAATCCAGTAGCCGGCCTAATGGATGAAGACATTGAATTTGCTGATATCTCTGTAAATGTGGTGGGACTGATTGTTGTTTGAGAATGATCAGTGTTGGTAGTGACGCTCTTTCCTGCCGAGGTGAGTGTTGAGGTTGACACGGTTGAATCTGTTCCTTCTGAAGGTCTCCCAGTCGTACTGGTTGAACTCGGTTCATCGGTCAATAAAGAAACAAATGTTGTAGATGTTTCCTCCCCAGTCGATGGCTGCTCTGTTGTGCTTGGACGAGCTGACTTTGTTTCAGTTTTTTGTTGACTTGATGTTTCAGACAATCCAGTAGTCGGCATGGTGGATAAAGACATTGAACTTGCTGATATCTCTGTAACTGTACTGGGATTGATTGTCGTTTCAGAGTGATCAGTGTTGGTGGTGCTGCTCTTTCCAGTGGAGGTGAGTGTTGAGGTTGACACGGTTGAATCTGTTCCTTCTAAAGGTCTCCCAGTCGTACTGGTTGAACTCTGTTCGTCGGTCATTGACGAAATAAATGTTGTAGAAGTTTCCTGTCCAGTCGATGGTTGCTCTGTTGTGCTTGGACGAGCTGACTTTGTTTCAGTTTTTTGTTGACTTGATGTTTCAGACAATCCAGTAGTCGGCCTGGTGGATAAAGACATTGAACTTGCTGATATCCCTGTAGCTGTGTTGGGATTGATTGTCGTTTCAGAGTGATCAGTGTTGGTAGTGCTGCTATTTCCAGTCGAGGTGAGTGTTGAGGTTGACAGGGTTGAATCTGTTCCTCCTGAAGGTCTCCCAGTCGTGCTGGTTGAACTCGGTTCATCGGTCAATAAAGAAACAAATGTTGTAGATGTTCCCTGTCCACTCGATGGCTGCTGTGTTGTGCTTGGATAAGCTGACTTTGTTTCAGTTTTTTGTTGAGTTGATGTTTGAGACAATTCAGTAGTCGGCCTAGTGGATGAAGACATTGAATTTGCTGATATCTCTGTAAATGTGGTGGGATTGATTGTTGTTTCAGAGTGATCAGTGTTGGTAGTGACGCTCTTTCCTGCCGAGGTGAGTGTTGAGGTTGACACGGTTGAATCTGTTCCTTCTGAAGGTCTCCCAGTCATACTGGTTGAACTCTGTTCGTCGGTCATTGAAGAAATAAATGTTGTAGAAGTTTCCTGTCCAGTCGATGGTTGCTCTGTTGTGCTTGGACGAGCTGACTTTGTTTCAGTTTTTTGTTGACTTGATGTTTCAGACAATCCAGTGGTCGGCCTAATGGATGAAGACATTGAATTTGCTGATATCTCTGTAAATGTGGTGGGATTGATTGTTGTTTCAGATTGATCAGTGTTGGTAGTGACGCTCTTTCCTGTCGAGGTGAGTGTTGAGGTTGACACGGTTGAATCTGTTCCTTCTGAAGGTCTCCCAGTCGTACTGGTTGAACTCGGTTCATCGGTCAATAAAGAAACAAATGTTGTAGATGTTTCCTCCCCAGTCGATGGCTGCTCTGTTGTGCTTGGACGAGCTGACTTTGTTTCAGTTTTTTGTTGACTTGATGTTTCAGACAATCCAGTAGTCGGCATGGTGGATAAAGACATTGAACTTGCTGATATCTCTGTAACTGTACTGGGATTGATTGTCGTTTCAGAGTGATCAGTGTTGGTAGTGCTGCTATTTCCAGTCGAGGTGAGTGTTGAGGTTGACAGGGTTGAATCTGTTCCTCCTGAAGGTCTCCCAGTCGTACTGGTTGAACTCTGTTCGTCAGTCATTGACGAAATAAATGTTGTAGAAGTTTCCTGTCCAGTCGATGGTTGCTCTGTTGTGCTTGGACGAGCTGACTTTGTTTCAGTTTTTTGTTGACTTGATGTTTCAGACAATCCAGTAGTCGGCCTGGTGGATAAAGAAATTGAACTTGCTGATATCCCTGTAGCTGTGTTGGAATTGATTGTCGTTTCAGAGTGATTAGTGTTGGTAGTGCTGCTATTTCCAGTCGAGGTGAGTGTTGAGGTTGACACAATTGAATCTGTTCCTCCTGAAGGTCTCCCAGTCGTACTGGTTGAACTCTGTTCGTCGGTCATTGACGAAATAAATGTTGTAGAAGTTTCCTGTCCAGTCGATGGTTGCTCTGTTGTGCTTGGACGAGCTGACTTTGTTTCAGTTTTTTGTTGACTTGATGTTTCAGACAATCCAGTAGTCGGCCTAGTGGATGAAGACATTGAATTTGCTGATATCTCTGTAAATGTAGTGGGATTGATTGTTGTTTGAGAATGATCAGTGTTGGTGGTGCTGCTCTTTCCAGTTGAGGTGAGTGTTGAGGATGACACGGTGGAATCTGTTCCTCCTGATGGTCTCCCAGTCGTACTGGATGAACTCGGTTCATCTGTGAATAGAGAAACAAATGTTGTAGATGTTTCCTGCCCAGTCGATGGCTGCTCTGTTGTGCTTGGATGAGCTGACTTTGTTTCAGTTTTTTGTTGACTTGATGTTTCAGACAATCCAGTAGTCGGCCTAATGGATGAAGACATTGAATTTGCTGATATCTCTGTAAATGTGGTGGGACTGATTGTTGTTTGAGAATGATCAGTGTTGGTGGTGCTGCTCTTTCCAGTTGAGGTTACTGTTGTGGTTGACATGGTTGAATCTGTTCCTCCTGAAGGTCTCCCAGTCGTACTGGTTGAACTCTGTTCGTCGGTCATTGACGAAATAAATGTTGTAGAAGTTTCCTGTCCAGTCGATGGTTGCTCTGTTGTGCTTGGACGAGCTGACTTTGTTTCAGTTTTTTGTTGACTTGATGTTTCAGACAATCCAGTAGTCGGCATGGTGGATGAAGACATTGAATTTGCTGATATCTCTGTAAATGTGGTGCTACTGATTGTTGTTTGAGAATGATCAGTGTTGGTGGTGCTGCTCTTTCCAATTGAGGTGAGTGTTGAGGTTGACACGGTTGAATCTGTTCCTCCCGAAGGTCTCCCAGTCGTACTGGTTGAACTCGGTTCATCGGTAAATAAAGAAACAAATGTTGTAGATGTTTCCTGTCCAGTCGATGGCTGCTCTGTTGTGCTTGGACGAGCTGACTTTGTTTCAGTTTTTTGTTGACTTGATGTTTCAGACAATCCAGTAGTCGGCATGGTGGATAAAGACATTGAACTTGCTGATATCTCAGTAACTGTGTACTGGGATTGATTGTCGTTTCAGAATGATCAGTGTTGGTAGTGCTGCTATTTCCAGTCGAGGTGAGTGTTGAGGTTGACAGGGTTGAATCTGTTCCTCCTGAAGGTCTCCCAGTCGTACTGGTTGAACTCGGTTCATCGGTAAATAAAGAAAAAATGTTGTAGATGTTTCCTGTCCAGTCGATGGCTGCTCTGTTGTGCTTGGATGAGCTGACTTTGTTTCAGTTTTTTGTTGAGTTGATGTTTGAGACAATCCAGTAGTCGGCCTAATGGATGAAGACATTGAACTTGCTGATATCTCTGTAAATGTGGTGGGACTGATTGTTGTTTGAGAATGATCAGTGTTGGTAGTGCTGCTCTTTCCAGTCAAGGTGAGTGTTGAGGTTGACAGGGTTGAATCTGTTCCTCCTGAAGGTCTCCCAGTCATGCTGGTTGAACTCGGTTCATCGGTCAATAAAGAAACAAATGTTGTAGATGTTCCCTGTCCAGTCGATGGCTGCTCTGTTGTGCTTGGATGAGCTGACTTTGTTTCAGTTTTTTGTTGAGTTGATGTTTGAGATAATCCAGTAGTCGGCCTAATGGATGAAGACATTGAATTTGCTGATATCTCTGTAAATGTGGTGGGACTGATTGTTGTTTGAGAATGATCAGTGTTGGTGGTGCTGCTCTTTCCAGTTGAGGTTACTGTTGTGGTTGACACGGTTGAATCTGTTCCTCCTGAAGGTCTCCCAGTCGTACTGGTTGAACTGTGTTCGTCGGTCATTGACGAAACAAATGTTGTAGAAGTTTCCTGCCCAGTCGATGGCTGCTCTGTTGTGCTTGGACGAGCTGACTTTGTTTCAGTTTTTTGTTGACTTGATGTTTCAGACAATCCAGTAGTCGGCCTGGTGGATAAAGACATTGAACTTGCTGATATCTCTGTAACTGTGCTGGGATTGATTGTCGTTTCAGAGTGATCAGTGTTGGTAGTGCTGCTATTTCCAGTCGAGGTGAGTGTTGAGGTTGACAGGGTTGAATCTGTTCCTCCTGAAGGTCTCCCAGTCGTACTGGTTGAACTTGGTTCGTCGGTCATTGACGAAAAAATGTTGTAGAAGTTTCCTGTCCAGTCGATGGTTGCTCTGTTGTGCTTGGACGAGCTGACTTTGTTTCAGTTTTTTGTTGACTTGATGTTTCAGACAATCCAGTAGTCGGCCTGGTGGATAAAGACATTGAACTTGCTGATATCTCTGTAACTGTGCTGGGATTGATTGTCGTTTCAGAGTGATCAGTCTTGGTAGTGCTGCTATTTCCAGTCGAGGTGAGTGTTGAGGTTGACAGGGTTGAATCTGTTCCTCCTGAAGGTCTCCCAGTCGTACTGGTTGAACTTGGTTCGTCGGTCATTGACGAAAAAAATGTTGTAGAAGTTTCCTGTCCAGTCGATGGTTGCTCTGTTGTGCTTGGACGAGCTGACTTTGTTTCAGTTTTTTGTTGACTTGATGTTTCAGACAATCCAGTAGTCGGCCTGGTGGATAAAGACATTGAACTTGCTGATATCTCTGTAACTGTGCTGGGATTGATTGTCGTTTCAGAGTAATCAGTGTTGGTAGTGCTGCTATTTCCAGTCGAGGTGAGTGTTGAGGTTGACAGGGTTGAATCTGTTCCTCCTGAAGGTCTCCCAGTCGTACTGGTTGAACTCGGTTCATCGGTAAGTAAAGAAACAAATGTTGTAGATGTTTCCTGTCCAGTCGATGGCTGCTCTGTTGTGCTTGGATGAGCTGACTTTGTTTCAGTTTTTTGTTGAGTTGATGTTTGAGACAATCCAGTAGTCGGCCTAATGGATGAAGACATTGAACTTGCTGATATCTCTGTAAATGTGGTGGGACTGATTGTTGTTTGAGAATGATCAGTGTTGGTAGTGCTGCTCTTTCCAGTCGAGGTGAGTGTTGAGGTTGACACGGTTGAATCTGTTCCTCCTGAAGGTCTCCCAGTCGTACTGGTTGAACTCGGTTCATCGGTGAATAGAGAAACAAATGTTGTAGATGCTTCCTGCCCCGTCGATGGCTGCTCTGTTGTGCTTGGATGAGCTGACTTTGTTTCAGTTTTTTGTTGAGTTGATGTTTGAGACAATCCAGTAGCCGGCCTAATGGATGAAGACATTGAATTTGCTGATATCTCTGTAAATGTGGTGGGACTGATTGTTGTTTGAGAATGATCAGTGTTGGTAGTGACGCTCTTTCCTGTCGAGGTGAGTGTTGAGGTTGACACGGTTGAATCTGTTCCTCCTGAAGGTCTCCCAGTCGTACTGGTTGAACTCTGTTCGTCGGTCATTGACGAAATAAATGTTGTAGAAGTTTCCTGTCCAGTCGATGGTAGCTCTGTTGTGCTTGGACGAGCTGACTTTGTTTCAGTTTTTTGTTGACTTGATGTTTCAGACAATCCAGTAGTCGGCCTGGTGGATAAAGACATTGAACTTGCTGACATCTCTGTAACTGTGCTGGGATTGATTGTCGTTTCAGAGTGATCAGTGTTGGTAGTGCTGCTATTTCCAGTCGAGGTGAGTGTTGAGGTTGACAGGGTTGAATCTGTTCCTCCTGAAGGTCTCCCAGTCGTACTGGTTGAACTCGGTTCATCGGTCAATAAAGAAACAAATGTTGTAGATGTTCCCTGTCCAGTCGATGGTTGCTCTGTTGTGCTTGGACGAGCTGACTTTGTTTCAGTTTTGAGTTGACTTGATGTTTCAGACAATCCAGTAGTCGGCCTGGTGGATAAAGACATTGAACTTGCTGATATCTCTGTAAATGTGTTGGGACTGATTGTTGTTTGAGAATGATCAGTGTTGGTAGTGCTGCTCTTTCCAGTCGAGGTGAGTGTTGAGGTTGACAGGGTTGAATCTGTTCCTCCTGAAGGTCTCCCAGTCGTACTGGTTGAACTCGGTTCATCGGTAAATAAAGAAACAAATGTTGTAGATGTTTCCTGTCCAGTCGATGGCTGCTCTGTTGTGCTTGGATGAGCTGACTTTGTTTCAGTTTTTTGTTGAGTTGATGTTTGAGACAATCCAGTAGTCGGCCTAATGGATGAAGACATTGAACTTGCTGATATCTCTGTAAATGTGGTGGGACTGATTGTTGTTTGAGAATGATCAGTGTTGGTAGTGCTGCTCTTTCCAGTCGAGGTGAGTGTTGAGGTTGACAGGGTTGAATCTGTTCCTCCTGAAGGTCTCCCAGTCGTACTGGTTGAACTCGGTTCATCGGTGAATAGAGAAACAAATGTTGTAGATGCTTCCTGCCCAGTCGATGGCTGCTCTGTTGTGCTTGGATGAGCTGACTTTGTTTCAGTTTTTTGTTGAGTTGATGTTTGAGACAATCCAGTAGTCGGCCGTATGGATGAAGACATTGAATTTGCTGATATCTCTGTAAATGTAGTGGGACTGATTGTTGTTTGAGAATGATCAGTGTTGGTGGTGCTGCTCTTTCCAGTTGAGGTTACTGTTGTGGTTGACACGGTTGAATCTGTTCCTCCTGAAGGTCTCCCAGTCGTACTGGTTGAACTCTGTTCGTCGGTCATTGACGAAATAAATGTAGAAGTTTCCTGTCCAGTCGATGGTTGCTCTGTTGTGCTTGGACGAGCTGACTTTGTTTCAGTTTTTTGTTGACTTGATGTTTCAGACAATCCAGTAGTCGGCCTGGTGGATAAAGACATTGAACTTGCTGATATCTCTGTAACTGTGCTGGGATTGATTGTCGTTTCAGAGTGATCAGTGTTGGTAGTGCTGCTATTTCCAGTCGAGGTGAGTGTTGAGGTTGACAGGGTTGAATCTGTTCCTCCTGAAGGTCTCCCAGTCGTGCTGGTTGAACTCGGTTCATCGGTCAATAAAGAAACAAATGTTGTAGATGTTCCCTGTCCAGTCGATGGCCGCTCTGTTGTGCTTGGATGAGCTGACTTTGTTTCAGTTTTTTGTTGAGTTGATGTTTGAGATAATCCAGTAGTCGGCCTAATGGATGAAGACATTGAATTTGCTGATATCTCTGTAAATGTGGTGGGACTGATTGTTGTTTGAGAATGATCAGTGTTGGTGGTGCTGCTCTTTCCAGTTGAGGTTACTGTTGTGGTTGACACGGTTGAATCTGTTCCTCCTGAAGGTCTCCCAGTCGTACTGGTTGAACTCTGTTCGTCGGTCATTGACGAAATAAATGTTGTAGAAGTTTCCTGTCCAGTCGATGGTAGCTCTGTTGTGCTTGGACGAGCTGACTTTGTTTCAGTTTTTTGTTGACTTGATGTTTCAGACAATCCAGTAGTCGGCCTGGTGGATAAAGACATTGAACTTGCTGATATCTCTGTAACTGTGCTGGGATTGATTGTCGTTTCAGAATGATCAGTGTTGGTAGTGCTGCTATTTCCAGTCGAGGTGAGTGTTGAGGTTGACAGGGTTGAATCTGTTCCTCCTGAAGGTCTCCCAGTCGTACTGGTTGAACTCTGTTCATCGGTCAATAAAGAAACAAATGTTGTAGATGTTCCCTGTCCAGTCGATGGCTGCTCTGTTGTGCTTGGACGAGCTGACTTTGTTTCAGTTTTTTGTTGACTTGATGTTTCAGACAATCCAGTAGTCGGCCTGGTGGATAAAGACATTGAACTTGCTGATATCTCTGTAACTGTGCTGGGATTGATTGTCGTTTCAGAATGATCAGTGTTGGTAGTGCTGCTATTTCCAGTCGAGGTGAGTGTTGAGGTTGACAGGGTTGAATCTGTTCCTCCTGAAGGTCTCCCAGTCATACTGGTTGAACTCTGTTCATCGGTCAATAAAGAAACAAATGTTGTAGATGTTCCCTGTCCAGTCGATGGCTGCTCTGTTGGGCTTGGATAAGCTGACTTTGTTTCAGTTTTTTGTTGAGTTGATGTTTGAGACAATCCACTAGTCGGCCTAGTGGATGAAGACATTGAACTTGCTGATATCTCTGTAAATGTGCTGGGATTGATTGTCGTTTCAGAGTGATCAGTGTTGGTAGTGCTGCTATTTCCAGTCGAGGTGAGTGTTGAGGTTGACAGGGTTGAATCTGTTCCTCCTGAAGGTCTCCCAGTCGTACTGGTTGAACTCTGTTCATCGGTCAATAAAGAAACAAATGTTGTAGATGTTCCCTGTCCAGTCGATGGCTGCTCCGTTGTGCTTGGATAAGCTGACTTTGTTTCAGTTTTTTGTTGAGTTGATGTTTGAGACAATCCAGTAGTCGGCCTTATGGATGAAGACATTGAATTTGCTGATATCTCTGTAAATGTAGTGGGACTGATTGTTGTTTGAGAATGATCAGTGTTGGTGGTGCTGCTCTTTCCAGTTGAGGTTACTGTTGTGGTTGACACGGTTGAATCTGTTCCTCCTGAAGGTCTCCCAGTCGTTCTGGTTGAACTCTGTTCATCGGTCAATAAAGAAACAAATGTTGTAGATGTTCCCTGTCCAGTCGATGGCTGCTCTGTTGTGCTTGGATAAGCTGACTTTGTTTCAGTTTTTTGTTGAGTTGATGTTTGAGACAATCCAGTAGTCGGCCTAGTGGATGAAGACATTGAATTTGCTGATATCTCTGTAAATGTGGTGCTACTGATTGTTGTTTGAGAATGATCAGTGTTGGTGGTGCTGCTCTTTCCAATTGAGGTGAGTGTTGAGGTTAACACGGTTGAATCTGTTCCTCCTGAAGGTCTCCCAGTCGTACTGGTTGAACTCGGTTCATCGGTGAATAGAGAAACAAATGTTGTAGAAGTTTCCTGCCCAGTCGATGGCTGCTCTGTTGTGCTTGGATGAGCTGACTTTGTTTCAGTTTTTTGTTGAGTTGATGTTTGAGATAATCCAGTAGTCGGCCTAATGGATGAAGACATTGAATTTGCTGATATCTCTGTAAATGTGGTGGGATTGATTGTTGTTTCAGAGTGATCAGTGTTGGTAGTGCTGCTATTTCCAGTGGAGGTGAGTGTTGAGGTTGACACGGTTGAATCTGTTCCTTCTGAAGGTCTCCCAGTCGTACTGGTTGAACTCTGTTCGTCGGTCATTGACGAAATAAATGTTGTAGAAGTTTCCTGTCCAGTCGATGGTTGCTCTGTTGTGCTTGGATAAGCTGACTTTGTTTCAGTTTTTTGTTGAGTTGATGTTTGAGACAATCCACTAGTCGGCCTAGTGGATGAAGACATTGAACTTGCTGATATCTCTGTAAATGTGCTGGGATTGATTGTCGTTTCAGAGTGATCAGTGTTGGTAGTGCTGCTATTTCCAGTCGAGGTGAGTGTTGAGGTTGACAGGGTTGAATCTGTTCCTCCTGAAGGTCTCCCAGTCGTACTGGTTGAACTCTGTTCATCGGTCAATAAAGAAACAAATGTTGTAGATGTTCCCTGTCCAGTCGATGGCTGCTCTGTTGTGCTTGGATAAGCTGACTTTGTTTCAGTTTTTTGTTGAGTTGATGTTTGAGACAATCCACTAGTCGGCCTAGTGGATGAAGACATTGAACTTGCTGATATCTCTGTAAATGTGCTGGGATTGATTGTTGTTTCAGAGTGATCAGTGTTGGTAGTGCTGCTATTTCCAGTCGAGGTGAGTGTTGAGGTTGACAGGGTTGAATCTGTTCCTCCTGAAGGTCTCCCAGTCGTACTGGTTGAACTCTGTTCATCGGTCAATAAAGAAACAAATGTTGTAGATGTTCCCTGTCCAGTCGATGGCTGCTCCGTTGTGCTTGGATAAGCTGACTTTGTTTCAGTTTTTTGTTGAGTTGATGTTTGAGACAATCCCGTAGTCGGCCTTATGGATGAAGACATTGAATTTGCTGATATCTCTGTAAATATAGTGGGACTGATTGTTGTTTGAGAATGATCAGTGTTGGTGGTGCTGCTCTTTCCAGTTGAGGTTACTGTTGTGGTTGACACGGTTGAATCTGTTCCTCCTGAAGGTCTCCCAGTCGTTCTGGTTGAACTCTGTTCATCGGTCAATAAAGAAACAAATGTTGTAGATGTTCCCTGTCCAGTCGATGGCTGCTCTGTTGTGCTTGGATAAGCTGACTTTGTTTCAGTTTTTTGTTGAGTTGATGTTTGAGACAATCCAGTAGTCGGCCTAGTGGATGAAGACATTGAATTTGCTGATATCTCTGTAAATGTGGTGCTACTGATTGTTGTTTGAGAATGATCAGTGTTGGTGGTGCTGCTCTTTCCAATTGAGGTGAGTGTTGAGGTTAACACGGTTGAATCTGTTCCTCCTGAAGGTCTCCCAGTTGTACTGGTTGAACTCGGTTCATCGGTGAATAGAGAAACAAATGTTGTAGAAGTTTCCTGCCCAGTCGATGGCTCCTCTGTTGTGCTTGGATGAGCTGACTTTGTTTCAGTTTTTTGTTGAGTTGATGTTTGAGATAATCCAGTAGTCGGCCTAATGGATGAAGACATTGAATTTGCTGATATCTCTGTAAATGTGCTGGGATTGATTGTCGTTTCAGAGTGATCAGTGTTGGTAGTGCTGCTATTTCTAGTCGAGGTGAGTGTTGAGGTTGACAGGGTTGAATCTGTTCCTCCTGAAGGTCTCCCAGTCGTACTGGTTGAACTCTGTTCATCGGTCAATAAAGAAACAAATGTTGTAGATGTTCCCTGTCCAGTCGATGGCTGCTCCGTTGTGCTTGGATAAGCTGACTTTGTTTCAGTTTTTTGTTGAGTTGATGTTTGAGACAATCCAGTAGTCGGCCTTATGGATGAAGACATTGAATTTGCTGATATCTCTGTAAATGTAGTGGGACTGATTGTTGTTTGAGAATGATCAGTGTTGGTGGTGCTGCTCTTTCCAATTGAGGTGAGTGTTGTGGTTGACACGGTTGAATCTGTTCCTCCTGAAGGTCTCCCAGTCGTACTGGTTGAACTCTGTTCGTCGGTCATTGACGAAATAAATGTTGTAGAAGTTTCCTGTCCAGTCGATGGTAGCTCTGTTGTGCTTGGACGAGCTGACTTTGTTTCAGTTTTTTGTTGACTTGATGTTTCAGACAATCCACTAGTCGGCCTAGTGGATGAAGACATTGAACTTGCTGATATCTCTGTAAATGTGCTGGGATTGATTGTCGTTTCAGAGTGATCAGTGTTGGCAGTGCTGCTCTTTCCAGTCGAGGTGAGTGTTGAGGTTGACACGGTTGAATCTGTTCCTTCTGAAGGTCTCCCAGTCGTACTGGTTGAACTCGGTTCATCGGTCAATAAAGAAACAAATGTTGTAAATGTTTCCTGCCCAGTCGATGGCTGCTCTGTTGTGCTTGGACGAGCTGACTTTGTTTCAGTTTTTTGTTGACTTGATGCTTCAGACAATCCAGTAGTCGGCATGGTGGATAAAGACATTGAACTTGCTGATATCTCTGTAGTTGTGTTGGGATTGATTGTCGTTTCAGAGTGATCAGTGTTGGTAGTGCTGCTATTTCCAGTCGAAGTGAGTGTTGAGGTTGACAGGGTTGAATCTGTTCCTCCTGAAGGTCTCCCAGTCGTGCTGGTTGAACTCGGTTCATCGGTCAATAAAGAAACAAATGTTGTAGATGTTCCCTGTCCAGTCGATGGCTGCTCTGTTGTGCTTGGATAAGCTGACTTTGTTTCAGTTTTTTGTTGAGTTGATGTTTGAGACAATCCACTAGTCGGCCTAGTGGATGAAGACATTGAACTTGCTGATATCTCTGTAAATGTGCTGGGATTGATTGTCGTTTCAGAGTGATCAGTGTTGGCAGTGCTGCTCTTTCCAGTCGAGGTGAGTGTTGAGGTTGACACGGTTGAATCTGTTCCTTCTGAAGGTCTCCCAGTCGTACTGGTTGAACTCGGTTCATCGGTCAATAAAGAAACAAATGTTGTAAATGTTTCCTGCCCAGTCGATGGCTGCTCTGTTGTGCTTGGACGAGCTGACTTTGTTTCAGTTTTTTGTTGACTTGATGTTTCAGACAATCCAGTAGTCGGCATGGTGGATAAAGACATTGAACTTGCTGATATCTCTGTAGTTGTGTTGGGATTGATTGTCGTTTCAGAGTGATCAGTGTTGGTAGTGCTGCTATTTCCAGTCGAGGTGAGTGTTGAGGTTGACAGGGTTGAATCTGTTCCTCCTGAAGGTCTCCCAGTCGTGCTGGTTGAACTCGGTTCATCGGTCAATAAAGAAACAAATGTTGTAGATGTTCCCTGTCCAGTCGATGGCTGCTCTGTTGTGCTTGGATAAGCTGACTTTGTTTCAGTTTTTTGTTGAGTTGATGTTTGAGACAATCCAGTAGTCGGCCTAGTGGATGAAGACATTGCATTTGCTGATATCTCTGTAAATGTGTTGGGATTGATTGTTGTTTCAGAGTGATCAGTGTTGGTAGTGCTGCTCTTTCCTGTTGAGGTGAGTGTTGTGGTTGACACGGTTGAATCTGTTCCTCCTGAAGGTCTCCCAGTCGTACTGGTTGAACTCTGTTCGTCGGTCATTGACGAAATAAATGTTGTAGAAATTTCCTGTCCAGTCGATGGTTGCTCTGTTGTGCTTGGACGAGCTGACTTTGTTTCAGTTTTTTGTTGAGTTGATGTTTGAGACAATCCACTAGTCGGCCTAATGGATGAAGACATTGAATTTGCTGATATCTCTGCAAATGTGGTGGGACTGATTGTTGTTTGAGAATGATCTGTGTTGGGGGTGCTGCTCTTTCCAGTTGAGGTGAGTGTTGAGGTTGACACGGTTGAATCTGTTCCTCCTGAAGGTCTCCCAGTCGTACTGGTTGAACTCTGTTCGTCGGTCATTGACGAAACAAATGTTGTAGAAGTTTCCTGCCCAGTCGATGGCTGCTCTGTTGTGCTTGGACGAGCTGACTTTGTTTCAGTTTTTTGTTGACTTGATGTTTCAGACAATCCAGTAGTCGGCCTGGTGGATAAAGATATTGAACTTGCTGACATCTCTGTAACTGTACTGGGATTGATTGTCGTTTCAGAGTGATCAGTGTTGGTAGTGCTGCTCTTTCCAGTCGAGATGAGTGTTGAGGTTGACACGATTGAATCTGTTCCTCCTGAAGGTCTCCCAGTCGTACTGGTTGAACTCGGTTCATCGGTCAATAAAGAAACAAATGTTGTAAATGTTTCCTGCCCAGTCGATGGCTGCTCTGTTGTGCTTGGACGAGCTGACTTTGTTTCAGTTTTTTGTTGACTTGATGCTTCAGACAATCCAGTAGTCGGCATGGTGGATAAAGACATTGAACTTGCTGATATCTCTGTAGTTGTGTTGGGATTGATTGTCGTTTCAGAGTGATCAGTGTTGGTAGTGCTGCTATTTCCAGTCGAAGTGAGTGTTGAGGTTGACAGGGTTGAATCTGTTCCTCCTGAAGGTCTCCCAGTCGTGCTGGTTGAACTCGGTTCATCGGTCAATAAAGAAACAAATGTTGTAGATGTTCCCTGTCCAGTCGATGGCTGCTCTGTTGTGCTTGGATAAGCTGACTTTGTTTCAGTTTTTTGTTGAGTTGATGTTTGAGACAATCCACTAGTCGGCCTAGTGGATGAAGACATTGAACTTGCTGATATCTCTGTAAATGTGCTGGGATTGATTGTCGTTTCAGAGTGATCAGTGTTGGCAGTGCTGCTCTTTCCAGTCGAGGTGAGTGTTGAGGTTGACACGGTTGAATCTGTTCCTTCTGAAGGTCTCCCAGTCGTACTGGTTGAACTCGGTTCATCGGTCAATAAAGAAACAAATGTTGTAAATGTTTCCTGCCCAGTCGATGGCTGCTCTGTTGTGCTTGGACGAGCTGACTTTGTTTCAGTTTTTTGTTGACTTGATGTTTCAGACAATCCAGTAGTCGGCATGGTGGATAAAGACATTGAACTTGCTGATATCTCTGTAGTTGTGTTGGGATTGATTGTCGTTTCAGAGTGATCAGTGTTGGTAGTGCTGCTATTTCCAGTCGAGGTGAGTGTTGAGGTTGACAGGGTTGAATCTGTTCCTCCTGAAGGTCTCCCAGTCGTGCTGGTTGAACTCGGTTCATCGGTCAATAAAGAAACAAATGTTGTAGATGTTCCCTGTCCAGTCGATGGCTGCTCTGTTGTGCTTGGATAAGCTGACTTTGTTTCAGTTTTTTGTTGAGTTGATGTTTGAGACAATCCAGTAGTCGGCCTAGTGGATGAAGACATTGCATTTGCTGATATCTCTGTAAATGTGGTGGGATTGATTGTTGTTTCAGAGTGATCAGTGTTGGTAGTGCTGCTCTTTCCTGTTGAGGTGAGTGTTGTGGTTGACACGGTTGAATCTGTTCCTCCTGAAGGTCTCCCAGTCGTACTGGTTGAACTCTGTTCGTCGGTCATTGACGAAATAAATGTTGTAGAAATTTCCTGTCCAGTCGATGGTTGCTCTGTTGTGCTTGGACGAGCTGACTTTGTTTCAGTTTTTTGTTGACTTGATGTTTCAGACAATCCAGTAGTCGGCCTAATGGATGAAGACATTGAATTTGCTGATATCTCTGCAAATGTGGTGGGACTGATTGTTGTTTGAGAATGATCTGTGTTGGGGGTGCTGCTCTTTCCAGTTGAGGTGAGTGTTGAGGTTGACACGGTTGAATCTGTTCCTCCTGAAGGTCTCCCAGTCGTACTGGTTGAACTCTGTTCGTCGGTCATTGACGAAACAAATGTTGTAGAAGTTTCCTGCCCAGTCGATGGCTGCTCTGTTGTGCTTGGACGAGCTGACTTTGTTTCAGTTTTTTGTTGACTTGATGTTTCAGACAATCCAGTAGTCGGCCTGGTGGATAAAGATATTGAACTTGCTGACATCTCTGTAACTGTACTGGGATTGATTGTCGTTTCAGAGTGATCAGTGTTGGTAGTGCTGCTCTTTCCAGTCGAGGTGAGTGTTGAGGTTGACACGGTTGAATCTGTTCCTTCTGAAGGTCTCCCAGTCGTACTGGTTGAACTCGGTTCATCTGTCAATAAAGAAACAAATGTTGTAGATGTTTTCTGTCCAGTCGATGGCTGCTCTGTTGTGCTTGGACTAGCTGACTTTGTTTCAGTTTTTTGTTGAGTTGATGTTTGAGACAATCCAGTAGTCGGCCTAATGGATGAAGACATTAAATTTGCTGATATCTCTGTAAATGTGGTGGGACTGATTGTTGTTTGAGAATGATCAGTTTTGGTGGTGCCGCTATTTCCAGTCGAGGTGAGTGTAGAGGTTGACACGGTTGAATCTGTTCCTCCTGATGGTCTCCCAGTCGTACTGGTTGAACTCGGTTCATCGGTGAATAGAGAAACAAATGTTGTAGATATTCCCTGTCCAGTCGATGGCTGCTCTGTTGTGCTTGGATAAGCTGACTTTGTTTCAGTTTTTTGTTGAGTTGATGTTTGAGACAATCCAGTAGTCGGCCTAATGGATGAAGACATTGAATTTGCTGATATCTCTGTAAATGTGGTGGGATTGATTGTCGTTTCAGAGTGATCCGTGTTGGTAGTGCTGCTCTTTCCAGTCGAGGTGAGTGTTGAGGTTGACAGGGTTGAATCTGTTCCTCCTGAAGGTCTCCCAGTCGTACTGGTTGAACTCGGTTCATCGGTCAATAAAGAAACAAATGTTGTAGATGTTCCCTGTCCAGTCGATGGCTGCTCTGTTGTGCTTGGATAAGCTGACTTTGTTTCAGTTTTTTGTTGAGTTGATGTTTGAGACAATCCAGTAGTCGGCCTAATGGATGAAGACATTGAATTTGCTGATATCTCTGTAAATGTGGTGGGACTGATTGTTGTTTGAGAATGATCAGTGTTGGTGGTGCTGCTATTTCCAGTCGAGGTGAGTGTAGAGGTTGACATGGTTGAATCTGTTCTTTCTGAAGGTCTCCCAGTCGTACTGGTTGAACTCTGTTCGTCGGTCATTGACGAAATAAATGTTGTAGAAGTTTCCTGTCCAGTCGATGGTTGCTCTGTTGTGCTTGGACGAGCTGACTTTGTTTCAGTTTTTTGTTGAGTTGATGTTTGAGACAATCCAGTAGTCGGCCTAGTGGATGAAGACATTGAATTTGCTGATATCTCTGTAAATGTGGTGGGACTGATTGTTGTTTGAGAATGATCTGTGTTGGGGGTGCTGCTCTTTCCAGTTGAGGTGAGTGTTGAGGTTGACACGGTTGAATCTGTTCCTCCTGAAGGTCTCCCAGTCGTACTGGTTGAACTCTGTTCGTCGGTCATTGACGAAATAAATGTTGTAGAAGTTTCCTGTCCAGTCGATGGCTGCTCCGTTGTGCTTGGATAAGCTGACTTTGTTTCAGTTTTTTGTTGAGTTGATGTTTGAGACAATCCAGTAGTCGGCCTTATGGATGAAGACATTGAATTTGCTGATATCTCTGTAACTGTGCTGGGATTGATTGTCGTTTCAGAATGATCAGTGTTGGTAGTGCTGCTCTTTCCAGTCGAGGTGAGTGTTGAGGTTGACACGGTTGAATCTGTTCCTTCTGAAGGTCTCCCAGTCGTACTGGTTGAACTCGGTTCATCGGTCAATAAAGAAACAAATGTTGTAAATGTTTCCTGCCCAGTCGATGGCTGCTCTGTTGTGCTTGGACGAGCTGACTTTGTTTCAGTTTTTTGTTGACTTGATGTTTCAGACAATCCAGTAGTCGGCATGGTGGATAAAGACATTGAACTTGCTGATATCTCTGTAGTTGTGTTGGGATTGATTGTCGTTTCAGAGTGATCAGTGTTGGTAGTGCTGCTATTTCCAGTCGAGGTGAGTGTTGAGGTTGACAGGGTTGAATCTGTTCCTCCTGAAGGTCTCCCAGTCGTGCTGGTTGAACTCGGTTCATCGGTCAATAAAGAAACAAATGTTGTAGATGTTCCCTGTCCAGTCGATGGCTGCTCTGTTGTGCTTGGATAAGCTGACTTTGTTTCAGTTTTTTGTTGAGTTGATGTTTGAGACAATCCAGTAGTCGGCCTAGTGGATGAAGACATTGCATTTGCTGATATCTCTGTAAATGTGGTGGGATTGATTGTTGTTTCAGAGTGATCAGTGTTGGTAGTGCTGCTCTTTCCTGTCGAGGTGAGTGTTGAGGTTGACAGGATTAAATCTGTTCCTCCTGAAGGTGTCCCAGTCGTACTGGTTGAACTCTGTTCATCGGTCATTGACGAAATAAATGTTGTAGAAATTTCCTGTCCAGTCGATGGTTGCTCTGTTGTGCTTGGACGAGCTGACTTTGTTTCAGTTTTTTGTTGACTTGATGTTTCAGACAATCCAGTAGTCGGCATGGTGGATGAAGACATTGAATTTGCTGATATCTCTGTAAATGTAGTGGGACTGATTGTTGTTTGAGAATGATCAGTGTTGGTGGTGCTGCTCTTTCCAGTTGAGGTTACTGTTGTGGTTGACACGGTTGAATCTGTTCCTCCTGAAGGTCTCCCAGTCGTACTGGTTGAACTCTGTTCGTCGGTCATTGACGAAATAAATGTTGTAGAAGTTTCCTGTCCAGTCGATGGTAGCTCTGTTGTGCTTGGACGAGCTGACTTTGTTTCAGTTTTTTGTTGACTTGATGTTTCAGACAATCCAGTAGTCGGCCTGGTGGATAAAGACATTGAACTTGCTGATATCTCTGTAACTGTACTGGGATTGATTGTCGTTTCAGAGTGATCAGTGTTGGTAATGCTGCCATTTCCAGTCGAGGTGAGTGTTGAGGTTGACAGGGTTGAATCTGTTCCTCCTGAAGGTCTCCCAGTCGTGCTGGTTGAACTCGGTTCATCGGTCAATAAAGAAACAAATGTTGTAGATGTTCCCTGTCCAGTCGATGGCTGCTCTGTTGTGCTTGGATAAGCTGACTTTGTTTCAGTTTTTTGTTGAGTTGATGTTTGAGACAATCCAGTAGTCGGCCTAGTGGATGAAGACATTGCATTTGCTGATATCTCTGTAAATGTGGTGGGATTGATTGTTGTTTCAGAGTGATCAGTGTTGGTAGTGCTGCTCTTTCCTGTCGAGGTGAGTGTTGAGGTTGACAGGGTTGAATCTGTTCCTCCTGAAGGTCTCCCAGTCGTACTGGTTGAACTGTGTTCGTCGGTCATTGACGAAACAAATGTTGTAGAAGTTTCCTGCCCAGTCGATGGCTGCTCTGTTGTGCTTGGACGAGCTGACTTTGTTTCAGTTTTTTGTTGACTTGATGTTTCAGACAATCCAGTAGTCGGCATGGTGGATGAAGACATTGAATTTGCTGATATCTCTGTAAATGTGGTGCCACTGATTGTTGTTTGAGAATGATCAGTGTTGGTGGTGCTGCTCTTTCCAATTGAGGTGAGTGTTGAGGTTGACACGGTTGAATCTATTCCTCCTGAAGGTCTCCCAGTTGTACTGGTTGAACTCTGTTCATCGGTCAATAAAGAAACAAATGTTGTAGATGTTCCCTGTCCAGTCGATGGCTGCTCTGTTGTGCTTGGATAAGCTGACTTTGTTTCAGTTTTTTGTTGAGTTGATGTTTGAGACAATCCAGTAGTCGGCCTAGTGGATGAAGACATTGAACTTGCTGATATCTCTGTAAATGTGGTGGGATTGATTGTTGTTTCAGAGTGATCAGTGTTGGTAGTGCTGCTCTTTCCAGTCGAGGTGAGTGTTGAGGTTGACACGGTTGAATCTGTTCCTCCCGAAGGTCTCCCAGTCGTACTGGTTGAACTCTGTTCGTCGGTCATTGACGAAATAAATGTTGTAGATGTTTCCTGCCCAGTCGATGGCTGCTCTGTTGTGCTTGGACGAGCTGACTTTGTTTCAGTTTTTTGTTGACTTGATGTTTCAGACAATCCAGTAGTCGGCATGGTGGATAAAGACATTGAACTTGCTGATATCTCTGTAGTTGTGTTGGGATTGATTGTCGTTTCAGAGTGATCAGTGTTGGTAGTGCTGCTATTTCCAGTCGAGGTGAGTGTTGAGGTTGACAGGGTTGAATCTGTTCCTCCTGAAGGTCTCCCAGTCGTGCTGGTTGAACTCGGTTCATCGGTCAATAAAGAAACAAATGTTGTAGATGTTCCCTGTCCAGTCGATGGCTGCTCTGTTGTGCTTGGATAAGCTGACTTTGTTTCAGTTTTTTGTTGAGTTGATGTTTGAGACAATCCAGTAGTCGGCCTAGTGGATGAAGACATTGCATTTGCTGATATCTCTGTAAATGTGGTGGGATTGATTGTTGTTTCAGAGTGATCAGTGTTGGTAGTGCTGCTCTTTCCTGTCGAGGTGAGTGTTGAGGTTGACAGGATTAAATCTGTTCCTCCTGAAGGTCTCCCAGTCGTACTGGTTGAACTCGGTTCATCGGTGAATAGAGAAACAAATGTTGTAGATGTTTCCTCCCCAGTCGATGGCTGCTCTGTTGTGCTTAGATGAGCTGACTTTGTTTCAGTTTTTTGTTGAGTTGATGTTTGAGACAATCCAGTAGTCGGCCTAATGGATGAAGACATTGAATTTGCTGATATCTCTGTAAATGTGGTGGGATTGATTGTTGTTTGAGAATGATCAGTGTTGGTGGTGCTGCTCTTTCCAGTTGAGGTGAGTGTTGAGGTTGACACGGTTGAATCTGTTCCTCCTGAAGGTCTCCCAGTCGTACTGTTTGAACTCGGTTCATCGGTCAATAAAAAAACAAATGTTGTAGATGTTTCCTGTCCAGTCGATGGCTTCTGCGTTGTGCTTGGACTAGCTGACTTTGTTTCAGTTTTTTGTTGAGTTGATGTTTGAGACAATCCAGTAGTCGGCCTAATGGATGAAGACATTAAATTTGCTGATATCTCTGTAAATGTGGTGGGACTGATTGTTGTTTGAGAATGATCAGTGTTGGTGGTGCTGCTATTTCCAGTCGAGGTGAGTGTAGAGGTTGACACGGTTGAATCTGTTCTTTCTGAAGGTCTCCCAGTCGTACTGGTTGAACTCTGTTCGTCGGTCATTGACAAAATAAATGTTGTAGAAGTTTCCTGTCCAGTCGATGGCTGCTCTGTTGTGCTTGGACGAGCTGACTTTGTTACAGTTTTTTGTTGAGTTGATGTTTCAGACAATCCAGTAGTCGGCCTGGTGGATAAAGACATTGAACTTGCTGATATCTCTGTAGTTGTGCTGGGATTGATTGTCGTTTCAGAGTGATCAGTGTTGGTAGTGCTGCTATTTCCAGTCGAGGTGAGTGTTGGGGTTGACAGGATTGAATCTGTTCCTCCTGAAGGTCTCCCAGTCGTACTGGTTGAACTCGGTTCATCGGTTAATAGAGAAACAAATGTTGTAGATGTTTCCTGTCCAGTCGATGGCTGCTCTGTTGTGCTTGGATGAGCTGACTTTGTTTCAGTTTTTTGTTGAGTTGATGTTTGAGACAATCCAGTAGTCGGCCTAGTGGATGAAGACATTGAATTTGCTGATATCTCTGTAAATGTGGTGGGACTGATTGTTGTTTCAGAGTGATCAGTGTTGGTAGTGCTGCTCTTTCCAGTCGAGGTGAGTGTTGAGGTTGACAGGGTTGAATCTGTTCCTCCTGAAGGTCTCCCAGTCGTACTGGTTGAACTCTGTTCGTCGGTCATTAAGGAAACAAATGTTGTAGATTTTTCCTTTCCAGTCGATGGCTGCTGTGTTGTGCTGGGACGAGCTGACTTTGTTTCATTTTTTTGTTGAGTTAATGTTTGAGACAATTCAGTAGTCGGCCTAGTGGATGAAGTCATTGGTGAGAACCTTGTGTTTGAATTGTAGGTGTTTGATTCATCCGCGCTGACTGATAGTGCTCCTTCTTTTTTTCCAATTGGATTTGTTACATGAGACATGGCCTGTTTTGGAGAATCAGTCGTCGTTGATTTTGTTTTAGCAACATTTGAGATTCTTTGAACAATGCTCTTTCGGGAATCTAGTGACTTAATCATGTATTTTTGATGTGTTTCGCTAACAACTGATTCTTTTTTAATGACCTTTGTCAATTTACTTTTTTTTACATTTGATGGATTCCTTCCGTCTTTGTTATCTGCTCTCTCTGGTTTCCTCCATGTTCTGGCCATTTTATCTTGTTTTCCATTATGATCATCTGTTAAACAAGACAATATTTGTTTGTTTGTTTTATTATGCATTTCACAGCAACTGGCATCACTACAAACAAAGAATTTGTGCTAGTCTTTTTTACGTTTCTACGTTTATTTTGAACTATCTCTAAATGTTCAATGAAGTCATCTTATCTTTTTCAAACAAGTACTTATTGTAGAAACGTTATTTACAGAGGATATATAAGTTCATATAAAATGGTTATCACTTTCTCCAACACAGAGGTACATTTACATTATCTTGTTTAATAATCTATAGACTAGGGCTGTAGTCAACCAAATAAATGCTTAGTCGACCAAAGTGTTGTCCTGCGCAACGATTAGTCGACCAAACCAGCGGTCCACAACCACATTCCTAACCGGCCGTAGCCTACGACATGAGTTAAAAAAAATGCATGCAAACTAAATAAACGGCCCGCGGACGAGTACCGAATGCGGCCCACCGGCACTCCGTGTGGACTTTGTGCGCGCGAGTATATGCGGAGGTTCGTCAACCGTTCCCACCCCCGGGTCAGACGTATTACTCACGCGGAGGAGTCACCGTTCGGATCAGCTCCACCCGCCGGGGCCTGAGCTGCTGTCGCTGCGCGTGGTCACCGCGGACCCTCACGCGGGAGATGAGTGGAGCTCACTCTTTAATAAAGAAGCGACCTCTGAACTTCAGCTCGCGGAGGTTAAAGCTTTTTTTTTTTTTTAAGCGCGGAGACGTAATGGGCTCCGACGGCGAGAGGAAGTTCTTCGCTGCGGTTCCCGAGTGTTCTACGCGGTGCGCTTAACTGTGGCGTTGTTACAAAACAGCCTAAATTAAAGCATTTAAAGTTGGGGATAAAAAATAGGCTGCTTATATTTAGATTACAGTAATATATAACTGCTTATAAAGGAATAAATATCAAGGAGTAAATCAATGAAAATGTCTTTATTGGTGTAAAAAAATATATATATATATGCAACTGGTCGACCAATGAGAATGTCTGTCGACCAAGACGGCCGATTAGTCGACTAAAGTTGACAGCCCTACTAAAGACTGTGTAATGTTTGCATTCTTAATCTATTCAGTTGGTTCAATTAATAACTGAATATGCCAGTGAATCTACAGTGTCTTCAGTATCAGTTACTTTTCTGTAGTTTATATGCTAAAGCTTTCATGGAATTTAGGTTGAAACCATGATAAAAGGTCCAATGGTGATATGATGTGTAACTATTGAAAAATTCACTGAAAAGCAATTTAAAATGTCAGTTTTCAGTCAATTTCAAATTATATAAGTATAGTTGTGATTTGGATGTTATATTTACAAACTACATTTCAAAATATTACTCGAATGTATTTTAACTACTACAACTAATATTCATCAAATCATTAATTTCAGTCAGTTGTCATCTAAAAAACAAACACGTATGGTGTACAAGGTATTATGTGTAATGCTTTAATGTGAAGGTCAACAGCAAGGAGCTCAGTTGTTGACAGTGTTTGCAATAGTTTTAGTTCTCCCTGAAAGATTATCAGGACTAATATTAATTATGTCAATATACATTTTTACTGCAAAGTGTGAAGAGCAGTATATTCAAAAAGTAAATTGACAGGTGTCTAAAATAATATGGCTAAGCAAAGAATAATATAAATCAAAGACTTACCTCTTTTTTGTGGTAAAACCACACAAAATGCCACGACCACAATGACGAGAACAGTAAGGACTACAAGAAAACACCTCTTACAATAACAGGATCCCAAATTAATCTGCTTTATCATTTTTCCGTCCTTTTAAATAAACATCCACAAGATATAAAGCTGAATGTCTTTCACTCCCTTAACTTTAATAGAAGAAAGTCTAGGACTTCAGTCTTGCACTATACTTAATCTCCATTGACAAACGTCTGTAAATTGTTACTTTGGTCTGATCGTGTCAGCAGTCGTATTCCATGTCAAAATCTATAACTCTGTGTCATTAATGATCAACTTATACTTGAGCTCGCTATTGATGGACTGCCCTCCCGAGGCAATCCTTTTTTTATGCATAACATCATGGTGCTCCTGAGATTTGTGATTTTTCGTCGTCGGTGAGACAGGGTTTGAGTGGATGAATTTAGGGAAAAGAGTTACAACCAATATTATTTCATATACCATTATTAATTGTGGCAATTGCATACACTTGTGCTGGCAAAGGTTCACAAGCACAGTGCAACAAGCAAAATACTTACAACAAGTATATATTTCCTTTGTGTTTTACGTTCATTTCAACATATAATTACATTGTTAGTTGTACATGAAGCAGAAGGCTCTTACAAGTGCATGTTCACATGTAGCAATTTTATTAGGAAAGTCTTGCTATGAATAGACTATTGATTCCAGGTGGGTTAATAAACCACCTCAAAAGCCTAAGGAAAGAACGAGCTGTGACAAGCTCAAACACATGTATTCCCTTTCAGCGGCGGAAACTTTTTGCAAAGCTCTCCACACCCCTGTTTGCTGATTAGAAAATCATTTCTGAAATGCAATGGAACAGAATTTTTTTTTTTTTTAACTATTGTTGACTTACGTGGTGCAACACATTGAAGAACCAAACTGACTTTACACCACAGTACTTAAAGAAATGAAGCAATGTCAACAGCAGGTCTATTTCAAGTTTTGTCAGTCAAGTTTTACCCAGGCTTGTCCAGAGTGTCTTGGCTCAAATGACTCTTTTAATAATTACCTGCTTGACGCAAGCCATTCTTATGGTTTGAAATATGGCCCTGTTTAATAATACAAAAGCTCACTTGCACATATTTCTTTCTACAATATTAATTGATGATGATGTTTGTTCCTTAAGATTACAATTATATTTCCTTTGCTTTTTGCATATTATTTCTAAGGGTCAAATGTATTCCGAAACTTTTTTTTTAAATTTTGGTGGTGGTCATGAATTTAATGTAGAGCTTATAGCATGTCCGCTAATACGGAGAAAAAGAAACGGAACCAGGCTGTTTCAAAGTAAACAGTAAAACCCAATATAAAAACAATAACCATGTTAACTCAAGCACTCATGTAATGGTTATGGCTAATGGTTAAAAGCAAGTTTCCTATAAGGAACACCTAGTTTAGCAAATGGGTGGAGAATTGGCCTTAGAGACCAAGAAACTATTTGCAGAAAAGACTGCAAATAATCCTATCTGCAAATCCTATCTGGGTCGTTAAGGCACTGAGCCGGAAACTGAAACGAAGCAGAACTTGACAGTTTAAACAAAGCCAAGTCATTTATTTAATGCTGGCGTAGTCCAGAGTATTTTTTTATATATATTTGGTATCCAGAGTTTTTTTTTTTTTTTTTTATTAATCTCAAAAGTAAAAAAGACATAACAATTTAAAATGATAACACCCTTTATGAGACAAGGTCTTGAATGTTAAACAAATTAAGATTGAAAAAGAATCAGCTTTTGAACTGAAGTCTCAAAATCATTCCCAGCTTTAATTCTCATGCTTCAGCCCCCTTCTGTCCATCCTGTCGATCCTCTTCTGGCGCTGCTGCTTGCGGCTGTGCTCTTTGACGCTCTGCCTCTGTTATCGTCATTGGGTGCAGAGGAAAAAATCCTGCCAACCCTGCAGAGCAAAAAGGGGAAAGAGCAAGCCAATGTATTTTACTATAAACTTGTTCGCAAGAACACTTGTTCAACTAACTACTGCTGAAACACTTAAGTAAATGGCATCTTTTCATACATCATTTTTAAAATTCCCTCTTGGCAATTTCTGGAGAACAGAAATTAGATGCTTGTTATGACCGTAAAAGGCACATTTAATCTATATCTGTATAATCCTATAAAACGTGTGTGCGGGTGTGTGTGCTTAAGAGTTATTAAGAGACCTCCTTGATTATCCTTGATTAAATAAATCACTATTGGCAGCACAATTATGTGGACAAGCAGACAACGGCAATGGTGATCCAACTTAAAGAACAGGATCAGGTAGTGAATACAAACCGAGAAGTTTAGAAATTGGCTTCGTGGGGTGTGCGCCACAGCCGATCCAGTACTTGATTCGGTCGAAGTTGAAGCTGACAAGTTTCTCATTGTAGATGTTGGGGAGGGGGTCGTAGGTGCCCAGCTGCTCGATGTATTTTCCATCTCTTGCCCTTTTGTTGTAAGCTGCCACGATTCGATAAAAAGGTCTGTTCGCTTGCTTGTGGCCTGCGCGAGCCAACCGGATGACAACGTAACCTCCATGGTAATTCTTAAGCAGGAGAGATGCTGCAGAAGCAAATAAGCACAGTAAACTAATTAAATGCATTTCTTGGAATGGTCAATGTCTTTAGTAAAGGTTGAAACTTTAAAGATCTTGACTATTTTGTTAATGTAATTTACAGTTAAGCATATTTCATATGAAATTAAACCACAGGCTGACATTTTGCAGAACAACCATATGATTTTTTTACTTTTACTCCGACTAATGCAGTCCAAATCCTACTTTTATAATATTTTGTTAGAGATGTTTTATTATTGTCTATCTTTTTTTATGTAAATAGGTTGGACGAAGTGCAAGAAACATTTCTCTCTTTACTATAGAACAATAAAATTATATAGTATATAAAACAGAAGCACCTAAAACTGCCTCTTGTGAAACAACTAGAGATAAATAAGCACATTCATTATCGCGCTTACATTGGAACTAAATGTATAGAATAGACTATATCGGGCAAAAAACTGCTTGATATTGGCTTTTAAAGGATTTTCTCTCATTTCTTATTGTTGCTTTTTTAACAATTGGTAAGAAACAAGTCATTTAAAGACACATCCTCTTGATGGAAATGATTAACTGTTGATAGTTGAATTGTTCATAGACCGATCAGTATGCAATGGTAAACATTGCTAGTCACATAGTTCCCTGCTGACAAAGCTGTCCCTGCTTCCAATTCTAATGTGTCAATCTCTATAAATACATAGATCTTCCTGACAGCACAGCACAAAACCATCAGGATGTGCGTCTTGTGTTCTCATCGTATACTCACATAAATGAACCATGGTGTTGGCTCGATTAGCCTGCAACCGCAGACACTTTTACCAAACAAAGGAGATAAAAAGCACAGTGTGAGCAAGAGGGGAAATGTACTGCAACTTCCTGCCTGTAAACGAGCAAACGTAAAAGCTAAAAAGAATGTGAGCACAATGTATCTTAAGTTATTCATTACAGATATGATATTATACACTGATATCACGCACAATAGAAACAGTCAATTACACGGAGGACTTTCCTTCTCAGCAAAGCAAACAGTGAGTCTCACAATGTCGCGTGCTATTAACATATCGGGCGATAACACTGAATGTTTAAATACTTACAGAATGGCTATGTAGATCTTGCTAATGGCTAACTGCTCTCTAAGGACTCACCTTAGTGCGCTTTAGAACCGAGGCAAAAAATTACCTAAATACCGCTGCCGATGTTGAACGGAATGAATCAAAATATTCTCTGCTTTCACCTTCCTTATTTTTTTGATGAAAGGTTGCTCAAATAAACGTTAATAACTGCAACGGGAGAAATGTGACATTTGTCAGTGCGTGGCCATGTTTAAAGAGGAAGTGACGTAGCTGGATCCTGCGTCACTCCCTTATCGTATCGCGAGATGGCGCTGTTGCCCTCCTCTCAAAATTGCGCAGCAAACTAAAGGCCTGCCTTACAATTCCTTGCAGGCCAGACGCACTTAAATAACAGAATATATCACACGTTGATTCGTGCATTTAAGTAAAATTTAAGTAAAAATAAAGTTGTATCAGCTTCCTCATTATACAGAATCCCCTATTTTGTGTGTTTTGCTGGTAATACTATCACTGCAGCTACTACATCCTATTATTTTGTACGACCTATTATTATTGTTATTAGAATATTTGTATTATTGGTATATTAATTAAGACGAAGTAGACTATTTACAATAGTGGTATGGTATGGAAGTATTGTAAAATCACGTCACTGCATTTTATAAGCTCTCTGGTCAGACAGGTAATCTTTTACATACTCCTTTTTGTTATTTCTAGTGTACATGTATTTTGCGTCTTACATCAGTAACGCATTGAGTTTCAAATCAGTTTCCCCTGTTGACCCCAGCGGAGATGTCTCATCTGTCTCAATGCGTTTCCTGAGAGTGATCGTGAATTCAGGGGTCATTGCTTTGCCTGATGTCGTCTGAGTGCCCAGAGACTTCTGCCCACTGGGAGCACAAATACCCCCCCAGTCTTGGAACATGGGGATTTCACACTCCTGTTGTGTAAAGCTTGTTTTTCTCTGTGTGTGTGACAAACACATGGTATTCTGCTAGGAGAGGTCAAAGAAAACACACAAAAGACACGGGCCTTTGTTTGTTATTCTGAAAATATCCTTCTGTCCCTGCATGACTCCTCATAAATAAAGCCGGTTATGACTTACAAACAAAAAAAAGAGACATTACGCTAAATATTTATCATATACTGGTTTTTAATTTAATGGATTTCACTTTCGGTAAAGAATATATATGTTTGCCACCTTATACCATTTCTTTTGTATTGTAGTCTCAGATAAATCGCAAGATAGAGCTCTCTTATTATGAACTAATCAAACAGAGCTTCAAGCATGTATGTTATTGCTAATTGTTTTTTATATTTATTCAAAGGGAAACACGTTCAAAAAGATTTTAAAATGTTGACTGTTTGGTTTGTCACAGAAATAATTTCAGAAACTTAACATAAAACACTTCTGGCTGGTTCTCATCAGCCAGGGCTGAAATTTACAGAGGAACGCTTCATTAGTGAGCTGACCACGTTTTTTACTGTGGAAAAATCTGAAAATGAATAGAACCTTTACACAGTTAGGCAGCAAACAAAATTAATCTTACATGGTGAATCGGCAATGCGTGATTAACTGAAGGGTGACATTGATTCTAGTTGTGGCTCACTCTCGTGAGGACCCCATGCTTTTTGGGATACCAAGACGAGTTGTTCCTCCTCTAATCATCTGTGACAGTTCAGTTAGGGACGCTCAGATGACCAGATATTTTACTTGGAAAAAGCAGGAGGAGTCTGCTTTAAAGGCTGAAGCTGCCCCGGACATTGTAGTCAAAGATGCCTGAGTTTAATTTGATTATGTGGAAGAGGAAGACAATGCCACTAATGTCTTCTAAACACTGAGCTTGAACTTACATGGGCACTTAAGACTCACTATACCTCTGTAAGCTGAATTAATGTAACGTTTCAATGAATTGGGGCCGTGAGGTTTTAGGTGATCTCCTTGAAAGGGGATCTTTTGAGAAATGTGTAGTTAGAGCGAAGTGGAAATGTTCATGCATGCAGAACTTTGGTACGCCTTGTGTCAGCTATTATTAGTTCAAGGTGCATATATTCTTACGTGATATTTACACTTCACATACAGGTATTAAAGGAATACATTTTGGGAAAGGCATGTGTTCACTTTTTGGTGGGCAGTCAAATGTCAAAGTCTTTATCTATTCAATATAGTCTATTCAATATAAAGCTATAGTCAGAAGCTGTTTGAAAACTATCTGGCTGTGTGTTTGAATGCAAAACAGAATCCGTCAGCACTTCAAAAGGTGCTCATATTTAGTCTTAATGCTCATATGTAGTCATATTTAGTCTCAGTGCTAAGCTAAGCTAACTAGCTGCTAAAACTTGTAAGTGGTGTCAATATTATTGTTGGACTTTGTTTATCAAATCAAAAAGGAAGTCTTCTTCGAATGTTTATGTGTCATATTGGTGGTAACCGGAAAATGTGATAATCTTTGTGTATTCTTTTTAAAAACCTCTTGGAGTCAGTTCTTGTGTATTTACTGAGCATTTTGCAGTTTTAAGTGCCTGTGTTTTGAGAAGAATAAGAAGTAAACGTCATATTGTATAGTTTTTTAAATGCATCATGGTGATGAAATCATATAATGGGATAACTTGATAAACAATTCTGTTGTCTAAATATCATTATTATGTCATTACCGACAGATGAAATTAACAAGACAAATTGGTTCAGTTTGAGCAATTCACTTCCATGCCTTCGAAAAGTGAAATGAGCCTATTGGAGTTCCTTAACGCAGCCAACATGAACACTAGCAGTGCATGCAAACGCTAGATAGTCCAGAAGCGATCATGAGCCGGATCATGAGCCGGATCATGAGCCGGATCACGAGCGGCCATGAGAAGTTCCTCTGACCCGGACAAGAGGTGAAAGTCACAGCAAAGTTATTTTTTTTCATTTTTGTCTGTGGAAGATTGAGATACCACATAAAAACCAACTCGGATCAAACCTAAGTCCCTGTGTTAACCACTGAATCACCCCGACCAAACCGGTTTATGCTGCTTACTCTGCTTGATTCTGCACCAAATAACACACTTTACGGGGTCGATTACCATTTAAAACAGCTGGCCAAACTGCTCATTTGCACAGGACGAAAACCAAAGTTTGTCATTTTACGTTTAGCCTCCGAAAGAAATGGATGCAAAAGACTCTTCCACTCAATTCGTCATAATTATGGATCTTTTCAATCACAGGCGCCGTGTGACTTCTTGTCTGTGAGCTCTTTGTGATGCCCCCGTGCTTTTTTTTTAAGCATCTGTGTCCGGCGTGAGCAGAGATAGACGTTATGGGTGCGGAGAGCACTTAATGAAAAACAGGATTTGGTCACAGATGGAGGGTCAAGTGATCTTCCTTCTCTGGAGCGATCTTTCAGAGTGCTGTGGTGAGACTAATTAGGATAGCATGCAAAATGGAGGCATTACTTTTATCTTCATTAACAAAGAGGCTTTTTCTCCTACTTTTTGTTGTTGTTGAATATTTCTCTACTTTTGCCGTCACCGATTAAAGCAGAAATCTTATGTGATGTTCTTTGGTTGTTTTCCTCAGCAAAGAAGGAAATGCCACAACCTATTTCATTAGACACATGTCTTTACTATTAATACACATTAATAAATAATACTTTGAACAGATTGGAAGTGTCATTCGTTTTGTAGTAACTGCGTTGATTCGATGGTTCTGTGGTTCCATTTTCAAAGAGTTGAGAAGGATAAGTGTTCATCTCATCCTAGAGACTCACGTGGTACGTTGGTGCCCATCATTTCCAACTCGTAGAGCAAAACCTCTTCAACAGCTTTTGCTTTGAGAAATGAACCAGATTGTTTTTCCTTTTTGCTGGTTCTCAAGATAGAGGAGGTCAACTCATTGGGTTGTAAACTGTACTTTCTATTATTTTTTTATGTCTTTTTTTTATCTTCTTCAGCACTGGAAACAGGAAAATATGCCCCAAAATGTGTTTTTGTGAGCATGTCACAGACATGTCAGTCTGGTTTAAATGCGAGCTTCCCCTGTCAGGAAAATGATATTAATTCATCATGTAACGATGAACATCCGGTGAGATTCCAGATTCCGGATGTTTATTTTCACTCCGATTATACAAGTACAACTGTGTGAATTTCTCTGGCTGGGGGGCCTCCAAAAAATAACATAACAAAGCAGAATCCCCAAATACTATAACACACAAATAAGAAGCAATACATTTTTTTTATAATTTACAGAAAAAAACAACAAACAGTAGGAGTTTGCGCACAGGGTAACTTTAGCCCGTTAATGGTGATATTTGGTGTGTGAGCACATGACATCGTGTTGGTGACCTGCTTCCTGTGCTGCTGCTCTGCACAGACCGCAGCTGGCAGAGATGAAACGCCACAGCCACACTGCTAGGTTGTGTGAGAGGACAAGTGGATTTTGCATGCACATCAGAGCGTGATACCCAAGAATTTTGGTCCTATCACATGCCACACACACACACACACACACAAGGACGCACACACACAGACGTATGCACACAAGCACAACACGCACCCGGAGCATTCGTGGTCGTGTAAAATGGATTTTAACACTGGCCACTGTAATGAAATGATGCCAGCGAACCACATTATTCCTTTACAGACAAACTCTCCAAAGGGTTCAGTATACTCTCAGCGGCCGATGTATTTACAGCATTAAAAGGAGTTTTACATTGTAAATAATCAGTTTTCTGTTACTGCAGGCATCATGGCAAAGAGGTTTTACTTCACTTTCCTTAAGTTCAGTTTACTGGACAGAACACAGAGTGACAAAATTAAAAGAACATATATATATTTTATATTTATACTTTGACCAATTAAAAATAAGAGGTACCAACAGAAAGGGCCTTGTGGTTGTATGGTGAAACCTTTGAAGGGATTTTGAGCAAAGTGACAACTACCAACGGGGACAAATTCTTCAAAAAAATTCTCATTTGCTGATTTAGTCTCAGTCACACGTGCTTCAGGGCAATCTGTTCATCTCTGATCTTTCACATTTAGGTGTAAGTGTAACCTGTTTATTGAACACCCAGTAGCAATGCAGAGATTACTTGTGTAGCCGTAATGGGGCCCGTCTCCTAAACTGACACTAAACCAAAAGGTGTCTTATCTTGGGGACATCGTAGGCGGCCATGACAAGTCATACACCGTTTAAAATTTAGCATCATCTGAATGCGTTTGTGCCGGTTTCAGGCGAATCATCAAAGACACGAGATCATCGGTTGGCTCTGACATGGTGCCTTGTTTTTACGTACATCTCAGAGCAGCAGGCGTTGCTTAAAACTCTCACGGCCGACGCCGTCCTCTCGCACGCAGACGTTTAACAAACTGGTGTTGATGTGAACGTGATATTGTGTGACAGTGAAACAGAACGAGGTGCTTTGTATAGCTCTTGTGTTGAACAGAAGAGGACAGGTGAGCGCTGCGGTGCGGTGATAAGAGCGTCGGGATATGCAGACAACGGGTCTCTTAACACATTGTTTAAGACGGATAAAAGGAGCGCCGTTGCACCTCCTGAGACGCTGGGGAGACAACAGCCGTCGTCATGGCCTCATCCAAAGACTTCTTTGTCTTATCTTCCTGCGGGGAAATCTCGTCTTCATTTTTTTCCCCCGCAGACCTCCATCTCCGGTGTCACCGGCTTGCTCTGCATGTGCCAAGTGAAGGTGCTATTGAGGGTACACTGAATTCACACTTTAATGAGCAGTGACAGGATGTCAACCCCCAGCTTGCTGCTGCCACCCCGGCACCCACCTGCACCCTTCCAGCTGAGTCTGCCTGTCTGTGTGATGTCACCGGCAGAGTTGTTGCTCTCTGCAGAGACGGGCGGCCTGTTGATGGTGTTGCAATAATGACGCAAGGTCCACACATTTTCCCCAGCTTTGTCTGGTGTGATTTTTCTTTCAGAAACTTGGTATTTTCCGTGTCCCATTTGGCCTCGCCGTGATACCTCTGATCTCCTTGGAAATCCAGAGAAAGCTGCTCTCTCTAAGTGGTCCTTGGCTCTGTTTGATCATTGGTTGAGTTATAGACGTCTCTCTGAGTCATAACTCAGATCGCAGATCGCAGATGACAACCTAACATGTGTTGCGTTCCCACTCCCCTACCGCACGTTGTGTGCAAACAGAGCATGCCGTGTGGGATGTCTCGTGCTCTTTAAATTCAACCATATGATCACCCTGAGATTATCCTAAAGATTGATCTTCTCTCCTCTGAGTCTTTCATTTTAAGGACTTTTAAAACCTGAAGAAAAATGTGTTTTTAGTATTTAGCAATGGAAAGTAAAAACAAAAGAGAAAACAAATATTGCGTTAGACGGATCTTTTTCCGGTGACCATAGATTTGTTCCTCAGAAATGGATTGTAATGCTGGCCTGTTGTTCTCTGTCCAGTTGTAAGAAAGTGGGTTGTCTGTTGGAAAAAAGTATAACATTTTCCAATCTAGCAGCCTCGCCTTGCTGATTTTATTTTGTGTTTCTTACACATTATATTTGTTATGTGTAAAGCCAGCAGCGAGGAGAATGAACAGTGGGAGTTCAAGCAAGGTTCACACGTTGGCTAACTTGTTCCAAATGAAGTGAGGAATGCTCTTTGCTCTCCTTATTAACCAAACAGCACCTTGTCAGACCTTAAATGTTCAGCTCCTCCCTGTGCCACTCATAATGAGATGATTATCTCAAATCAGCTCTTCTTTAGCAAAAGCTCCACCACAAAGTAAGCTTTTAGCCAGTCTCCTCTTTAGAGCGCATTTCATACGCTCTCTCTCTATAGTGATAAAATATTTCCCATAAGGAAGTGATCACACATTTGGATAACCCTGAGCAGATGTGAGAAAGTCTCCAACAATTTAACAAGCCGTGCTGGAAGTGCAGAACTTGTCACTGTTAAAGCAGCAAGAAACTCTCTCCAGGGCCTTGTGGAGAAGTAAATGGATGGAAGATGACGGTAAAAAAACGATTGTTCACCATTTGTTGGGGCTTCACGCAGTCCTTCACATTTTTGGGTGGCGGTTCATCACAGGCACCACTGTGTTGTTAAAACAAAGCAGGTCTCACATGCAACCATTTCAAATCGTCACAGCCGAGGCCAGCCTTTATAGGACAGAAAGCATAGCTTATGATTTGTACGTTGAGTACAGATCCGAACTTGCCTACAGCAGTGATATGCCCACAAAAGGGAAAGTGCTTCAGGAAACTAAATTATAGTCATGATTTTTTTTTTCTTTTTTATACTTCGGGCCAGTAGGGATCATAGTACAGCAGGAGACAGCAGTGTTTGTTTAAACGCTTTTTGGAGTTATATATTGACTAAATTGTAAGGAAACGGGTTTCACAGTCTTTAATTTGCTATTTTCTATGTTATAAACAGTACGCAGACAATGCAGAACATACCGACGGACATATTTTAGTTGCTAACATATAAATCTGCTGTATTTCAAAAATGAAAGAACATGTTATTCAAAGATATTCTGCACACCATTTAATGAAAACAAAAAGTGTTGTTTGGCTGCATTAAACATTCCACTATTCCTCACTTGAAGATAAAAGCACAATTTAAATCCAGTATAAAATAATGTTTGTGTACACCCGTGCTTCTCGCTTTTGTTCGGCTCAGACAAAGATAAAGCCTAAATTGGCGATGCCTCTCATCAAAGGTGTTTTCTCTTTGTGATCCCCAACGTGAATAGCTCAACGTTGTGTATAGAGAAAATAAATGTAGATATGGGAGGAGGGGAAAGTGTTCACCTACAGCAAAAAAGAAACTTTGGTAATTGGCATAACGCAAATAATGAGAGGCTATGTAGGAAAGTGTTTGAAGAGCGGTGCTGATCAAGATAAGATTGGAGACAGTATCTTGGGAGAGAGGAAGTGTTTTTCTGTCTTCTGCCGCTGAAAGGAAACTTAAGTGACAGAGCTACTTATAGGAGCCAGACGCTGAGACAAACCCTGCAGAAACAACCAGGATAAATGGAGTTCAGGGTGTGACGAGGACGAGTGGCATTCAGATTCCACTTGTGGTTAAATAATATGAAAAAAATCCATTATTTGCACAAACATTGGGAAGGTGCCCAATGCAACTTTTCTCCTAATAAATCAACTGATTGATAAAGTGGAACGGTAGTCGCCCACTAGTGGACATGGTGACACTCAAGGTTAGTAAACAAACCAACATATTAAAGTAACTCAGAAAATATGGACCAGCTACAGGTTTTTTTTAAGCTTAAACTCAAATGTATTTGCTGGGTTTTTTTAGCTGGCATTTTTCTGAAGGAGTTCTGAAGAAAGTGAAATTGGCTCAAGACTTTTAAAGAGAAGGCTTTGGCTGTTCTTTTTAGCACTTGTTTCCTGCAAGCTGAAGTTACCATACATTTAAGGAGGCATCATTGTTTACACCATTCTGGCCACATTGAAATGTATCTTTATCATGATGTATTATCAATAATAATTTGAACACACAATAAAGTAGGATTAAAGCGTGGCATTTTGGGAGCGTCTTTTAAAGTTTTAAAGTTGTAGGTACATTCTTTAGGTTTTTTATAAATGTGTTTTTAAAATGTCTAAAAGCGATCAAAAAACATTAGATTGAAGAATTAACTTTTTTTTTACATATGTCCGTTTTATATGTGTTTTTATCCGTGCAAAAGTATTACAAACCTACAATATTTAATTTAACACTCTACTACTTAATGATTCAGAATGTCTCTGCAAACTGCGTTTTTTTATTTGGGTGTAATCATCAACAGCTGCATAACAAATGAATAACAGGCCAATAATTATTGAAAACAGAGGATAGACCTGCTGTTGGTGAACCAATGATATTTTCTGCGGTTATTAGCTAAATCTGCGTGTGTGTGATTTTAAAAATACCTAGTTTAGCTTCATAAAAAAGAGGTGACATATTTGTTTTAAAAAAACAAAACAAAAAAAACGGGTTTTTCATAAGAGACACGAGCTATTCTTTGGATTTCGCGTGATTGATGCTCGAGTTAATCCAGTGCTCTTTGCGCCTTCACAGGAGGGTGAGGCGTCTCTTTGTGCTTCTCCGTCCCATGTGAAGCAAACCAAAGCGGGAGAGTGAGGGTCATAGCTGTTCGGCAGGGTACCCGATCCTTCCCACCGGCACATCTGCATGTGAAATCGCCATTTCACCCCTCCACACTCCCTAATTGTTGCTAAAATTATTTGTGAAATTGCCTTCCACCAGGAGTGTTTTCCACGGCAATTGTCACACACTGTTATATGCACGGTGGGCCCACAGAGTTGACACACACACACACCTCTTCTTTTCTGCCATATGTGTATTTTTTATTTGTGTTTAAGAGTCGTGTATGTGTTTTTTTTTTTTAAACAATTACCTTTGAGCGTTTTGGTCTTGCGCGCGAGGCCAAGTCAACCTGTTGTCGCCAATAGCGGGTCGATCCAAATGTTGTAATTACCACCGCGGCTATAGGAGCGATTTACACGTTCATGCTGCGCACATTTACTTAATTGAAAGGTTAACAAGCCAAAAGCATCGTATAGTCTGACCGTCACAAGGCTGAGCTGCCTGGGCACAGCCGCGTCCGTTCACAAACCACATGACCAACTGCTGGAAGTATTTTGGGCCGTGGTTTTTATTCACATGAAGGTATGGAGGGATAACCTGTGATGCCTGGGAATGATCAAGAACCGAATGCTGTTGGTCATTTGATTCAATTAGCTTTGTAATATCTCTATCAGTATTGAATTCTTAATCTGAAGGCAGTAAGTGCACGGCGATATTTTAACGAAGTGATGACAGGTTTGAAATCATTGCGAGTAGTTTTTATTCTACATTATTCGAGTTTATTTTACATCAAGCAAAAAAGGGAAAATGGAAATGTCACCATTTAAAAGCATTAATATTCCACAGGTTCAAACGGCTGAATGTCAGGGAAGCACATTTGGGAAAGACAGGCTTTGGGATAACATTTAGACATAATAACATTTTGAACTGCCTTTTGGTGTATGGAGCCGTATGCGGGAGGCAAACAGTGAATAGAAAGTGGAATCCGTGGCTCTGATTGGTCGGTCGGCTCCTGGCTAAACCCACTCGCTTTCATCCATAAAAGAAAGGCATGGGAGCCTATGGGAGCGCACGGCTGTCTCCTCCTACGACACGCACGAAAGTTGGCCACTTAAACTACTTCCCACCAGCCAGCAGACATTCAACTGAATCCAAACTACACCAAGGGAAAAGAATAACATTGCATTTCCTCCAACTCACACTCACACCTTTAAGAGCTCCGTTTTTGCAGACTTCCTAGTTCGAAGGGGTTGTTCATTTATTTGCAGCAGCTGTCTTTTAAAGCATAGTTTGGCACGTTCATCGCACCAGAGGAGAGGAGAGCATCAATTTGTTTTTCCTCCGGTGGAAGAAGGGCTCGTCCGGTTTCTCCGCCTGGGATTGGGATTTGACAGCAGGCAGAGCATCATTTTGAAGACATTCCGTTTTTAACTTGGACTGGAGTCCGTTTGGTGGTTCGTCCAAGTAGCTAAATGATGGCTACTTTACCAGGAACAATGCCTCGGATGATGCGCCCAGCGCCGGGCCAGAACTACCCCCGAACCGGCTTCCCCCTGGAAGGTGAGATAAATGACGACGTGTGTTTAATGTTTGAGACAAAACCGCGTCATTACTCCCCTCTAAGAATCACACACGGCGCATATCGTTGCTGTTAAATGAAAAATGCGGGTGATCAAATCTGACCCCCAGTCAGTGATGATTAAAGTCAACAACCTGAATCAAAAGTGAATTATAGTTGCAGTGAAAGCATCAACTCGTGCTTTTTAAATGAGCCACAGCCTTTAACAAAAATCCTTATACTCTTAGGATTTGATTCAGCAGGAAGGTATTTTCTATGTATTTAGTCTATTTATTTGTACTTGATTTTTTCGTGATACATCATCGGAAATGTTTCTAATAATTACAATTTGTATGTGGTAATTATGTTATGTTCCTGATGCTTTATATTTCTAATTGTGGTTTAATTGTAGTAATTACAAGAGGCACAAACACAGTTGAAATATTACTTGTCTTAAAATTAAAAGCAGGAATAAAATAATGTGTCTTTACAATACGTTTGGATGACACATTATACATCCTTTTTTATTTTTTTTGTTACAATTTAAGCAACATTTATTTTAGTCCATCTTAAATTAATACAGACACACACACACACACACACACACACACACACACACACACACACACACACACACACACACAAACACAAAAAACAATCTATTTGGTAATTTTTTTAACTTGGAAGCCCACACTCAAGTTGTCTGAACATATGGGCGGAAAAAGATCACTTCGTATTTGCATGCATTTATGGAAACAGTTTTCCCATTACACCCAGTTCGTGCTCAAGTGCTCTGGACCGAAATGTACAAAAAACACGTAGCTTGCGAGTCACTCGAGCTCCGGGATTTGTTCAAGTGTCCGGCTGCTGGAAATGGCAATAATACACACAGCAAGGAGATGACTCAAAGGATCACATCAATATTTGTACAGCATGACTAGGAATAATCAAGGTGGGAAGTGTCACCCTCTTCAGTGTCTCTTGAATGTGAAATTGGACCCTGAAGTGGGCTTGGATGCGTGCTGTCAGCCACACTGACGATGGATGAATTTGGCACGACGCTCTCTCCACAATGCGTAATATGATAATGTGCCTAAATTGCGCCCCATTAAAAGTCAGTAATACAGCAAACAAGCAGCTATGCGACTGGAGCAGGTTTTGCTGCATTTAGCCGTCGGTGTCCTGATGTACAGGACGTGTTGTTTTTGTTGTTGTTGATCGTATTGTTTTTGAGACGTGTCTTGTGTCTTGCGGCGCAGTATCCACCCCTCTGGGCCAGGGTAGGGTGAACCAGCTGGGCGGCGTGTTCATCAACGGGAGGCCCCTGCCAAACCACATCCGACACAAGATAGTGGAGATGGCCCACCACGGCATCCGACCCTGCGTAATCTCGCGACAACTGCGAGTTTCTCACGGCTGTGTGTCGAAGATCCTGTGCCGATACCAAGAGACCGGCTCAATCCGTCCGGGAGCCATAGGAGGCAGCAAGCCCAGGGTGAGTGGGACCCATGGAGGACACCTGAGTGATCACGTGTAGTCCTGACACAATAGACGGCGCGACAAGGACAACACCTGTGTTTTTTCCTAATATTAATAATTATAATAAATTACATTTTAGCCAACCGGTAACAATTTTCAGTTCAGGTAAAAAAAAAAAAAAAAAACGTTTTAGTTGGTATTTTGTTCTAGATAATATTTTAATGAAGTTGAAAAATATACACAAAAATACTGAGGAGCGAATTCCCTTAATAATTGTAATAATTGGTATTGCGTGGTTATACAATATTGTATTTATCTAACATCTGAATAATTCTAATATTTTTTGTCACACAATTTGAATTTGATATATTATAGGTTGTCACTGGTGTTTTTTAAATTTCGTTTATTGTACCGTTATAACCTTTTAATTATTATTATTATTAAGTATTTGCTGTTCTAAAAAAAAGAATACACATTTTTATATTTGTTTTCTTTAGTAAACCTATGTTTTAGGATCACAGTTGTCTTTATCTTTTGAAAAGCCTGGCAATTAAAACTGAAATTCCTTCCTTTGTTTTCTCATTTGCTCCCTTCGCACCATTTCAAACCTGCAGCAGGTGGCTACTCCCGACGTGGAGAAGCGCATCGAGGAGTACAAGAGAGAAAACCCCGGTATGTTCAGCTGGGAGATCCGGGATAAGCTGCTGAAGGACGGGGTGTGCGACAGAAGCACAGTTCCTTCAGGTGAGGCTTCATCTGGTAAGCTGCACTTCTTTTTTTTTCTTATTACGAGCGAACTCTGCAGCATCACTTCTGAACATCACTTTGAATCCAACCTGTTTTAAGCCCCAGTTACTGGTAATAACATGTTTGAGTGAAGCAGGCGGCACACATGTAGCTATGTGACCCAGAACAAAAATCACCCTGTGCCTTTGATGCTCAATAGATAATTTTCATTACTGTATTTATAGTGTCATTTTTACTTTAATTTATTTAATTTTCAACGCAGCTTCTTCATGTAAAACTTTTTCTGTGCTTTTTTGTGTGGTATCCTAAAACAAATGTATGATAGGATTACAATGGTTCTTTTATGGGTTTTAGAGCTAATCACCCATTTACCTTTTTGTTGCCATTAGTGAGCTCCATCAGCCGCGTATTGAGGGCCCGATTTGGCAAAAAAGATGACGAGGATGACTGTGATAAGAAGGATGAAGATGGAGAAAAGAAAACAAAGCATAGCATCGATGGCATCCTCGGTGATAAATGTAAGTTAACAGCAGAACCTATATGGCCCTTTTGTTTATGTCTGAAAAAATTATGATTATTATTATTATTATTACTATTTAGGTTAAATTGCAGCCTTGTAAGCAGAGAGCAAATGTTTTAACTACACTCCCTACTTTACGTCCTCTTGGGAAATTGTCCCACATCCGAGCTGCAGCTAAACGCAGAGAATTTGCTCCTGCTTTTAACTCCGAGCCAGCAGTTGTTCATTCACTCAATTATTTATGAGAGCCTTGGCAGACGGTATTTAACTGCAGAAAATTAATTTGTGTAGCGAATTCCTCCTCATTCATTCAGTCATTTAACGACCTCTAGATGACAGCTGACAGTTGACCCAATCACAATCGATGTCAGTTCACTGACATTTCCCCACTTGTCATTTAAAGTGGAAATGTTCATATTATTTTTTGCTGTATCAGTAATGCATGCGAGTAGGGGAGAATATCGCTGTGACGCAGGTATTTGCTGTCAAAAGATTTCCAATAATTTTTTACAAGCTTATAATACGTTTACATGAATTGATTTATGCTGTGGTGTCCCGTATATTTAAAAAGATTGAATATAAAATCATGATTGGTGACATTTTTTCGTTTCAGAAGTTTGGTTCAAGTTGTTCCACATTGTCAAAGATGAACGTCTGATTTGTGCTGTGTTATTTTATCGTCTAAATTCAGTGCTTCACCAAAAATCGCACACAAACGGTGGAATGGTTGGGTTTTTTTAATTATAAAATTAATTGATGGATTTTAGATAATACTTTATAAAATCCCAAATGTTCACCAAAAAGACACTGCCAGAACATTTTCAAACTTGAAGATGAACTTCACGAGCGAAACCTCCCCTCCATTGACGCGTTTGTGAAGCGAAGAGTCCGAGGCACAAAAGCAAATCCTGGAAAGCAGGACAGCGAGAAGGAGAGAATAGGACGCGTCCATTCTCATTCAAAAACCGGGTAAAAACGTGGGACAAAGGGCAAAGAGCGACATAAAAGGAGATGAATTATTCAGTACGCCCCGCTGGTAGATAGTTTTGTAATTTTATATAATGGCCCTTTGGAGAAGAATCGGTTGATAGCGTGAAAACGGTCTCTTTTTTTTCTGTCACACCACGCGTTAATGTTACCAGGAAAATGTCACAATTTTGTGGCAAATCTTTCAAGTGTCGATGTAGATGGTTTGTAAACCCTTTCGGCAAAAAAAATGACTAGCCTTCTTTTGGAGAGTCTGCTCGTTACGCACAGCGCTGCCGCGTAACAACAAGCACGTGTTTTCTGACTAATGCGATGGTTTAACTCGTAAAGTGGTAAATACTTAGCTACTATTATTGCATTATTATTGACTTTCTACTGCTAGTGCAAAAATATCTACATAATGTTCCCGCGTCTATTTTTTCTTCTTCGTGGTGTGTTTTAAATTGGTAGTCAATTACGTTGCTATAAAAAAGAGACGCATCCTCTGCGCAAAGCAGTTTAGACTACCGGCATCCGGATGGCATTTAATAATGTTAATACTTATTAGAGTAAGCGCTGGAAACGATGGTTGCTGAATAGGTGGCTGTGTTCGAGCAGGGTGTAATAGCTCGCAGGCATGGTAAGAAATGTATTTATCCCCAATCAGCCCCTCACTCCGCGAGTTTGAAGCACAGCCCTTATGTGGAGAGGGGTTTTAAAGCAGATTAAATAGAGCCTTTTATTTCTTTTCACTTTCATCTCTGAGCGGAGCTCACAGTGGCTCGCCCAGGGCACAAAATTCATGAGGTTTTCTTTTTTTTTCGTTTACTTATCCCGATTTTAAGACTTTATTTATTTATCTATTTGTTTATTAGGCCTGTGTATTTGATTTTCTCCAGGGTTACATCACGGATTTATCCCAGCTCTAATCTAGCGTTAGAGCCGGGACTCAACGTGTATTCTGCTAAGCATTTCACAATATTGTACATTTATTTTGTTGCTTGAGGTGATTTGGTATTTCTCATGAACAGTTAGCGGAAGTAAAACCTATATGCTCTGACTTTTCTATATTGTCCCTCACGTGCTGCGATAATAGTGGATCGTTTGTCATCATCGGGGCAAGATCTCTCCCTCCTCTGTCCTCTGTACAGAAATAGCTACAACAACTCACCCTGTTAATCCAATCCCGAGCGAAACTTTAATCACGCGCACGTTTTCGTGGAAAGGTTGCACTTCCGCTCTACAATATTGGGCATCCTTTTGTTTTCCACCGTGGCGCTCGGAAAATAAAAGGGGAATCAGGTGTTGTGCGTCAATCTGCCACACTGAACGCAACCAACCTGGCCGTCAGACGAGGTGCAGACAGGCGATGGACACTTCAGCAAATCGCAGGATTACCTGAGGTCCTCGATCTAATTAAACAGATGTCAGGTGGGATTATTTCCGAGCATCGGGGAAGGAAAGTGACAGAGCAGCAGAGAGGTGTGAGGAAGTCAGACAGACCGAAGATAGAGGTTAGGGCTTGGCTAAAAGGAGGCTACTTCATTTGTAGGGGAACTCTTCCGAGGCGTAAATCAGTCACGACTTTCACTTTTATGGTGGGGAAAAACAAATAAATTGCATTGCGTTACCTGTCGCCTAAATGTTTGTTGTTTTACGTTTATGCCCGAACCAATCATGCGAAACTGCGCCTAGAAAGCAAACACGATAGGAACATTTATTTGCTGTTATTAAAAATAAACACGGTCCACAGTGATTAAAAAGTGTAAAAAAAAAAAAACTGCCGCCTGCGCGCGCTCACGTCCCCATCGCGCGCACACTTTCGCGCGCACACTTTCGCGCGCGCACGCGCTGTCGCTAAGTGTATGGTAATATAATGTAGCTATATTTCGGGTCTAAAGCCGTGCTGAATGAGAAGGACAGGGGAATGAAGCGAGAGACCACTTCAAACAAATCCATCTGGAACAGTGTGTGAGAGAGATTCAGTGAAAGTATGGAGAAGTTATTTAGCTATTAATAACGTTTTTTCCTCGGGCATTGAGAGTGACTCCATCTGCACTTTCTCGCAGCTATTTGGCTGGGTGGAAATTGAGGGAGACCCAAATGTTGGGCAGAGATAACATACCCATCATAGCCCAGACCCTGCGCTGTGCTTCACTGCATTAAACTCGGATTAACCTCCCCTGTCCCCGCAGCCACTCAAGCCACATTTCACTGGAATTTACATCGGTAGGCCTACATTTCTTGTTATAGAGGGGGCAGCAGTGGAAAGACGACAATAACAATAGTGATTATTATTAATAACATTGTTATAAATATAAAAATAGCATACAATTTATGATATTAATAAGTGTAATAACAATTACATAACTGTTGGTTCTTCTATTTATGTATGACAATCTATTCGGATTATTTTGAATAACATTTTTGCACATATTCCTGAAAAATACATATTTGTAGATAGATTCCCCAAATACTTTGTTCAGCGTCTCCTGAAGGTCCGTGTTGCTCCGGTTATGTTTATTTGGCATAGTTGGCAGCTAAAGGCTATTTATGCTCTTTTTCTCATGGTTGGAATAAACCGTGACAGGATGACATGTCTTTGAGACCATATTATGTTACAAATAATAACAAGAACAAAAAAAGATATATCAATATCAACAATTCAATCAAAAGGGAATGGTGCCATTATTTCATTCAGCATATTTCTTTTTGTTTCATTAAAAAAATATTGGTGTAATTAGTCATTGATGACACATTACTATATTTTATGGCGGAGAGCTACCACCAGTGTAACAAATTAGGCTATTGGTTCCAGCAAGGTACCATGAGCAAACCGTGCAACATAATAACATGAAACGCATTTCTTATGAGTAATGAGTAATGCATCAATTTGAAAGAGTGCGGTTTAAGCTTGTAGGCCTACGACCACACTGCAGAGACGTTTCAGTGTCAGGAGCTTTAGGTGTCGGCTGCATTAGGCTAAATAAAAAAAAAAATGGAGTAGGCTTAAATTCATTCTGTGCTGGCATTTGACTTTGATCACATCAGAAATATTCATGGAAGCACAAACACTAGCTCTGCCGCCATTATCCAGGCTGACAGTGATACCTCTCAAGGCTGTCTATTAATTAAAGTGGCGCTTACCATGTGGGACAACTCCCTATCTGGGCACAAAAATGCTTTTTCCATCTCTTGTGGGGCTCTTGAAAAGGGGCAATCTTTCCTCTCCAGCTTCTTTTGGGAAATTTAAAAGTGTACAGAGGAAGACATGGGGATTTCTTGCTCATTTATAAAGAGGAGTTTATAATCCTTTCCTGCTTAATAACTTAAAAGGATTCAATTTCTCCCCTCATTTATGGGGTTATGATCACACATTGTTAAGCGCAGATAGTAGCATTTCAAGGTTAACATTTCCTGCTAGAAAATATCTGAATATAAGCTGTAAACCCATAGGTGCCCTTTGTTTAGCCAGCAATTTCCCTCACAAATGCTCATAGGCCCATTTTAGATGTTGTTACTATTAATGTGATAACAAGGGCGAAGCCGGGAAAGACCAAGTTGATAAGATGTCTCTTTGCCAGTAAGCATTTTTTATGATACGATATTTAATTATACCATATAATTTCACCATCGAGAATTAAACTCAGTAGGCTTACGGTCACTCTGAGGATTGAACGTCTGGTTGGGGGTCTCAAACCATACGAGTCAAATTAAAGAGGAAACGTTGCCCTCCAGGTATCCTGTCGCAACGCTCTCATTTCTGTCTCTGTTTTACTCCGCCAATTTTCACTCCGGGCTCCGGGATTCTGCCTGTGGGGCTGAAGTCCAAAATGTCTTGTCTTGCCTTTTCAGTGCCTAAATTTTATTCGCTCTCCCTCCCTTTCTCTCTCTCACTCCTTCTTACTTACACACACACACACGCACACACATACACACACACACACACACACACACACACACACACACACACACACACACACACACACTCACACACACACACACACACACACACAGCTTTTCTCGTGCATCTCACATTCATTTCAACAGGTGGGGGTATTAGTTACCAAACATTTGACGTTTAGGTAGCATCCTTTGTAAATTAATTCTTGCCGCATGATTTGTTGGGTAAGTCATCTCAGAAATATGGGTGATCTTATTTGATATGGTCTTCCAAAAATATGTCTATTCTGATTTTATCATGTTTGTGGCAATTTAAGTGGTCTTGGTATTTAGTTAATATATATATATATATATTATATTTTATTGTTGACCGTCCATGGGAAATGTTTTATTACCCCCTTTTTTAACATTACTCTATATTTATTGCTATTATTTTATATATTATGCAATCATTTTATATATAACCTATATTTAGTGGCAAATATCCACTCCTTTTTCTTTTTTTCACTTTACGGACTGCAGACTCTTTTACAATGTAAATATTTTGTCAGTTAAATAGTTTATTTTGTGGTTGTTACTATAATCATTATTATCATTTGCTTATATTTAACCATTTCATTTTGCATTGTTATCATGTTAGTGTTGCCAGGCCCCTGACATCGCCTCAAACATTTACATTTCCACTTGAGGCGTTAAATGTATTCCCCAAATTGCCACCGCTTTGTTAGCAGTGATGTTTAATTGGCTGGAAGAAGATGAATGAGGCTGACAGGAATCAGCTGTCCACAGATTCCCCTGTGAGTCTGACTCGGAAATCATAACCTGACCGGCTTTTCCTCCTCTGAAACCAGCTCGTTGAACTTGTCACATCTAATTAGGGTGTTAAAACGCACCGGGTGCATCGGTGGGAAACAGTGGGTGGTTGGTCCGGGCCAGCCAATAAGGCCTTTTTGGGTCAGATGGTCGGGGTGGAGGGGGGTTGAGTAGCGTTGTTGGATGGCGATGTTGTTGAATTGGACCGCTGCGGGGTCTTATTTTTCTAAGCAGGCCTTCTTTTCCGCTATTACTTCAATTACGGCCATCCAGCAGGCTAAACAGGCCAGCCTGCATGGACTGTAGCCTGCTTTAATTAGGTATGAAATTAATTACAGCGGACATCTATTAAAGACTTTTAAGTTTGGCTCATTTTTTTCCACAGAGTTTAAAGGTATAACAGTGGATTAATGGCTTACACCCAAAATTACATTTTATTGCATCCCATCATTTACGCCTGTCTAACAGGTGTCAGGCCATCTAGACACAAAAGAGAAAAAAAAACAATATAATTATTTAGCTCTATATTTTAACCATTAACAGTATCTTGATAAAGAATATAAAACACAGTAATTGAAATCTAAACCGTAATATTTTAATCAAAAATGTCTGCTAGATATAAATTTTACTTTAACTGCGTTAGCCACATAGACCTCTTGTGCAATTGGAAAATTGCAAATGTCTCATTGCCATATTCTCTTTTTATTGAAATCTTTTTTTCTTGTATTGATACAAAAAAAAAAAAATCCCTGTGATGTCTGACAGCCTACTCTCACCATTGTGGGACGAACAGCCCCTAGAAAAGGACGAGAGAAAGAAGAGGGAGGAGAAAAGGCCCTTCTGTTATTTTCTGTCTTGAGACTTGCTGCATAGGCCATTCAGGCAGGTTGATGAACTCCTCCAAAAAGTTTATTAAGAGGCTGAAAACAATAAGAACTAAAGCCTTTGGGTGCCTGGGCAGACAGTTTATAAACTAGCGGCTATTGTGCCTCAAAGGCAGATGCATGAATACTTTTGAATAGGGGCCTTCAAACTGACACGATCAGGCTGGACAGCAGCAGCTATAAAGGGAGCGAGGGAGCTTCTGCTGCAGCTCAGATCGCTGCCTTTTTTTTGCATTAATGTACATCTGCAAAGGAAGGGGGAGGAGGAGGAGCCGGGCGCTGTCTGCCACGCTCGTTCTCCCCTGGGCTTTACACTTTACGTGTGCTTAAAAGAAGTTAGGAGAAGATGTGTGTTTATGTTTTGGTAAGCAAGCACTTTCTTAGACTTTTCGCTGAGGACATTATAGTTTATTTATTCCTGAAGAACCAGGTTCTTTTTTATTAGCGTTAAATTAGGTGGAATGCAAGCCAAAGAAAGTCTGTCCTGTGAATCATTATAAAAGCAGACGTTTTAATACCTCGCCTCCTACTTTCTACTACGACTATTACATTTCGGGTGTAAGACGAGAGTGTGACAATCGGTCTACCCTGTTGCTCCGCTGAGTTTCAAACGAAACACTTTCTACCATTTGCAATTGTTTATCCGCTCGTGAGGAGACTGAAAGGGCAGAAAACGGTTGTGTGCTTTGGCGACGTGGATTCACTGTTGATATGTTTTCTTGAATGGGGCGCGCTGGTTACGCGCACTCAAGGAGATACATTATTCCCCTTCTTTTCAGGAAACAATAGACTGTCACTCTTTATCCCTCCTCCCTCCTCCGTCCCTCCCTCTGCCGCTTTCCCTTTTAGCGCTCCCGGTTTCTGGCTCTGTGCCTCACAACATCAGAGGGAGTCCAGTGATTTGTGACCCCAGCAACCCACACTTAATCTCGCTAAAGAGGGGGAGCATCCAGTTTGCAGCTTGGCGGGCCCCAAATAGACCAAGCCTGCTCTGGCAGGTGTCAACATTAGCAAACAATTGGTCCCCAGTCCCATGCCCCGTACCCCAGTGCGACACTGAACCTAAACTATGTGAGGCGCGCTGAAAAGGGCCACATAATAGGGAATGTGGAGGGCGAGGAGAGGAGGGGGAGGACAAGGGAGAGATTACACTCTCAGACAGCTATTAGCAGGGATGAGGCTTTTCTAAACAAACAAAAAAAAAAAAAAGAAGAAGAAGACGATCAATACTGTGTTAGTTCACCAAGTGGAGTCATCATTGTGGCTTTGGAGATTTATTTTCTGCTCCATTGTTTTTTTCCCGACTTCTCAAACGTCTGTGGGCCGTATTGGCAATCCAATTTGGTCTGCAGGGGGGTTCCTGGGAGGCCCATTTCTTCTCCGGGGCAGTTGTGTGTGTTAGTAGTTGCGGATTCCGCTTGCAGTGGGCAGTCCGTTCGTGGATGTGGTGTTGTAATGAATCCCGATTGGCGAGAATTACCTGCGACAGTGGACGACGGCTCGGCTGTCCGGAGGGAAAACGGCACTCAGCGCTGACGGAGCTCCGCTCGGCCCTTTGGGATTGCGGTCCCTCTACTTCATTAGACAGGAGTGTCTTAGCAAAGGGAGAAGAGGAAATGGAAAGCGAGCGAGTTGACATGTGGACTGTCGTTGCCCTCGAGTGGATATGTGTCTTGACAAAGGCCATTTATTTATCTCTCAGCGCTGATTCCCCGTCCTGCCAAGAGGGAAGTCAAGTGTTCTCAGCAGGGGAGATTATCTTCAAAGGTTTTAATGGAAAAACCTATAACGTTGGACAGAAATCTCTTCTAATTGCTTTGAGATGTGCTCTTAGAGTCTTTCTTTCTCCCCGAAGACAAAAAAACAACCTGTTCAGTTCAGGTAACATTTGCTAAAACAAACCTGCCGGTGTAATTGTTGACCTAAATTAGTGACCTCGCGACCTCCACAAACAATGGTGCCTGTCGTTAGAAAGCAACAATAACAACTTCAACAAGCAATAAAATGATTTTAAGCATTCATGAAAGAGAAGAGGCCCAAAACATTGACTGATGTTGCAAATGCAATGTTGTTTAACTAGGTGAATTGCCAAAGGGGACAGACAGTAATGTCAGCAACCATGAAATTTCATAAATCATCCTCATTTTGTCTAATAACTTATCTACCAAGCAACAAAATGTTGTTGCCGGCTGTCAGATAATGCCAAACAACGACAAAAGCCTGTTCATTGAAAGATCCACAGTCATTTTGCAGTATATTTGTGTAGGCCATTTCAGTGAGAACACAAGTATTGCTGTGCAGTCGCCTCTTTGTTTTCATTCAAATATTTGTTTTCTGCTGATATATCAGCAGCATCTTGTATTTATGTCTCAATTGGATGCAACTGTCTTGATTTTGAAAGATTTTGGGGGCCGTATTCCCCCCACCCTTCCACCCTCAAACATCATACATTACAAATTCCAGATAGCTTTGTGTTACGCTTGTATTTTAGGAATATGAATTATGACAATCGATTATTTAAATCGGTTATCAAATGAGTAAAGATTTAGTTTTGAAACCCTCTCATATTAAAAAAATCTAATTTAGTAAATTAAGCTAGTGAATTTTATGTTCAGTCCGACGGGTGAGATTTTTCACTTCAGCTTAAATTATATAGAATACACAACAGTGTAATTGAATTTCCTGCCTGTCTTGGGTAATCTTAGTAAAAATGTTAAGATGAACATGGTAATAATAGGCGGGACCTTTGGCAGGAACAGATCTTTGTCTTGGTGATTAAACCATTGTTCTTCTGCCAAACAATAAAGCTGAAGGATCACACAAATGAGTATACAGTAACAAGCTTTATTATGTCCATGTTAAATTGTGCAATGGATGAGCAGGTCAGAGCCACATCGTTTATTGAAAGAAATGTAGTTTCCTCCGATTCGCCTTGCCACCTAAGGTTGTCAAACTCTTGACAGCTGGCACAGATCGGGGACAGTGTGTTGCATTATGACCGTCCGCCGGTTACCATGGAGCTGCATTAGAAAAGACAAAAGGCATTTCTGGCTAATTTTATTACAATACAGGAATAGCCCACATAATGTGCAACAGTAATTACGTTTAGCACAGTGCGCCCGTGCTTTCCCTCGTGATGAATGAGAAACATTGACCATGGTCTGCTAGTTTAAAAATCGCCATTAGCCTATGCTACTTAGGGCCAGAACATTTCACATTTTATGCTCTTGATCTGCTACACCACTGAAATATTCATTTGTTTTAATTGTCCACGGGTTTCTCCACAACCACAAAGACAATAAACATGTTCCCTAAGTGTTGCAAATCAGAAATGTGTTTTTTCCCCACCAAGTGCTCGTGCAAACAGTGGGGTGGAGCTCCTGTCCTCGCCGACAAAATAACAACTTCAAATGTTGTTCGCTATTTTCAACTAATGGGCTTATTTCTGCATCGTCAGTCATTCTCTCCTTGGGGAACATGTAGTCTCAGTATAAAAAGCTTTGCTACTGTGCCACATTACAACCCCTCAATATGGAGGGATCTCAGAAATGAATGCCAAGCACTGTAATGCTTCACTGTGCCCAGGAAAAAAAAGCCCTTTATAGGAAATGTTCATTTAACTGTTTAATATAAAAGAAACACTTTGTTCACTTGTAATCCACTGAATGTCAGTCCACTGTGGTAAAATAGTATTTTCGAAGATGTGTTCATATATAAGATTATGAAACCATTTTGATAATGTTTTAAAACCAGCTGTGGTTTTATAAGTAATATTCCAACATGTAAATCAGAACCCATAATACCGCCAGAAACAGTTCAGTAAAGGGGATGCTCATTAAAGTTTCCATCATTCTGCGTAATGCTTCTTTACCTCTTAAGAGTCCTCGGTGTCGCAAAACTTTTCCACAATATTTGCAGGCCAGCCTTTTCCAGAAAATTAGGAAACTTCCCTTCGGCGTAGAGAAATGTCCGCTGTGCATTCCTCTACTGTACCCAGTAATCTCTCTCTGGCTTTGTTGAGAAAATGATTTGTTCCTGCAGGAGACCTCGACTCATAGCCCTGAGACGTTACTGTTTGATTTCCTGCGTAGGTTTTTAGAGCTTTTTGCTGGGGGAGCGATGCTCTGGCTCCAATGCCATTTGGCAAAGACCCCCATGGGCTCTTTTTTTTTTACTTTCTTGTGCTCTCTTTTAATTTAACTACTTTCTCTGTGACCTCAATTAGCGAAACTTTGACAGAAGTTGAAGACCTGATGCAATGCACAGTCTTAGAGCGAGGGAAGTGAGAGGTGGCAACAGTCCTTATACGTCGCGGAGCTCTTTTAGATTCTTTCTAACTCTGCTTTTTTGAAGAGAATGATAAAATATGCTAAAATAATGAATGCGTAAACGATGAAAAGGAACATATTTTTTATTAGAAGTGCATTTCGTCCTCCAAAAGAAGTATTTTTAAACAATGCTTTTTATATAAGAAATAATAAAAAATAAAAAAAATGGCACATTGACATAAACCGTATTTACCTTGTTAAAAACAAGCAATCATATTGTTTAATATACTAGTTTTAGTCAGTAGTTTATTCAAGAAAAAGAATCCCGCCCCTTGAGCCCTTCACGCTTTCCCACTCAGGCCGCGCAGAGGCATGGGGAGTCAATATGTCAGCGTTTATGGATGCCCCGCGGAGCTGCACAGGGCTGTCAGGCCCCTATTCATGCTCTAATGGCCCCCCGAGGAGCCTGTCTCTCTGGGCTGAAAAGGCCGGGAGGCCCAGTCGACGCCCTGTTGTTGAAGGTGAGCGTGCGTTCTCATGGACGCGCCGCGCCTTCATCCATATGACAAGAGCCATAAAAGAGCATCGCTCTCGCCGCTTCTCCCTCTGTGTCTCTTCGGCTTTCTCTTGCTTCTCCCCCGGCCTCCCTCCTCTCTCCCACTTTCTCCCCATCTCAGAGAAAAGGGGGCTAATTGTTTGTTGTGAGAGCCAAAGATTATAGAGCCTCCCATCCTTCTTCCTCCCGTTGCCATTTTCTCCTTTTTTTTTTTTTTTTTTTCAGAAGCACCCAACTCTTTTTCTGAAGAATGAGATTTTGTCTGAGAGACGGAGGAATTCCTGAGGAATGTTGACGTAAAAGAGCCTGAAAGTGGCGATGAGAGGTTGTGCATTTGGTTTCTGAAACAATGCAGCCTTTTATATTTCCATAGTTTTATAGTCTGAAACTTGAAGTTACGCTGAAGTTTAGAGCTTTTGTTCACGTCTGCCTTCCGTTCTCGCGTTTCCTGCCGGAACACTTTTCTATGTGCCCTTGGCCTTTGGCCACCAGCTATAAACTGGTAATTGACACAATAAGCATGAGACAAAGCTGAATCCAATGACATCTGTCCATAAAGGTGAGCTGAAAATGATTGTAATTCCGATATATATGGTGGATTTTTAATGTTCTCACGTAAAGTTACATCTCATCCAGATTCAATTTCGGCTAAATGTCAAATTATGTCCCAGAGAAGGTCACTGACAACCAAAAGATGAAATTCATGGTGCATTTTAGCATGTTACCAAACCAAGTAAATGCTTAACTTGATTTAGCATGTATGACATTTTTTTACAAATTGTTTGGTACGTTGATTTAAATATCTAGTGTAGAATATATATATATATATATATATATATATATACATTCAGATTAAGCTGAGGCCACACTCCCTTTCAGAGGTGGTTTTTGTTTTTCCCTTGCAAGGAGATGACTACAGGAGAAGATTATTCATAGAATATTTGTCTCTAAACCATTCTGGTTATCACTAACGTCTATCTTGTATCCACACAAGGTTCCTATCTCCGACACATCCTTCGGTAAATGCCTTGAATCGTTTGCCTCCTTTAACTTGGCAAGCCCTTTGGGATGAACAGGCAAGTGCATTTAGCGGAGATGCTGCACCATTCTCGGAAAAATGCAAATTGGGAAGTTGTTAGTTATTTGATGTTGCTGCGTGATCCCCCCGCCCCCGAAACATCCCTCCACTCCAGTGATGGCGGTTGAATCGCATGCAGTCCTGGGGACAGGCAGGGCTGTTTATATGCAGGCCTGGAGCAGCAAAGACAGCACAGAGACAGATGCATGTCAGAGATAGCAGATCCCATCTCAGGCAGATGCCTCTTATCACAGGCCTGTTTGCATAATTAGGCCTTTTGATATTCACCCCCTCTGACTGACAAAAAGTATAATTGCAGTATCAACTACGACAAAAGGTAGGCACAAAATAAACAAGTCAACATAAATAGCGAGAAAAGACGCGATGTTATTTTTGTCCTGTGGGGAAAAAAAGAGGGAGGAAAAACACCATTTTAAACTAAATCTGCTGTCAGTCACAGTCAACTGGTGTGACTCGGTGCTCAGAGGCTGGTCCTGTGAATGCCTGCAAAACACAGAGCGTGAGGCCTGATTGTAATTATGCTGGAACTAATATGCTTTTCAAAATGAGCCATTATGAGCTAATGCTGCACTGCCAAAGCCCTGTCTGTTTTTGTCCCTCCGTCTTGGATAGTTTGCAAAGGTATCGCTGATATTGAGGCCATGGGTTATGATATGAGAGACGGTCTGACTGTGATGAGTACTACCTAACTTCAGGCTCACCCTGCTCAGAGGTGACTCAGAGATGAGGGATACAAATTCCGGACTCCTTTTAAAGACGTGTTATTTAACGCTATTTAACTACATTTTATTTCACTATAGAATCAGTCATTTATTCTTATTCCGTCCTCTATATTTGCAGAAAATCTGTCAGTTTAATTTTTGTAATTCAGTTAGTTTTCATGTTGGACTAATGAAAGCCTACATATCGCAAAAGCAGCCGGTCGATATTTACCGAGAGTTTCATTCTCAGGCTGATCCTTTTCAGGATAAAACACATTTTATATAATGTCATGGAGTTTTTCATTTACTGAAAGA